>VXBL01004075.1:1574249-1685357 GCA_013400195.1 Aramus guarauna | reverse complement strand
TTTTTTTTTTTTCTTGCAAGATTTTACTCTGTCTTAATTTATATTCCTTTTCTTTTTTTTTAGTTTGCTTTTTTTGGGGGGGGTGGGGAAGGGTTGGGGGTGTTGTTTTTCCAGAATTTAGATGAGGCAAATGGAAGTCTCATAGAAATAAAAACAAAAGGCTGAGAGATATTTGTTGCTGGCTCAAAATAGTCCCAACCAGAATTTAACTGGTGAATTAGTCACTCCGTAGACCAAAGCAAATTAATTTGTTAGTTTAGCTATATCTGAACAGATGATTCTTAGATTTCTTGGCCTGATTTTATGGTAAGCTTATGCAGAGTTAATTAATTATTATTGTTATTGAAGAGTGAGCTCACAATCTCTGTAAGAAAAAGCTGGAAGCAATGATTTTGCACAGTAAAAACTTGCTTGCAGTAATAGCATAAATGCAAGATGACTTTATGATCTTTAGCAAAGTTATTGAATGCCAGCTGAATCACAAAATCTTAACTAAAGCTTAACAATTCAAAAGGCTGAAAATGGAATAATTAAACAGAAAAGCTATGAGAAAATGCATGTGAAATTGCTTGAGTTGTGTCTCGCCACTGAAGGCAGGCTGATTTGAATCTTAGAGTTAATTGGCACTCAAGAGCTCTGCTCCCTGCAGGGTAGCTCAATGGCATTATGCTGTGTGGAGTAGTCACTTTAACAACAAATCTGGGTCAATCTGAAGTCTTATTTGACAGAGAGGTCTGTAGCTGTACCTGTGCTACACACGAAGGATGAGTTTCCATGTACAACAGTGAAAGCTATTGATTCACTTAATGGATCTGATGAGTTTGAGCTAAGTTCACAAGGAAACCTAAGTGATGAGGATGATATTTAAATCTGCAAGACTCCTGTGCGTCTCCATGTGGAGGTCAGTACGTGATCCTCAGCTGACAGACAGCATGCTGAACGGGACCTGGCAAACTGGTGGTAGGAAATCCCAAAGAGAGAAGTCTGTCTGAAATCTTGCAGCATTAAGTCTTTGGCCTCTGAATTTGTACTGGAGCCTGCTGCCTTTTGGAGAAAAAGCTGAAATGCTAACTTGGAACCCTCTCTTCCAAGCAGGGACTCAAGGTGCTATTTTGTTGAAAACCAGACAAATCCCCATTTTAAAGAAGATTTCACTTTTATATGACCTTGAAGTAGTTAAATTTTTTTGCAGCAGAGGGAAAACCTTTATTCAGTTTCTTCTTTGTGCAGATGTATCTGTGTTTGTAAACTCTGAACCCAAAAGTATCTCTCTTCTCAACAGCACTGAAATGGATGTCACCATTAGATTTGTATTTTCTTGTTTACTGTGAAAAGCTGTATATAGAAGCAGAAAATGGCTTCCTGCAGGTAAGCTGGGGCTAATATTCTAGAGCTTTTGTGTTTTGCCAGTATATTCTGTAAAATATTGTTTGCTGGACACAGTATCAGAAGCACTTCAGATTTCTGGAGCTTTAAAAGGAAAGGCACAGTAAATGCCTCTTGTCTGTGTTCCTTGCTTCTCTAATATGATCTGCTTCTGATCTGCTTTGTAATTAGTTTTTCAATTGTTTGTATTGTGGGCCTCTATTCACTGAATCAGTGTCTCATGAAGGAGCAGGAACCTTGAAGATTATTTTTTTTTTGCATAACAATTATTATTATTTTATTCATGAGGCTATTCTGTATTAACGAGATCATTTTGACTATTAGGCTGTTAATGTGTTGATAGTTCAAATACCATTTCTTAGCTTCATATATGTTCCCTTTGGCTCATGACAATATTTTGGGCGTCCCGATCTTGTGCTCTGGGAGGGTGCCGGCAGCCTATGGCCCAGGAGCCCAGCAGCACTGCCCTCTGCGGCCAGTGTTGAGTGGTCGGGCAGCTCCCAGCAGGACCAGCCTCGCTGAGGGTGGACCCAGGACAGGGTGTAAAGGCATGATGCATGCCCCACTGGTGCCTGACTGCAGTGCTCCTCCAATATCTAACCAACAGCAGAAATTTAAAGTATCTTGTGTTCTTGAACGTTTTGTTACTTAGATGGATAAAGTAAAACTTACAGAAGCACCTGGTGGATTTTCCATCAAAGCTGATCTGAACCAAACAGCTAGAGACTGAGGAGACTGACCAGTCAGTGCCCATGGTGGAATGTATTAAGAGTCCTGCCATTCAGATTAAAGCAGTGATTATATCTGCATTTCACCTCTCTTCCTGGATCTCTTTCCTAGGAAGCCAATGCAGAGGAACAGACTTTTGTCTTTATGTGGGACTAGGACACAGCTGGATCCAGGGGCCCAGCTTCAGCAGTCAGAAGTGAGCCGGACGGATAGAGCCTGGCAGTTGTGTGGCTTGAAGTCCCAACCCTTTCTCTATTGTGTGAGAAGTAGCGAGAGGAAGAGCTTTATGCCGAGACTGAGGTAGGGGAGAAGATACTGAGGTGCTCCCAGCGGCAGAAGGGAGCTGGAATCCTCCTCTTGTCGCCTCTTTGGGTGCAGCGCATTTCCCTTAGGAAAGGGGAAGGAAATTTGGCTGCACAGGAAAGGAAAGAGCAGGAGTTGAAAAAGGTGGGAAGAGAAAATCATTAGAAAAAGTGGAAATGGTTAAAGGATGAAAGAATGGGAACAGGATTATACAAAGCACAAGCAGAGTGTAGAGAGGAAGACAGAGTGGGAGGTAAAGCCACTAAGTACTATAAAAGCATGCAGAAACAGTTGAAGAGCAGGAGAGCAACTCTAACTTTATTATTTTATTACAAATAAAAATGTAAAAACATTTCATTGACTATGAGCAAATGCTATGAAAAAATGGCTTGTTTCTAGTGAAAAACAAAACAATCAAACTGTTTTGCTTAAAAAAATGAGTAAGCAGATAGATTTGATTAAGGAAAAAGAAATCTATGCAATATAAGTAGGAAATGAGGCTGTAAAATTGGAGTGAGGTCTGTAAGGTATCATTTATAAGTCACCATCCCTGGTTTTATTTAAAAGACCTGTAGATGTGGTGCTTAGGGACATGGTGTAGTGGTGGACTTGGCATTGTTAGGTTAATGGTTGGACTTGATGATCTTTAAAGGGCTTTTCCAACCTAAATGATTCTGTGATTCTATTTTGTACTTGCATTTGCACACTCTGTCTCTCTTGCTCTCCTCTTGGCTCCTTCGCATCGGGTTATGATGCAGTATTCCTTATATAAGTCACTTTAAATAATAGCTTTGAGTTGTCTTTAAGACAATTTTGACTCCAAGATTTCTGAAGTAGAATGAATTCTGGCAAAAGTTTAAAAGAATCAGACTAGGTAATTCTGGATTTTGAAACAGTAAAAAACCTTAACACTAAAGATTCAAGGATTCAATCAATTCAGTTCCTCCAGTCTCCTCCCTGCTGCTGTGTGGGGACCTAAATCAGGATTTTATATATATGTTTGCAATTGCTTAGAGGAAGAAAAAGTAGTTCATACTTTTTACTGGAATAAATTAACTCTGGCTTTCTTAGCTGTCACAATTTTATGGATGCCACATAAAGGTATGAGTAATATTGTAATAATGGCACAGTAGGAAATGGTGATGAGAAGTATGGTGGTGACAATTTAAGGTATATTCTGAAAATGCTCTTACTGTAAGAAGGGGAAAAGCTGCTTTTTTAACCCCCATATCAAAATGCCTGACATCTTCCAAAAGGTCTGACCGGATCTTTGTTTTTCTTTGTGTGAACAAAGAAGTTAAATGCAAAAACGTCACTAGCTGACTAGTTATGAGCCAAGCTTCAGTAAGCATTATTAATGAAGAGAAATTACTTTCTGCTTGGTGTTTATCCAAAGCAGATTGCAAATAATGGTGAACATTTTATTTTATTTTCTCCACTTGAAGTTCATTTAAATAACTTTTCAGAAATGTATGCAGATTCCTATGTGAACTGAACTGAACACAAATAATGCAAAGTCCTAATACGGGGTGCTAACCTGCATGGTGAATCTATAAAGGGAAGTAACCAACATATGGCTCTAAATGATAGGTGACATACCCTAATGATAAATTGCAAAATACCTGATTACCAACAGGACTTGGTGTTTTTTGGTTGGTTGGGGTTTTTTTTTGGTTGGGTTTTTGCTTGGTTGGTTTTTTTTGTTGTTTTTTTTTTTTTAAATTCCAGGATATTTCTTGAGCTGTCCTTTTAAACCTGACTGTATCAAGCAAGGATACAGCTAGGATAGCTGCAGAAGAGCTACTCGCTGTTTTTCTTTTCTCTAAGTATTATGCCACGCACAGTTCTCTTTTTGTTGGCTTGCTGTTGGCAGCTCCTGCCTGAGTTGTAATGAATAATCCAAAATTAAATTCTAGATAAAGAATTCTGTTTCTTTCTGTGTGTAAAGGCAGCTGTTATGGTGGTTGATTTTAGGTAGACACTGTAGGCAATTTGTTTTGGAATTGGCTGGTTGGCATAGAACAGGCATGAAAGGACAAGGACAGAAGAGGTCTTGGGGAATCTGCAGGATATTGGTCTGAAAGGATGTCATGCAAACTCCCGACATTTCATAGAGCAATGAGCAGCCTGATCAGTTCTCTGTTTCCTTACAACTGCTGTGAGAAGTGCAGACTTTCCCCTTGTGCTCCTCTCCCTTGCTCAGGCTGCATGTAGAAGCTGTTTTGTTTTTGCACAAAAATAACATTGAAGCCCCACATTTCTGATTGTATGGGGTTTTTTGATTTGTAATCAGCAAAAGCTTATATTCATGTGGGTTTTTTTTGTTTGGTTTTTTTTGTTTGTTTGTTTTTTTTTCTGTTTGTGGTGTTTTTTTGTTGTTGCTGTTTTCCCTGGCATTTATATTCTGGTGCATAATTTTAAGGAAAGATGATCTGGAACTTGTTTATTGAAGTAAAGCAATTTTCCAGAGAGCGCGTTCTGTTACACTCGCTAGCTTACTGAAAATGTCATCCCAGCTGGTGTGAAAGTACTGTGCCTTCAACATCCTCTTGCTATTTTAGATACTTGCTGTATCCTGTACCTTTCTAATATGAAAAGAGACTCTCAGATCTAATATGAAAAGAGACTCTCAGATCTAATATGAAAAGAGACTCTCAGATCTGTGGCAGGTCTGTGTTTTTCATATGGCTTAAAATAAGACTGCAATAAACGATTTAGTGGCTGGATTATTTGTGTGTGTGTGCTGGATTTGTTTTTTGTTTGTTAAACTGAGGATGTTTCCTGGGACTTTAGAAAGCTGTGATCAAATATTCAAAGACCACTGGTTTGCCAGCACTACAGAAGGAAAGGAGAACAGCTCTACTGTGTAAAATTAGCCCCTGGAGTTTGCATCCTGAACTCGTTCTGTAATTCAATAAACGACTTATATGTTTCAATTACCTCCAGTAATGTTTGGAGTAAAACTATGTCTCTAAAGGAGAGCAGGATATTGGAAACAGACAGACATCCATAGGTGCGAACTGCTGGTTTATGAAAGGATAAATGCTGCCAGCATGCTGTGTTCAGTGAGGTGGGCTTCAGAAGACTGAGCTTACCTACACGTAACTAGTGGGGTCTGGTAAAATGGCCTTTTGGCCCCTGTCTGCCCTTGGGGCCCTGGCTGTAATACTATCCCGGTGTTAGCCTGCATGGCCTCCATTCAGTCTTGCAAGTGGGGGAAAGTGACTGTTGTAGAGAAATGAGGTATTTGAAGGTATCAAGGACAAGCAAAGGTTTGAATGAAAGCAGTCAAAATCCAGAAATAATTTGTACTAGAAATTATACTGTACTACAGAGGTCTAGTATAGCAATTCTGTAATATGTCTACCTTAGAGAAAGTAGTGCAGACCAATAGTGATGAAATGATGTGTTGTGAAGGAGAACTGTTGTCACTTTACACATTTTGGGGGATCATATCCTGGCTGAGATCCCTTTCCCAGTGAGACAAATGTGGTGGAGATTCATGGTCTAATGAGAACACAGTCACAGGATTACTTATGAGATTGTTTGACTGAAAACACTCCAAGGATAAAACTTTGCAAAATAGAATGACACTTGGGCTCTTGAGATGTCAACCTAGTGGAAAGTCTGAACATTGGAATATTCTGAGCATTCACTACTCTTTAAAGGCACTGGCAGTGAAGCATGGAATTAGAGGCCAAATTTCAGGCTCACGTATATAAATTCCCATGCCTTCAAGAAACAATTATAAAGTGGAAAAAATAGACATCAACTTCATGGCTTAAACATCTTTCCAGGATTTTTCAAACTATTTTCCCCAAAACATCTGTCAGAGCAACAATCAAAATCCTAATGATTGTGCAAATCACCCCCTGGGTGTGACTTAAGCTGCAGACATTTTGCATAGTAAACAATGTTTTTGCCTTACCCTGTGGCTCTAATTATCTGCTGTGTTGCATAATGTAGCAATACTGCTTTGGTGAAAAGCAGTGTTTCAATTTTGCACTGGCTTACATGAAAAAAACCCACAAGATTTCATAGTGTATGAATTGCTAGCCCAGAAGAAAGGATTTGGTTGCTGTCAAGTTGTTTACTGAGAATTTGTTGAAGTTAAAGACAAATGGAATAAAACTGAGAAAACTCAAACATGAATTCACAAAGATGGCTTTTAATAACCTGGGTACTGGAAATTGAAGGGCTAATTACATGCACTTTAATCAGTATCATAAGGAAGTACTCTAAAGTGTTCTAAATTAATGTTTTATAAAATAGGTTTTTTTAAAAAGCACACAGAAGCAATCATTCCCTACTGAATTAGATGCTTTGGGAGCGTGGTTTTTCATTTCTCTAACATCCTGTCAGTGTGGGACTTCTGACTTCAGTGCACCTAGAGACCTGTGTCTTAAAGGCACTTCAGAACAGAGTTTTGATGCAGGGTAGATTGCATGCAGTGTTTGATAAAGACTGAAGACTAAGGACTCATAATCCAAACCACCCGTGCCTATGTCTAACACTTGATGAAATGAAAGAAGTCTCTCAATACTGGAGTTGTATAGCACTCTTTGGAAATATTAAAAAATTAAAGCTCCACATCTAGCAAGATGTACAGATGCTCAAAATATATTTTTGGGGTCTGACTTTGTCTAAACTCCTATATATCTTGGTAAGAGGTGCAATTTCTCTCCCACTTGAAATTAAAATGTGATACTAAAGCTATACCCAGTAACATCATATTAAGGCATGCCTACAAAGCAAAAAACAGGTATATTAATCTATCTTTGATTTTCATTTAGCTTGTAAAGCAGTAATGGTAATGAAGATGTCACATTACAGATTTCCATGCACAGTAGCAACCAGAATACAGATCCCTTTGTGGCTTTATGGTCTGCATCACTCTATCTTCTCTGCCTGTGAAGATTTAAACTAGCCTATCATAAACGCAGTCTTGGTAACTCATTGCCATGCCATCCAAAACAGCTGTCAGCTCTGGAATTACCTGGTATGGCCAGAGTGGCGTTTGTTAGTTACTTTGTCATGGTCTACAAATCCTTTAATCTGCGGTTTTGCTATTCCTCTAGCAGCCTGCTTAGAGATCAGGGCAGGTGGTGGCTGGGTATTAGGTGACCTTTGGTGCTCTGGTTAGCATTGCACAGCAGTATTCAGAACTTGATATGTAAGCTTCAGACTAGCTCTGTGTACGATAAATATAAAAGCTGGACTGCAGGATGTTATCCTATGTAACTATCTGCAGTATTTTTTTTACTTTCATTCTGGCTCTTGAACCCTGGGCTGCAGTCCATTTTGAGAACAATAGGAAAGTGCACCAAGTTTTTCTCCAGCCCTTGGAAAGAGAAATGTAAGACAATTAGGATCTGAGTGGAAGGGCTCTGTGGAGGGAGCAGAGAGATCTGGAAGCGCAGTCTCGTGAATTTCTGCTGCAGAAAAAACAGCTTTTCTCACTTGCCGTGTTCTGCTGTACTGTGATAATTGCTTCTAGTAACTGAGCTAGCTCATGTGCTGGGTACAGTGCCGGCACACTGGGATGTGCTCTAGGTCTGCATTTCTGCATGTGTGATGAGATCCTGAGCCTTTGGGGTAGATTTACCTCAATCTTTTCCTCAATGAGAACAAGCTTGAAAAGAGCTTTTTAGATTTTAAAGTTAGTGTTTATTTGCATATAAACCAGAACCATTAGCCTTTTAAACTAAAACAAAAAAAGTTCAGTGGCAGGCAACTTTATGGGAAACCCATTAATGGTATGTTAAGAATGAACCAAAATTTAAGTTTAGTAATTTTGGAGTCAGCATTATGGAGTGTGACTAGCTAGTGTGTATACTGATAACATTAATCTTTTGAAAACATTTTCCCTAAAAAAAAAAAAGGCAGGTTTGCGTGCCTCTTCTGTTGACTTTAAGTTTTGACATTCTCCCACACTTAGTGCTTTCAACAATATGTATTATATCAAAATTCCTTTTCCAGTTCATCTGTTCTAGACCTTTCCTTCTACTTTTCCTTTCAAATACTATTTCACTGAAGTAATATTTTCTGTTGTTGTAACTGTATCTACAAAGCCTGTGTCTGCTTCAAGAATGTAACCAGCCCCTCTTTCAGTTCTGTAAGCTGGGATGTTTCCCCAGTGCTGTAGTAATATGATTTGAGCAGTCATTAGGATGATACATACTTCTGTCTTTGCTTTCTAACCCCTACCCAGGAGTCTCTTGGGAAGATCCAGGAATCTGTGAACATAGCTCCTATAGCATCTTTTACAGAGTTTTGTTGAATATTTTAGACTTGTTTTGTTTTGCAGAAAACTGTTTATATAATCCACTTACTCTGGGGTATTCTATCCTTGAGAGGGAGTACTTGGATTTTAATTATTTTGCAGATGAATTGCAAATAAGAGTGTTTTTAATTCAAGTCTCACGTTTAATTTAACTTTGTGGGCATATTAGCTTGAAAACTTAAAAATAAAATAAAAAGAAACTTTAGGGTGTTTTTTTTCAAACAGCTATTCTAGATATACCTTTGTTATTCTTGCCTTTTTCCCCCATCCCTCTCCCTTGTTTCTCTTCTTTTCTCTGTGATATCACCTTTGCTACATTTGGATGTAGCAAAGAAAACAGCTCATTAGTTTGTAATAATTAAACATATTTTGTGAGCTGTATTAGCCACAGAACCAAGGGTTAGATCTGACTTGAGCATAATTGTGTGTTGGGCATCTCATTCTGCTGAAGGGAGTGGAGAGGGTGAAGCACTGCGGCACGGAGCCCGCACCAGGCAGTGCCAGGGCCGAGGGGGTGGGAGGGAGACAGGGCCCAGCCTGGAGGTACCCCCCAGGTGGCAGAGAAGGCAGGGAGGAGTCTACTGCATGCCATTTACCTGGTATGGGGCATCTTTTTTTTTTTTGTCTTTTTTTTTTTTTGTCTCTTTTTCCCCTTATAGCTATTGTAAAAACATATAAGCAAACACATTTTGGACAGAAAAGAATTAGTGGCATGTGTGAGGTTTTTCAAGTAGCTTTGCTAGCTGTATATAAGGACTTATGTAACAGAGGATCTGTTTAGATAAACCTATAGGTTTATAGAGGGTCACAACTAGATGAGGATCTCTATCAGTCTGTTTATATTTCCTCTTTCACACTTTGTGTGATAAATACTATGATAAAGAAATTTGTATAATTGGCTGAGGATGAGCTATTTCTTTTTATGAAACTGAGATAGGATAGCTTTCTTGGCTTCAACTTTCATTCAGTTTTAATATGCATTTAATATGCATTTCACAGAGCACCTACCCATTTCACCACCCCTAGCTGTAAAGACTAAGAAATGATGTGCAGAGGAGGAAGGCAGATAGTCAGTCACAGGCTGCTTCCTTTGGAATTGCTGTAACATAACTTGCCGTGATTTGGCAGCCTGGACCTAAACTGAAGTCAGCTGCCATCTTTTAGTAATTGCCTAAAAGGAATTAAAAGGTACAAGCCAAAGATAATGAAAACATTCTTCTGGAAGCCATAGAAAGCTGTTCTTTAGTATTGCTATAATAGACTGACAACGGGATTAACCAAGGTTGTTTATGTGAAGAGTTTATCCAGCCACAGAAGGAGGTACATTGTGCGGCCTATTTGTAAACTAAGTGAAGAGGTGCTTTCCGCATATTGCCTTGTAGACTGGAGGCTTACCTGAATCCCTGCCACACGGCTTTGCTATGAGAAAGAATCTCTTGCTGCAGGTGAGTTTGGGTGAGTCTCAGCACTTTTCTGCCCCATTCAGTCAGGTTATAGAGAGTTTTCTGTAAGTGGGATGAACAGCGTTTCTCTCGGTCAGTGCTAGTGTTATGGGCAGATTGGCCAGTGACCCAGCGTTAAAGGTTACTAACACCTGTTAAAGCCAAATCTGTATGGAGAAGGGAAATGTGACACCTTAGTTCAGACTTTTGTGTTATCTCCTGTATACAGAAAGCCTGAATCTGAAATGCAAAATAGTAACCACCAACACCCATTAATCTCCACAGGTTTAGCCCTCGTCTACTGATGTGCTATGTACAACATAGGAAGGAGAGGGGCTTCCTGATGAATGTTTCTCAAAGGATTCAATCTACTTTACAGGATTTTATTAGTTGAGCCCATGGTTTGTAAATTCTTACATCCTCCTGTAAAGCTAACAGAGCCTGATGTTTCACATTTGGCTATGTAAAAAACCCAAATGCCGCAAAGCGCTTTCTGGCATGGGATATTGTCATGGGGCATGGACAATTCTGCCTTGGAAGGCTTGTAGGGGAAGCAAGAGGTGGTGCTCACCGAGAACAGGGAGAGAATTTAAAGTAGGGAAAATGTAATCACAAATTCACGAGAGAGAATGGTGAACTCTGGAAGAAGGGGGGAGTTTTAGGAGCGTGGTGATAGAGATCTTTAGATAAAGAATGAGAATTTACCTTTGCTTCCAGTAGCTAAAATCCCTTAGAGACCTCACAGGGTTCATTTGACACTGCCTAGTGAGTTAGGGTGACAGTGTAAGTGGCAGAGAATATTGGGTTTTGTGGGGAAAATACAAGGGATTTCAGAGCAGCCTAGTTTTACAGTAGAACAGAAACAGACCTGCTTTCCTTCCAAGTGGGAGACAGCTCCCTTTTCAGAGCTTTCAAGTAAGCGGTAGGGGAAGGAAGCAAGCTTACACACACTTTCTTTGACTAAAGAAAGGAAATTAATGAGCATTCATGAAAGCAGGCATAGGGTGAGATCTACCCTGGTTTCAAAACATCTGTTTAGGTTTTGTTCTATTCTTTCAAATAAACTTGTGGGTTGATGAGATTAAACCCAGGCTTTTTGCTCTGCTCAGTGCCACAATAAACATATAAATTAGCTCATTCTCTGAACGTTCTTTCATTAGCAATGAGTTCAGTTAAACAAAAAATATTGAATATGTGTTTGCTTAAAGCCTCAGTTGCTCGCTCAGGGCTTGTTGGGGGGGGTGCTAAACTCCCATGGGTGGGAATCTAATTGCTCAATATCTGTCAGGATGTGACTGACACATGTCAGGATCTGCTCCAGGGCAATTTATGAATTGTCTTCTCTTTTTTGAATTATTAAAGACTTGGATCTGCCATATTTCTTGCGAGGGCAACTGTTCTGCTTGCCAGGCAGCAGAAGCAGGGCTGGGCAAGGGCACACACTGGTCCTACCATAAGCGCTCTGCTGAGAGCTGGGGAGCAGCTACATCCAAATGCTCTGCCTCCTATAGCTGAAATCACAAAAAAAATACAGGTGCCCAATTAGTCATCTCTGTGTACATTGTGTAGTGATTTACACTTGTGCAGTGTGGCTGTGAAACATTTCAGCTCTTTATGGGATGCAGTTGTGCACTTGTAAACAATTACACAGGGTATACAGCAATGGAGAACCAGGACAAAATGCATGCCATTCTTCTCACTACGCTGGTGCTACAAATTGAGTTAAACAAACTTTTACTTCGGGATTATATAAAGTGAATGCAGAAACAATACCTTTCAACTCCATCATGTTAATCTGCAATAGTTAACACGGAGTTTGATGCTTGTAGTCGTCATCTGAATTTAACTGGCATACTTCTCTCTCTGCTTTGGTTGCTTTCTTTCCTGCATATTTAGTGAAACATGATGGAAAAATAAATCAGTGGAACAGATTCTATGCTAACTCTTACTGCTGTAAAAAAAAAAAAGGCAAAATATTTTGTGAAACTTGTCAGTCTTAGAAAAAGTTTAATATAACCTGGTCCCATCTAAATGATGTTGAAATGGCCTTTTTCTATTTTATTTTTTCTATTGTATTTAATTTTCAATCATTTTCAATGACTTCATTTCCACTTCTGTAAAACATTTTTTCCTTAGTAGTAAAATGAAATGCATTTGCAATTCTGAATTGAACTAGTAGTTCAGTAGTTCAAAAAAAAAAATTGGGTGTTTTTTTTTTCTTGTTTATTTTGGGGTGGGGTTTTTAAATTTGTTTTTTGGTTGGTTTTTTTTGTTGTTGTTGTTGTTGTTGGTTGGTTTTGGCTGCTGCTGTTGATATTTTCATTCAGAACAGAAAAAAAATCACTGTTGGACTTTCTCATATGGCAGAAGATCCAGGTCTTACAAAAGCTCAAGTACTTATTTAACCTTTCAGTTAAGGCTCTTGGATTATTATAGGTATCAATTGTAAAGCTTTGATGGGAGTGTATCTTTTTTAAAAATGGATAATGTGGATCTTCTCAGTCACATTTTAATTGAAATCTGTTTGGAAGCCTCTACACAAAGGAGGCAGTTAAATGACCTCCCCAAGGCCTGCCTTTTGCTAATAGCCAAATACAGATTAGCAGATGCTTTGGCCAGGAATACCAGTGAAACTCATTAGCAGTAGGTGAATAATTGTCAGAGGGATGGCAGTCCCCTTATGGCAGAGCAGGTACTGATGTTCTGATTCTCTTTTTAGCTTTGATTTTGGGGCTATTTTCTTATTTGCTCTAGATTACGACTGAAAGTCCTGTTGCATTCACAGGTGTGCCTTTATGAGGGCTGTATTTACTTAATATGTATTTCATCCTATACCATATAAAATCTGATGCTTCTCTGATGTTTACAGGGTCCACTGTCTACTTACTGACCTGCTATTCAAATGATACTTGTGTTTCCTTTCTAATAACCACTGCTGGTTTATTTTATAATTCTGGTAAAGCTGGAGATCACACCAATGCAAAAATGGAGCTTGAAAGAAATGCAATTTGTGTTCTAGTTATTACTTACCTTATAATGATAGCCACACAGAAGGGCTGGAGAGTCTGACCTACTAATTCTCCATCATTTTGCATCATGCAATCATTTGTATTTGAAAAAAGTGGGAGTAGAATGATACCTAATACAAATGTAGTGGGCTGTATAATTTTGGCATAAGTATATATACGTGATGTGCAAGGAATATAAAAATCCAGCCTATGCTCACAACCTAAATGCTTTGATGTTTGCTATGCTTTTTCTTTATAGCAAGTTTAATCTCTGTGTTCAGTGACGTGTAAGTATTATAGCAGAATTTAATAGCATTATTAATGGAATGCCTAGTATAACCAGAGCTCCAATATTAATTCTGAAAGTTACTTGTTAAGTATTTAACTAGATATTTAATGGTTCAGGTCAACATTGTGAAGAAGCCAATTTCTGTGCTAGTTTTTCTAATAATCATCTATTAGATGAGTCTCTTCTGTACATTATGCATGATCTGTTAGTCTGTGTTGTTAGAAATTTATAATTTACCCTTTTCTTTCTTTTAGCTTTTATAATCTCACACTATCAGCACGTTCTTTTCACTGGCATTATTTTCTTATAGGAAAACTAACTACTAGATTCAGCAGGAAAATATTTTTTATTACATGTTTTCAAGGGAGAAACGTTTACTCGTGACAGCATTAATGCAGCGCATACAGTATGTGAATTTGTGGGCTCCATGGGTTGAACAGTCTCCTGGCAGAAGCGGACAGTGCTGAGAGCGCTTTAGCATGAAATTCTGTTCTGACCAGGGCACCGGTCTCACAGGGTTTGGTACCTCTGCCTGCTCTGGGTAACTACACCACAGAAACCAGCTGCTTGGAACTGCCGCTGGTTGCACGTGAGACTTGGGATGACTGTTTTTCATTTGTTGATGATTAGTTTTCAGCCCACAGGGGTGTCTTTCTCCCCTCTAGTGTAGTTCTGTAATTCAGATGTTCAGGATGCTGATGTTAATAGCTTTATTTCCCTTTGTACACCCTGTGGGTGGCTGTTTGAGTCTCAATTTACATTTTATATAATTAACTCTGAGCTTTAAGGACACTGAATGGACAATTTATTCAAGTTGTAGGACGCCACTGTTTAGAAGATGCGCGGTGTGTGCTTAACCAAGATGGAGCTAGTGTTTCACAGCAGAGGAGCAATAGAGCTCATCTGGGGGTTCAGCTCCGCAAGGCATTCAGCAGCCCCAGGTCCCAGTGCTGGCAAAAGCTAGAGTTAGCGCTGGTCTGGCACAAGGGGTGGAGGCCAGGGATTCACTAGCATGAGGGTGCAGATGGAAGCTGCTGCCTGCAGAGGAGAGGGATTACTGCCTAGTTCCTGACCAGACATGAGTCACTCAGCAGCTGTTAAGGCTACAAAGCACAGGGGGATGGTTTGGTGCTGCAGAAGCTAAAGAAGCAGGATTACAGCTGCATCTTTAAAGGCTTGCTGGACTCTGAGGAGGCCTGATTCTGGAAAGCAAACAGACTACTGTACATCTGATGGCAGGGCTATGGTTAAACCTAGACATTAATTTGGGGATGTTGTTGGAGGCTGTGAAAACAGCGGCCATATAGTTATATTTCACTGAGAAGGCAGCAGCGATGGGAAAACAGTGCCAGCAGACCAAGCTGTTTCAGAGCCTGTTCCTGTGCCATAGGGGGTCTTGACCTGTGAGTAAGGTTGGGGTCAGGGTTAAAGTTCCCAATCTAGCTGCAAACTGGGACAATTAGTTTGTCATTTAAAAGTACTGTGTTTAGGGTGCACAGGGTGGTGTGTTTAGGCTGAGTATGGGATTAGGTTTGTGTTCAGATTGAACACCTAAGTTTGTTGTTAGATCCTGTAAGGTGTGCAGAGACAGGATGGGAATTTGTTCTGGTACAGCACAAATGGGTGAAATTCTTTGGGATTATATTACTCATTGTTAGGCATGTCTGTGTTAGGTATGTCACTAGGGCTTCTGTAAGCTTAGGTTTAGAAGGGTGGTGAGGACTTAGATTCCAGACACTAAGGACAATGAACCAGAAACGTCAATAGAATTGTCTTATTCTTCTGACATGTTTTAACATTTGCAGGAAGATTAAACAAGATCTCAATTTCAAGTTATGCAAGAGATTGATAAGAAATAATTCAGATACAGTATGGTTCAAGGAATTGATTTCTAACCAGACTGTCAGTTACCATAAAACATAAACACTGAATAGATTTCTGGTGGTACTTGTTTCAATTTTGTATAGGTTTGTTTTTGATTTTTTTTAATAGTAAACCAAAGGTGCCTTTAGGAGATTGAAGTGTTTTGGTGTGCAGCATTTGAAGTCAATATCCAGCACTTAATCCTCAGTCAAAGCTCCAAAAAGCCCTGGAATTGTATAGGAGTTACGTGACTATGTTTTTTCTTTAAAACTGGAGCTTCAGTTAGAGGTAGAGATCTGTAGAAACCTCCTGCATTACCGCAAATCATTCAGCACTAAAAGAAGGAATATCAGGACTTTACTTTCTTGCTCCATTTTCATATTATTATTGTGCAATTTTATCACTTGCCTAAAACCCCAAAAGGTTGATCCTGGAAACATGTGAAGACTCTACATAGCACAGGAAGTGATTTCCTGATGCTTGATGGTGGGTCTTAGGTGTTCATCATCTCAGCCATGCAGATCCAGGCACGGTAAAGGATTCCTTACTCGTCGTGAGAGCTGAAGTACAGGTCTGTACCACCACAGCACGAGTGGTTTGAGTGCGAATAGTGGTACATCTGGTTTTGATTGCCCAAATATATATCATTGCACCATTTAAGCAGGATACTAGAAATTAACTAGCCTTATTACATGAGGATTATCTGTGTCTGTGTGCTCAAATGAACTTGCTTCAACATAGTTGCCATGGATATGCTGTGTGGTTCAGTGTATTGCTGGGGAGGCGACTGGACCCACACAGGGGCAGGCAGTCCCTCTAAGGACTCTTAAGTACATAAAACTACAGGGTTTTCTTTAAGTACAAAGATAATTAAGAATATTTATCAAACCAGGTACAGTCTTTTAATTACGTACTTAGCAAGTATGCAAATTTTAGTTTGTCTGCAGTGAGGGATAATATCCACTTACAATTTAAAAAAAGAAAAGAAAATAGTTTGCTGGGGTGATTGATTTCTTGGCTGATGTTTCTTTGTCCGAAGTCTAGTAACTATGTAAAGGAAAAGATGCTTCTGAGATAAAAAGAACCAGCCATGAGACCAGGCTGCTACCTGTAAATGTTTAATTGTTCTTGAAAATGTAGTAAGATGTGTGAGAAGTGAAAGGCACTTTTTAAATGGGTAGCAGGTGCTGAGATAAATAATTGCAGAGAGAACAGTATTTGTGATCATCTTTAGGGGGAGTGTTTTTCATGTTCTCTCCTGTGTTTTTTTTTTCTAACCCATTGTGTAGAATTTTATACTGAGTTCTGGAGAAAAGTTGCCTTTTCCCTTTCCAGATCTTGGCAATTTCTTTTTTCTTAGTTTTAGAGGAGGGAAGCATTTGCTTCAGACTTGTCCATCGATATTGCTGCATGTTGCTTATCAGCTCTTGTAACATGTCCTTCACCCAGGTCTAACTTGGAATGTCTTTACCTAAGCACATCACCCTGTGTTGCTTTTATACTTGATGGAGAGAAATATGTTTAAGGCATGACTTTCACAGGAGTTTTACACATGTGCTTCAGGATGGGATGAATCTAATCTAGGAACTGAACCTAAAATATCCTGTGTTCAAGAATGGCACCTTGAACCAACGTGTGCCGCGTTTCCTCTGCAAGCAAGGGCTGGCATTGATTCCACTGCTCGGGAGCCTCTTGTTGGAAAGAAACCTCCTCTGCCAGTGGGCCCTCACAATTGCCAAGGAGGTTGTGCTGAAGCCTGAGCTGAGTTTGAGTGTGAGCAGGCTGGGTTTGTGGGAGGGACTGTCAGTGTTTGGCAAATCCGCTTGTGCTGGATGCTCTTGCATCTTTTGGTTGAAACTGATATCTGCATCTTGTTCAGATTTTAAATTATTTTTTAATTGTATATTATCAGGGAGCCAAGAATACTTTAACATGAATTAATTTCTCTTGCTCAGAGCCATTTTGAATTTGTTTGAAATACCTAATCCCCCTACATTATCACAGCTTCCCCAATTACTTGAGACTCATAGCATCTACGAGAAAATACTTTCCTTTAATCTGTACCTGTTAACACTGGTATAGTTCTGTGCTTAGCAGCATCAGCAGATGAAGAACAAAATTTCCTGTGAGCTCTGTACTGGTAAACATTGCATTGTAATGAAGGGCATGGGCCGGCCCTGGTCTTGGGAAGCAAAAAAGATGTAAGGCCTAACAGTTCCTAAAATGAAGCTGTGGGTGAGAGATGTGTCTAGATGCAGCATAACTGTCAAAAATGTAGGATCTTAGCTTGGATTTTGGTCAGCACTGTCTGCACTTTAAAACTGAAAACAGCTTTCGGTACTGTTCAATTACGGTTGGGCTAATCTCACTTCAACTTTCTGTTGAAAAATGTTAGGTATTTGATATGGTAATATATTCTTGCAAGTGAAGAGAACGAAGCTAGAAACTATAACATTGAGAGTTGCTTTTTGTCCAGGAAGACTAATAAATAATCTGTTGTCTACCCTGTGAGTAGCTGGTAGAAATGCCACACATTTGAACCCTACCAGTGAGATTTTCTTGTGCTATAACACTGGGAATTTTCTATCCTGCTTTCAGGCTTTCACTGTGCAAGCAGTGAAACTGGCTGCTCTCAGAGCTGGCATCTGCAATTCCAATCAAAGTGAGCTGAAATTGTTTCTCATTATGATGGGGTAGCTTTGTAATTTCCTGACTGACACTTAAAAAGCTATTTATTTCTAAAATACAGCTTAGCAGAAAAGGGAGAGAAACTCATGAAACATGAATTGAGATTTTGAGTGTCACGTAGACATAAATGAGAATAGATTGCTGTTCTGATGCAGCTAATTGGTATTTCTGGAAGGTATTTCTACACTGATTGAAATGTTTAAAGTGAAACCTTATAATTAAGCTGATTTTGTCTTTTTTGCTAAACCATTCTTAAGCTTTGCAGCCAGTCTGTTACTGAAAGGCAGTACTCCCACACCTGGAGTTTGCAATACAGTAGGTATCTGTGTAGGAAATCTTTTCTTTGTACCTTATCTAAGCAGGAGGGAAAGACAATTCTTCCTTGTTTTAGGTCTGTATTCAAGAACATAGGATTGAAAAGACATCCTGGGTGACAGAGTCCTGTTCCTTGCTGTCACAGCCACCACATCATACAATTCCCTTTGTAAAAGTATTGTACTCCATCTTAAAAGTAGCTGACTTGTCTCCGTTGCCCTCTGTCTTGGCTGTTCCAGGACATTATTGCTCTACTGATGTGAGGGACCTCCTGATTTTCAGTTTACAATCAGCCACTGTGTTCCCATTTCTTGGGCCAGTGCCATCTTTCAGCTTGAGCAGCACTTATTGCCCACGGTATTTCATGTCAGTGTACTTGTGGGAAGCAGTCATGTCCTGCCTCCCACTCTCTAATTTACTAGACTGATTGCACGAAGGCAATCTGTAACTCTCTTCTTGGGGAGATGGCTGCTCCACTTCTCGGTCCTTCTGTTCATCATCTTAGCTTGGGTTCATATTCTTTGGAAGGGACGACGCTGCTGGTCACTCCTCGCAGAGCAGGGCCGCGGTACACCCCCCCGGGTGGCAGGGCCCCTGCGGCCGGTGCGCCAGTGCTCTCTGGCATATGGAAGAGCTTTGATAAATGACCAATCCCTGTGTCATCAAAACAGAAGATTATGGTAGTCATTTTCTAATTAAATCAGAATTAATCTTCTAATGCTAGGATGTGGTGGGATCTAATTCAAGTGATTTATCTCAAAGTTAGAGTCACCTCGGCTGAGGGGCAGTGGCTGCGCGATTGCATCTCTTTACAGGTCAGCTCAGGCCGCCCACAGTCAAGCAGTGTCATTAGCACTCATGGGTCACTACCTTTCTAAAGCAGATTGCTTGCATTTGCTTCACCGAAGGCCCTACTTAAACTGATAGTGGTTAATATTAGAATTGTTTATAGCCTTCTGTCCTATAGCCCCACACCCAAAGACCTCTTCTGATACTACAAAAAAAAGCAGTATTTTGCATCACTAATTGTCAGCTAAATCATGTCAAAGAAATACTCTTTTCCCCTCTTCACAGACATGTTTCCTCTCTAAATTACATCTGAGATTTGAGAGAAGCCAATTTCTGTTCTACAGCAGTGGAAGTTTTCTTTTACATTTTCACTTAAAAATGCCTGCTAGGGCTCGAAAAAGAGATTTGCTTTTCAAAGAGAAGTATTCCTCGTTTCTCAACAGCATGCAGCATCTTCTCATCGTCCCATGTAGACCCAGAATACCAGATAATAGTAAGAATTTATTTGTGAATAGGAAAGCACTGAAGCAATCTCTGAAAGGAACCTCATCAGTAAAAAAAAACCCCAGACGCAACCCTCCCATCAAACCAAACAAAAAAATCACCCCCAAAAGCCCTGAATAAGATGAATACACAACTAGATACGTGGTAACTAGGACAATTGTGTAAGTATATAATTTAGGAAAACTTGAAAAAGAAAGTAAAGTTTTCAGTAACTTTATGCATTTTATACAGATTTCCTGCCTGACTTACTGCAAAAGTATTACTGAAATGTATTTTGGGATGATCACCTAATTCCCTTAGAGGTAAGGTGACTGACCAAACTCCTGCTACTCTAACAGTGCTACTTCATGTTCCAGTATGGTTTGTTGTATGGCAATGTCAGGATGACTCACTAACAGTAAAAAAAATAAATGCAGTTGAATCAGACCAGTTCACAAAGACAAGTCCATCTTCTTTTATAGCAATGGAATGCAATCCCTGTGTGATATAAAGGAATATGTATTAAGGTAACTTAAATACACTACTAGTACTTCTCATAAAGTGATTCATTTATACAATTCCCTAAAACTTCAAACATAGGATCATTCAGAGTAGTAAGGGAAAACAGATGAAAATGTGGTGACTGGTGATTATTTGCATTCCAGTTTTCTATGGGCAAAGATGTCTGAAGTGATTATTAAAAAGTATAAAGCTTTATCAGCTGACAATCGCATGCTTGTGAAGTACTAAATGATTGCTTCCTGACAACAATATTTGGAGATGGTGCACGAGGAGAATTGTGTCCAATTGTCTCTCACTCCCAGTTCAGTGCTATTTCTTCAAACAGAAAGATCTGGCTGTAGATCACTGCCAAATTAGATGACAAATTGTAATGCGCTACTCTCCAGAAGACTTTAGTGACACCTAACAACTGTGCAAGTGCTTTGCATGGTTTGGTCAGTTATACTTTCATTTGGATTTGCTTGCATATCTCTTGCTGCAGCTCAGAATATCTGGCTGTTTTTTGCTAGCTAAAGCATAACTAAATTTTTCCTTCCTGTGGCTATAAAACTGAAATAATAGGATTAGTAGGTTATATAGAAATAGGAAAAAAAATAAAAAAGTAAATGATACAAAGGAACATGAATTTCAATTTAGGGAAAAATCTAGGAAATAGGTCTAGCAAAGCAGAATTTTTATGTGTTCACTGATGAGTGGAAGCATGATGTACATTCTGCAGCTGGGTTCCTACAGAAAAGCAAGCTGTGGATCTGCTGCTGCAGTGTGCTTCCCTTGAAGGGGGGCTACTGGGCCAGATGTGGTGTTTGTCTGCTTGTGCAATGACAAGGCCCTGCCACTCAACTTGCTTTTGACATCATCTACACATGTATATGCTACTTGTACTGGGGATGTGGATTTGTTTTTCACTTTAGGTTTCTATTGTGGGAATTAGAAAAATTATCCTTCTTTAGCGTCAGCCTATAAATAATACTAAGTTTCTGGGGTTTGAATAAAGTTTTGAGGTGGTTTGTGTTTGGGTTTTTTGTGGTTTTCTCTCTCTCTTTTTTTTTTCTTTTTTTTTTTTTTTTATGTCATGGATTGAATTTTTAAAACCTTGATACAGTTCTCTGCTCCCTTAGCGGTTGTGGGCCAATCCTCCATGACTTTAGTGAGAGCAGAAATAGCCTGCAATAATGGAAAGGAATTGCCTATTTACTCTTTGAAAACTGCTTTTGGTGGCTGGATTTCCATGAGCAGCCAGTCTGCTCTCTTTACAGGGTTCATTTTGATGTTGACTCAGACAGTTATACCTTTTGCTTGCCTCTGTTTCATTTTGGCAACTCAACAACTATATGTTTATCAGAAATACAGATAGAGATACTGGTGCCCTGTTTCCTTGTGCCTATTGGTAGCACAGGAGTAACAGCGGGGTCAGGAAGGTGCAAATTTGATGAAGTGAAAAGAGAATAGTAGCTCTCTGGCAGTGAACACCGTATGTACAGCAGTGAGCATCTCTGCCAATGTAGTATCTGTGTAGGCACAGCAACATCCTTGTGGCAAGCAGTGTAGAAATAAGGCTTGGAAGAGGCCTGAAATTTCTGCTACGAAGCCTTTATGCCCCCTATTCTGCTCCAATATTCTTTTTTACAAGTTTTTCCCAAACTGTATCTGTCCTTGCATGTTAGCCATGTTCGATCAATGAAAAGTGAGACAGAAAAAACATCTTTGAATCCTGTTGAAAAGCCACTTGCCCATTTTACAGTTAGGGTGAGAAGCAGATGTTTGTGGAAACCCATGGTATATGCCAAAAGCTAAATGCTCTTCACGGAGATGGGAATTGCTGTTAATGGCACAGTCACTGGCAGCATCAGTACTTGCTCTTCTTATTACAAACTTATTTCTTCATTCGGATCATCCTTATGCCAATTTTGGATAAACTTCAGTGAAATGAGTTCTAATTTATGCATTATTATAGAATTTATTTGATGCTTTCCTTAAATGGTATTGAGAAACCTAAGGCACTTGAAATCTGAATTGGCTAATCTCTGCATTGCAATTGATTTCTTTCTCATGATTTTTGTGATGTTGGCTCAGCTACAGAACATATGTTATTGCCATAAACTTTTTTAAAATGTTTCTGAGCTCAGGTATGAAAGTAATTTTGTTTGGTATAAATAATTTATGCACATTTTCTGATGCTCCTAGAATTATTTCTACTAGAAGTACTATTCCTTGTATGTCACCGGAAAAAGAAGAGTGTAGAAGCAGTCCTCACAAGAATCTTCTGTTGTGTAAAGCTGTGTTCCAGGTGAGATTTTGAAATACAGATGTGAAACCATCTTTCAGAAGTTATTTTTCATTTGTATTTTTCTTGGACTTCTGACTCTAAAGAGCCTTGCTTCTGGCAACTTCTAAGTTTTAAAAAAAGAGTTTTTCAGAATAATTTTTAACAGATTAAATGTAATTAAAATTGTAAAACAAAGCTGTTGATTCAATACTATTTTTTAAATATGGAGCAAAGTGTCTGATTTAATTTTCTCTATCAAATTTTAATTAAAGCTCTAATTTTATGATTTCTCCATGCATTGCAAGTAACTGTAAATAATACTTTGTGCTAACACAATTAGGCTTTTCCATCACTAATGTATTTGCTGAAATAATCTTTAAAAACCCCATAAACATGACTTGTACAAGAGATAATGTAAATAACTGGCCAGATGATCCAGTGTCCTATACAAGTTACCATAAAACTTTATTACCAGGTTGTATTCCTTCATGAGGTCATTTAAGAACTGGGAATTAAGCATAATGAACTGAGCATTGAGAGCATGGTTTTATCTTACAAATATTCTTGTGATGCTTATTAGTGGCACCAAACTGTGTCCCTGTGTGTTTAACATGCGTGTGTCTTCTCTGACAACATAGTACCATCACACAGCAAAGGTTTTTGTGGCCAGCTTGAAAGTAGGGCAGTGTTATCTTGAGCCCAGTCTTTTTGGGGAAAGTCTGCAAAGCTTGCGCTCTGTTTGTCAGAGCATAAAGAGGTATCTAGATGCTATGCCCGCACTGTGGTCTTTCTAGAATTTATTTCTTCTCCTATGCAGAGTTTCAACTATTTTGTGTTCGATCACAGCAGGCCATTGTTTCAGCTTTATATGCACAAGAAAAGCAAGGGAGGTTGACCAAAAAGCTCATTACATTATTCTTGTGGTTGGGTCATTATTTAATAGCTTGGGTGATTTCATCCTGCTTGAGTTTCCTTTCCCATGTCAAATCAATCTGCCAGAATTTGACATATTTACATAATATTACATTTTATATATATTACATCTCATTAGAATGCTCCCAGAGAAATTAGTCCTGAAAATTACTTAGACTTACACACAGTCATGCCTCTCTGAAGAGATCTGTATGGATTTTTATTCCAGGATGCGGACATTGCACATAGGACCCTGAACTTACATTTCTTCTGGCTTTAGATCTCCATGGATAGCAGCAGCAAAAGTGGATGTACTCAAATCTATTACTGGCTGCTGTGTATTACCACCTGTAAGTTGTACTGCCTGCCTTTCAGTGATTATAGAGTTAACACAGCTCAGGTACAAACTGGTGGAAAGCAGCAGGGCATGAGCATCAATGAGTGGTAAAAGGTACTGGCTATAGTAGGAGTTGCAGACTGATTTGCATTCAATACCAAGGGCTTTGTACCAGCAGCTCTAGGGCACTGTGACTGATAAAACCAAAGCATCAAGATGTGCTGGCACATGGAAACAGTTGCTCTTTTAAAGCTGTGCTTGCTCTCCTTTTTACTGGAAAATCTGATATGAATTGCTGTCAGGTGTAAAGACTTCTGCATGTCTTTCACAAAGATCAAGTCCAGTTTACCTGCTTCATTATTATTTTAATTATCTGGAGTTGTAATATATGAAATACAGGTAAAATTAAAAACAGTCTCTGCCTTCTAATTCACTTTCTGTGTTTTACTCTTGATTACTTTGGTTCAGTTATTGGATGGATGGAAAAATTACCTAGATCCGTAAAATTCAAACTCATGTGGCATAACCAAGCAGAACAAAATTCTGCTCAGAGAAACACACAAATTGAATGAGATAAATATTGAGAAATTAATGAAATATAATTTTTCATTTAATTATGTTCAGAAATCCCTGGGAATACACTTTAAATTTATAGTCTACCACTGTTCTGCTATAGTGTTTTCAATTACAAGAACTTGTCATTCACAACATCTTAGAATTTCATGCACAACACATTTGTTAGCTTCCTTCTTCTCAGTAAAACTTTCATAACATCACAAAGTCACTTAGCTTGCTTCCTTTAATGAGCTTAATACAAAGATGCATGGCCATTACCCTTAAGGTGCAAGTTTGTATGCATAGAACCCCTTACAACAGGAAATTTGGGACAGTAACATACTCCTAAAAAGTATGTTTACTAAAAAGTAAAAGAGGACAGTTTGGAGCCTCTTTTTATTAATATAGAGAAATGCTATTAACAGTCCTGTGGATTTTATATTTAAAGTGCATATTTGCTGGAGTCAACTGCTGTAGGTTGAACCTCGGACCAGGAGAATAAATGAGGTCTGGCTCAGGTATAACACAAGTGATTTATGGCCTCTTGGGGCTTGCTGGGGACGGGACATGAAACGCTGGACTAGATTTCTGGTATGAGGTGTGAAACTGAAGAAAAGATGCTTGCTTGAAATGTTTTAATGATGTATTAATCACCTCGAGGAAAAATGCTTGTAAGCACATGAAGGGAAAAGTCTACTGAGTCTATAGAGAATTTTATTCCTGGCTTTTAGGAGAATGTGCAATGAACTGTACATCTCTGACAAGAAAAATATCTAGGGGAAAAAAATCCATGACTGAAAGACCATGTTGAGATTTTCAAGTACTGGGAAGTACTAATGCCATAAAACCCTTAAGTTTTCTTTCAGATTTATTTGATAATAAATTAATCTTTAGTTTGCCATGGTTAGAAAAACATAAATCAATGATGGCTGAAGGAGCAAAGTACAAGGTAAGATCTAGCACGATTCAAATATACGTATCTGCCTTTCCTTGGAGTAGTTTATTTGGTACAGTCTTAACATTCCCTGTAGTGCCACGTGGATGTCCCTATTACACACTACAAAATGCTGCTATTTCTCACTGATTTCTTTATTTCTACCCTGAGAGATTATACTACACTGCCACAGCCCGCAGGCAAAGATTCTATTTCCTATATGTCACATTACCACATGCAGTGTCTCAGCGCTAGCATCAACCACCCATTGAAATGGTCAGCTTTAATTACATTGGCAACATACTGAAACTCGGGGCGCTGTTGGACGTTAAACGTTACCTACCCTGCACTTCAGTTTCTGGAGCTGATATGGCTCGGGGCAATGCCAGAGTTAGGGCTAATAAGCTTTACAGCTGTCCTGAAGGGATGTGCAGTTAAGTCAACTCTTTTGTAGATGGTGCTGAGATACTAAATAGCCGGTGCAATGAAGAGTCCCTGTAGGATCCACATTCTGCGTCAGCAAGTGACAAATTGGATCCCAGTACATTCCTCCTTTTGTACTTTAGCTAAAGAAAAATAGCTTTTTATTTTTACCATGGCTACCTGCAGTGTTAGCAGCTTTAGTAAATGGTGTGAGGTGGGGTAAAGAGTGGTAGGAGCAGCAAGTAAAGCCACTTGGTATGTATATGGTCCTGGCTTAGTTTGCAAAGCAAATCAGCATATGTTTTTATAGATAGCAACTGGATAACGAGCAAGACTATGGGCAGGTAGAGTGACTAGAAGCAGCAGAATCAAGTGGGAAATGACCTTGTGAATGCTAAAAGATTTTCCAAGTGAAGGCAGGGAAGACTTTCATAGTTTGGGGTTATCACTCAGTATGAAATCTAGATTGGCAAAACAAATGGCTGAAGACCCAAAGACAAGGTACTGCTGGGGCAAAATAACAACAATGCACATCAGAAATATGTAAATCCAGTTAGCAATGAGCAAAATCATAAGGGTTTTTAAGATTTCAAACATCTGTGGTCTGAAAAATCAGACTGGAACATTCAGGAAAACAAGTTTTCAGACAAACTTCATAACTTGACTTTTTTTTTTCCTTTGGAAATTTTGTAATCACATTTTGTCCTTCAAAACATCTTTCTGCTTGTGGGAGAAAGGAACTGCAGAAGAGCAGCATGCTGAGTGTGAAAGGAGTGAAGGTTCTCTTTACCACTTAAAGACACTGCATCTTGATTTGATGATAGCAAAGTCTATTGTGTGATTACACTGTGGATCGTGATTACATGGAAGGAGAAAAAAGGAAAAGAAAGGAGGAAAAAATAAAGCAAAATAAGATGCTTCACAGGAAACATTTCAGATGATTGATACCTAGGATATTCATCTGAAAGCATCACCTGCCTTCTGCCAAATAACAACCAATTATTAGTGTTAGATGAACCAACCCCAAAACAGACAAAAACTGTCAGTAACCCAAGTTCAAGTGCGTGCATAAGACTTTCAAAGTGCAGCCCTTGCAAAATGGCATGCTTTTTAAAATAATAGTTAAAATAGCTGGTCTTCCTTCCTTGATGAGCAGAAACACAGACAAAAATATGGGTAACTACTGTAGCAGACTACTGGCACCTCAGTAGGATGCTGAGCTAGCTTTAAATGAGCAGGCAGCATGGCCCTGCCAGCACAGAGCTCAGTGCAGGTTAATTTCTTTGGCCTTATCATTGCTTCAGTCTGCTTCTGGTTTCCAGGTTAAAGTCAGCTTGGAGATCTTTATCCCATGGCACAGACTCCAGTACAGCTGTTGGTTTCCAAGACCTGTTTATGAATCTCCCAGCCTTTTATAGGCAGTGGAGCTGTGACGTTGGCCTGGGGTCTATTTCCCAGATACAGCATCAACCAAATTATGGACTTTGTTTTGTAAATCTGTGTGAAAGCTCAGAGAGATGGAAAATAGTGCGGTTTTTGCTCTTCAGCTTTGCTTGTGCTGTCTCCACGTAGGAAAAAAGTGTCTTTCATCATTAACCCAGAGCACCAAAAGTGGAGGTGCTTGGGAATCAAACTGCATGTTCAGTATGGGATGTGGCATTTCACTTCAGAAATTGATTCCAATGATAAATGCGTTGACTGATCTGAAAAAGGCAACATAGAGAGCTCGGCTTTGAGGATCAAAGATTTGCACTGTCTGAGTTTTGCTTTATTTTAAAATCTTAGAGACTCAGAAGAGTACAAAAGAATCCTGGGTGTGGGAAGGTGATGAGACAACAGGAGGAATGTGTTTAATTGAATTGATGGCACATGGCTGCAAAACGGGGTCAATCTGGTTGTTGGTTCCAACTGACCAGCACATGTTCGGATATTATCACCACTTATCTTGTTAACAGAGCCACTGCAGCTCTGGTCACAGCCCCAGGAAGGCAACTGCAAGTTTGCTGGTGACTTGCCAAACCTGCTGTGCTTCCAGATGGAGGAAAACCAAGGTCTATATTTATTAATAAATGCAGGCTATGCAAATAAGAGATGGTTGAATGAAACTGTAAGTGATCAATATTCTGTGCTCTGTGTGCCCAAAGGAGCAAGAGAAACCTACATATAGTACAGCCTGGAAAATAATAAAGGCGATTGTAAAGCTGAGCTTAGTCTTCTGGGGTTTCCTGACTTGTCAACCACCAAAAACTTTGGCTTGCATATTGATTCAAAAAATTTGACATTTATTTACCTTAGAATTGTATAGTCCTCTTTCTTATTATGACATGCTTTAGGGGGGAAGAAACATGGGGCAGAGAAGTAATAGCAGGCAAATGTGCTGACAGTTATGGAAAAAAAAAATATGTTGGGTCCTATTTTACAATTTTTACCTGTTTTCAGCAGTCTGTCAGTGTCTGGACAGCTCAAATGGAAGTACTGAGGCTCAGTGATGTGCAGTACTGATGCTCAGTAAGCCAGGATTACAGGACTGGTTTTACAAACAACTCGCTTGTTTTGATTATTTGCTTGGTTTGGCTACATCCCAAGGGACTTTTCCTGTTGCAGTGGCTGTGACAGTTGATCTGTGGAGGGCAGAGAAACAAATATACTGTGTGGTGTAGCCTTATTAAATGAATGGCAGGTATTTAGTAGTTAAAACAGCAGATCAGAAACAACCTATTTCTGTATTGTAATTATTTGAAAATGCCTTTTTGAAACTACCTCTGAATAATTAAAGACCCTTATTTTGATATAAAAGAAAGACATTTGAATTACAGTTAGCATTATTTGTAAGATTATATTTAGCTTGGAAAAATGTGACAGATAAAAAGTGAGATCTTACCAAAACATTCCCTTCAAACACAAACTGCCTGGGACTGACTGATCCCCATGAGTCAGCCTCTACACAATTTACCTACACTGACTCAATTGTGCAGACTAGCAGCCAAAGTATATTTAGAGGAAAAAAATATTCAAGGCAAACTGGTTGTACTTAGTTGTTTTTCTTCACCTTAGTGCTCTTCAACTCCAGGGGAAAAAGTGTCTTTTAAACTGAAGAAGTTGTTAGTTATTGCAACTGATGAAAGAAAAGGAAGCAAGCAAACGAGTATGTAGCCAGCTGGAGGTTTTAATTCCTTCCCCTCATCATTACTGACTTTTTCTGAGTATACAAATTTTTACATTCATGTAGACTCCTTAATAATTACTCTATGCCCTGGTCAGTCCAAGTATATGTGCTTCACAGTCACTTCCTCCAGCTGTTCTGGGCACTTTTAGGGGCATTTGTCCTTGTGGCTTGCATGGCTGGCGCTATACTACTCTGGAAGTTTCTGAGTGGGTATTGGGACCTACGGAGATAACAGGCCTCCAACCTCCAATTTTTTTTCCAAAGTCTCCATATATATATATACAACTGTCTGTCTATCTTATGTTTTACTTTCAATGACCATATCCCTCCCCTTGCAGGGAAAAAAAAAAAAAGAGATGCTAGGTCTAATACTTAGTTAATTATTGTATCTTAAGTTGACTATTACAAAACTAGTTATTAGGTAACAGCCCTTTTTTTAACCTTTGCAAGGATTGCTTTGATGGAGTATGTTGAGACCTTTGTTTAATACAGCATATAGCCTGCACTAAAGTACAGTTCTCAGAGCATCTAACTGATTTAAGACTAAATCTGATTCATCTTTATCTGAGCTTCATAGTTTCTCAGACATCTTGCAGTGAGACTGGAGCTTTGCTACTTTGCTTTCAGATGTTTTTTCTCTCTAAACTTATAGATTGCTATGGTACATGTTTGGCATTTGTGACAGAAACCTTAATGCTGATTCTCCCCACAGCAATTTTCCACTGCTCCCCACCAATAAACTAGCATTACCATACACTCTTGCTTTGGTTTTCCTCCTGAGAACCTTATAGAGTTGGCTTCCATCTTGCATGCCCTACAGCTGGGCCTGTACTTCATTTGGCTATAGGACTGCCTGGGGTGTCCCTCCAGCAGCAGCTCATTGGCCTCATTTATGATTCCCCATTCAGCCATAAAGTGCTGGCAACAAGTTTCAGTCCGATTGGTTGATCTGTCTGTTACAGACCTCTTGCTCCCAGTCAGAAGGGATACTTGTGTTGCCTGTCTGCTGCTGGCCAGTGTTGCCAAATGGTTAGACTTGTGTTAGGCACCTGCTGCTCCTCACCTCAGAAGCAGAGGGGTGATAGATAAAACTGTGGATGTATTTGACCCAATTCTGAATTTTGTGAAGGTCTTTTACCATTACCTTGGCGATATAAATGCCTTAAAATGTTCAAAGTGGCGCTCTGAGGCCTCACCTTTTGTGAGTGGACTTCCCAGGTGGTGTGGGACTGGCACACAGCTGTGTCAGCCACTGCCAGGAGAGCAGCCAGGCTGTAACCCTCTGGAAATGATCTCTTCTGTCTCGAGCTGCTGAGAGAAGCCCACTAATCTTTCATTTGTTTTGCAGGATTCCCAAGGCTTAATACAACCTAGTCTCTGGGAGTACTGTGAGTGTTTACATCCTTCTGGGCCATGCCTGAGTGTGTTTCTGACTATGCTCAGAAAGAGATTACATGAGTTAGCTGCAACTTAAAAACCACTTCGGGAGCCATAGCTTTCTCTGTTTTGCTGCTGCTATTTCCAATTAATTTCTGAACGTCTGTGACATAAATTGAGAGAGGTTTAGATGAATATAAAGATTCTTCACAAACTGCTCTCAGATGAAATAAAAAAGTCAGGTTTCTCTGAGATGAGAAGCATCTTCAGGACATGTTTTTCTTAAACAATGGGTTTCAATTGTTGGTGAGAAGCTAGTTTCTCAAAATAAATCTATGTTTATCTTTCAACAATTACTATAATTGCATTGTATGACTGAAGTATTTTTCAAGGTAGGGAGTTATACAGTAAGGCAGCAGTTCAGTAAATTGAGTAAGAAAGAATAAGCATAAAAGCTGAAATGATAAAACGTTAGAGAAATGCTCATAATGCAATGTTGGTTTAGTCCTGGAGGAGCTAAAATCTCACTACTGCTGAGTAATAATGTAGAGACAAAAGCCTTAAAAACTTAAATTCTAAATTCCCAATCCAATTATGCATAAGAGGGTGTATTTCAATGCGTATGTTCCTTGGTATCAGAAATGTGTCATTTTTCTAGGAATAAAATATAATACACAATGATAGTTGTCAATATTCAGTTGTCTTTTGCTTATGGATTGGTATAACACCCTGGCATCTTCTCCTAGAAGTCTGCAGACAGCTGTTCTGGTTTCTGTCTAAAAGTACATGGCATAGATTGGGACAGGACAGGCATGAAAACTACTCAGCGTTTTTGTTAATGACTTGGACAAAGAACTGAGAATGGCCTTTTCAAATCCTCAGCGGACACGAAGTGGAAAGGGTGCCACAAATATGAAGGAGAAAAAAAGCTCAGGATTTGAAATTATCTTGACAAACTGGAGGTGTAGTCTGAAAAGAATAAAAATTCATTGACAGGTACAAACGTAAAGTGCTGTGCTTAGGAATAAGGATGGCATGAGGAGAGCTGGCTGCATAGCATTTGTACAAAAAAGGATGATCGTTTCAGGGGAAGACTGTAAAAAGAAAAATCCTGTTGGTGGATGTAAATGAGATATAGAGCCTGGGAGGGAGACAAATGAGTTCTGCATTATTAAGGCTTCTCCTAAAGTATCAGGTACCAAATCCTAGAGCATTAGGGTGCCAAAATCCAAGGAAGTGTACCAATTGAAGGCTGCGTAGAGAGGAAAAGAGAGTTGTTGGAAGTGTGGAAACACAACCTGTGAGGAAAGATGAAGTAAATTGACATTCTTTAGCAGAAGAGAGGATTGAGAGGATCCATCCTTTGCACATATTTACAGGCTGTTGCAGGGTGGAAGGGAACAGCCTGTTCTGCCTGACTGCTGTTGGTAAAGCAAGAATGAACAGGTTTAAGCTGAAGCAAAGAACATTCAAGGGTGCTCACTAGGACTTTTCAAAAGTAAGGATACTGAAATGCTAGCATAGATTGGAAAGACTAAAATGTCTACCAGACTCTGAAGTCTTTATGAACAGACTGCAGAAATACATGTCAAGAATAATGTATGTACAGCTGGTCTTGACAAAGGGCACAGAAAAGTAGTCCTTTCAAGGCTCACCATTTGGCCCTGTAGTCTGGTAATTTTTCTTACTGCCTATGCAACTTTAATGTGTATTAGGCAACAGCGTAACTGATAGCCTATGCCTTTCCATTCCAGATTACATCATTGGGGAGAATAAAATCGATGGTGTTTAAGAGAAATTTACAGCAAAGGCAGAAGAAAGCAAGTAGCTGTTGAACCTAAGCTCTGTTCCCACATAGCTGCTTAGTGATTTGTTTTGATCAACTGAATTTCTTATATAACATGCTGACCAGACAGAGTTGTGAAGAAGAGAACAAAGAGGCTGGACGATGCTGTGTAGGTGGCAGAATTTATGATCTCTTGCCATAGAACAATCTTTCTAGAGTCATGTATACACATCCTTGGTCCCCTCCCCCAAATCTGCTATTTTCTCTACCTCCTTGTATTTGGCAGTTCTATCTACTTGCAAATGAAGAATCTAAGATTACTTAATTGTGATGTCAGTAACCACGCATCTCAAATATCTTTTCTCATTCATCTCATAAAACAAAATGAAATGGAGATAGTGACTTACTAAAAAAAAAATTTCTGAGCTGCTTATTTGAGAAGTAAAAAACTGAACAGACTGTGGTGGAGTTTGTGTTCTGCCTGCTCTGTGCTGGTGCGTGCTTGCAAGTCTGTTGCAGGAATGAAGGCTGTATGCTCCCCAAAATCTGAAGGTTCCTTAAATCAAGTGTAACAGCTACTGCTTGTTTTGAATTTTTATGCCTGTCAAAAATGCTGGTTATTTCCTCTATACCTACCTACCTATTAGGTAAGCTGGATTTACTGTTTTATTAGGTGGGTACCTTTTGAAAAGGTACTTTCTGGCAGTAAGATGAGTTCAGCATGAATAATTGCTGGAATAAACAAATCTGTTGGACTGTGCTTTCCATTTAATGTTTCCAATTTATTGTTCAGTTCTTCAGGCTTTTGGTATTAGAGATTTTCTTTTATTACCTTTTTATATAAGCTGAACAGTATTTCTCATTTTTCAGTGAAGACTCTGACGTCCTAAAGGTCTCTGTAAGAACTCTCAGTCAGATTCTACATTTGAAATCTATTATGAAATAGGTGAATGGCTACAAAATGCATAAAAATAATTGTTGGACAAGCTATAGACTGAAATACTTGAATGAGTTGCTAATGTTTCACTATTTTGATGTATTTGGTTATGTCATAAAGATGACACAGTATCTTTCCTGGTAAATTTCCTAGTAAATTCACAAAAGTACAAAGAAAGAGGATTTTAAAAGCAGAACCATAACAGTATGGGCTTCATAGCTTACTGGGAGGGATATGTGAAATTCAAGCTGCCTTTTCACTTCACAGTTGGCCCAAACCTTCCAAATTGTGGCCTGGAAGGTGAAAGATCGTGTGTGGAAGTTTGTTTCCAAATTGGATTCCACTAGGTTGAGGGAAACAAGGAGTGAACTGAAAAGCATCCATCCCTGTTGTTTTGAGAAATGCAGAATTGAGATAAATAAAGCCAAGGCTTGGAAGGAAGAAATGGCAGGAATCAAAGCATGTTGAATCTCAAACCCGTTTGCCTCATGAATGAAAATATCTCCTTTGCAAATAAACATTTCTGACAAGCATCTGCTCTTTTAGCCATTCAAAGATAAGGAGATCAGATAAGGAGTAGTTCTGTAATTACTAGTGTAAAGTAGGTTATATCAAATTAACCTGTTTCTTGATCCTAAATTTGTTTGGACCAGGTGTTCTCTAAACACAAAAAGGAAAGGAAGACAATCACTTTCAGAGCCTTCCATTCTACTGTGAAGGTTGAAAAGAAAGTTAAAAATAAGTGGCTTGGAGTAGGTGAGGTGGTCAACTACCCAGAGATAGGAATAAGCTGAAGATGAAAAGGTTCACTTTGGTTTTCTTCTGCGAGTCAATACAAGTTTTTGACTCACCAAAACCAGCCACAATTGCTCTAAAGTAAAACCTTCATCTTTAAACACCTGATGAAAGCAAGTGTCAGAAAGTGAGCTGAACCTCTACACGTAAGGACACCTTCCATCTCCATTGCCATGCTTTTGAGTAACCCTGTCTAGTCCTGTTTCATTAGACTTGCATAAAATTCACTCATTCTTTTCCTGGTAATGCCATCACTCTAAGTAGTACACAGGACTTCAGAAGTCTTAAGCTTCTTTTTTCCCCAGTGCTCTGTAGAATGACTTCAGGTTTTCTTTCATGATTCCTCACAAAGAATGACTAACATTCCCTTTTTTTGTACTCATAGAATCTAATTTAAAATCCGTTTCTTCATAAAAGGTGACACTTTCACAAAGGAAATGGTTTCAGACTCAGCTAAGAACCAAGCTAGCTGACTTAAACATAAGTCTCTCACTCCAGCCACAACTTTAATTTTGACTCATTTTTAGAATCAAATTTAATTGAAACTTCTTTTGAAGTTCTAAAATGTGTGCAGAAAATTGCCTCCTCTGTCTACAAATCTTCTGTAGTTATCAATGATGAACAAAGAAGTGGTAGTGCTGTATCATGAAAAACTGTTTTTCAAGATGCTCTTAGATCAGAAGTGAAAGCCTGAAATCATGAATGTGAAGCTGTCAAGAAGCTTTTAGTCAAATATGACAAACCGAGACAACTGAGAAATTTCAGGTAAGCAATGAAGCTTGTCAGCATTCATTCTTCTGGATATTTTTTTTTTAAATGGGATACTCAGCTGGTTTCTGATTTCCTTTAGAAGAGGATTTGGAAAAAAGTTTTATTATAATATTTTAAAAATGGGGATTTTAAACATAAAAAAAACCAAAAAACCAACCCGAATAAGCATTACCTCCTGCCCGGTTGGAATTAGAATTCTGTTGGCTTTTCCTGTTTTCCTGGAAAACATCTTGATCTTTTCAATGGGTTTGTATTGCCGGTTCTTACACTCGCAGGCTGACAACTGTATTGTCTTCCAATATTTTCCATTTGATATTGGAACTAATTATTATGCAAACAAATGCCAGTTGCGCAGTTGTCATTTTCCCACTTCAGAACATTTCTTCTTGACTACAAATACCATACAGCATCCCAGCTTCTCATTCAGATAGGAAGGTCTGAAACAGATGAAAAGAAGAAATTATAGTCCTTCAGACATAAACATGCTGAAAAGTCCACATTTTCCTCACTGACAGGCTGAGCGTCATCATTACTATTTATAATTTTTGAGTCTTGGACCTGATTGTTCTCTGCTGCTGCATGTCACTACCTTCAGCAGAGTCAAGCTAATAGTAGAAGAGATCTACTATTGCCTTTCTCTGAGAAGTGCCTCACTTCCATCCCCGTGAGTCATTTTCCCAAGTCCCCCACACCTTTCTCCCTTTGTTGCCTGCCTTGACTATATGCAGGACCACCTGATTAGGTGAGGGAAGTTAACTGCTATGTGCAGGACACATCATCTCTTATGGAATGAATACTGCCACGGCCTCATCGTCCTTGTGCTTCCTCAGGCATGACATGGTATCTCCCAAGACAGCTCCTGCATATGGCACTGAATTGTTAGCAATTCTGATTTAGCTGTAGATGTTTCAAAGAGAAACAAATGGATGCACATTCTTGGGGCTGATCCCACTGAAAGCTCCTGGTCCATTCGGACAGGGTCAGGCCTCCCACACACTGCTGTGCAGAAGCTGATGATGGACAGTCTCTCCTTCTTTCTGCTCACAGTGAAACACCTTTTCTTTGAGTTCCTAGTCTTTCATCCCTTCTTATCAGGTGCAAGCTCTGCACAACCATTTCAGATACCTAAGCTCTGCTTTTTGGCTAGATAACAGCAAAGCATCAGGTTAACCTATGATGGTGAAAGATGAGTTTGGAAAAGTCACATTGTCCTTCACCCTGAGGAAGAAAGTATTACTAGTAAGATGCCTTTCTATGCTGAAACACAGTTTTCTCTCTATTAGCACTATAGTTTTAACCCACAAATATGTTTTGTTGATTTAATAAAAAAACCAAAGCAACTAATCCACCTGTAGCCTATCCCTAAAAAAAAAAAAAAAAAAAAAAAAAAAAAAAAAAAATTGCTTAACAACACANAAAAAAAAAAAAGACTGCTTAAGCACTAGTGATATTTATAGAGGATGTTCTCAGTATCTTGTTTCCCTTTTTCTCTTTTTAAAATGAGTATTTTTTTTTTTTTTTTTTTAACCTTCTGAGGGTATTGGGAGTCAAAAGTCAGTCATGACATGGTTAAAGTGATCTTTGTTCCCCCCCCCCGCCCCCCTGATTGTTGGTCTTCAATATTATTCTAGGACAAAAATACCTAAAGGATTTGGTTTGGTACTTATTTCAGGAGAAGCTTATTCTCTGAAAGGAGGAATAGACACCTTCTTTTCTTGATAACAAATTCATATACAGGCTGAAGTATATCACAACCTTGCCTGTTCACTGGTTTAAAAATTAAATTGCCATATTTGGTAATTATTGTTCAAGTTTGGTTTTATTTAAAGGAAAGATTAAAGAGCTGTTTCATGAAATAGAAGGAATGAAGAACAGTGAGTGTCAACATCTTCTACAATATAATTTTTTGTATTGGTCATAGCTGTGCTCTTCACAATTTTGGAGTCAACCTCTATGAAAAACATGGCTTTGTTTGAAGACTGCAAGGCTTTATGTTGATGGTGTTAGTGTGAAATACTACAATATGCTAAAAAGGGCAGCTTCTCAGTCAATGTGTACCTTTGTGTATTTACAAACAAGTGTACCTTGTAGAGTAGCAAATACATTTTAAATTGCTTCTTGAAGAATTTTGGCTTACTTTCAATTTCTTCTTGCACTTTTTCAATTGAATTATTTATTAATCTCTAACAGTTGCTACTGTGGGATGATATAGGTGTCACTGAGAACACGAGCTGAAGAAAATGAGCAAAGCTGTCCCATTGAGATTAAGCTTCACAAATCAACACGGTCTTTGTTGCCAGCAGTGATAGGGAAAGTCCCACTTGAATAAACTTGGTTGGCAACTATGAACACTGTTACCTATAAACGGTGTGATAATAATTGCTGATTTGCACAGTGGTACTGCCTGAAGAATTAAATAGCAAGGGGTTGGGGGGAGAGGTGGTTGAAAGCTGTTGCTCTTGTCCTTGAGTGCATTTGTGTCACAAATTGTTATTAACTGGTCCCTGCTAGTGTGTTTTTTATTTAGATTTAATATTAAGCAAAACACCTGTGCACAAGCCCTGAGAGCCACTTTGGCAGTAATTAGATTTGCAATTCCTGCCCAGCAGTGCGAAGACAAATGTACCAATAAATAAATTCTGCCAGCCAGCACCAGTGAAAACACTGATTTAGCCCAGCAGATGAAAATAGAAGAATTCCAGCGAAGCTTTTCATTTCCAGACGCCCAGGTTCAGGCTTTTGGCCTTTTCTGAGAACCTCGGGCAGAGGCTGGTGTTGTTTCTGGAAAATAACCTGCATTGGATTATTTCAGGTGAGGGGACTGTGCCCCATATTTCTGGGGATCTCCTGGAGAGCATTCTGTAGATGAGCTCTTGAGAGTCTTCTCACGCTCAGGATCTCTACTGAGCACCATTCCAGCTGAAGCAGTAGGTAATTGGGAGAGAAATGGCCTGGTGGGCTGTATTATATCCCCTGAAAGCACTCAGAGTGCCACGCAGAGGCAAAAAAAGGTCTTGTATTTTGTACTGTGCTGTGTGCTCCTGGTGAGTTTCCCTGCTTTGTGATCTATGTAGTTGTCATCTTTGTAGAAGCCAAGCAACTACTTGGCATCACATGTTCTTATGGTCACTACCTACCAGTATATGAAAGCGATACTGCTTTCTAGGCCTGTGAACTAATTATATTTTACAAACAGCTTAAAAAGAGTGAGGAGTGAGTTTCTTTACATAGACTCCAAATACAGAGAAGTTTCTAAAATCATAGATGGGTGAATATTTAAAATGTTCTTGCTGTAAAGAAAAATAAAGATGATCAGCAGGAAAAAACCATCATTGGCATTCTTAAAAATAAAGATATGAGGAAATTAATTCTAGCAAAAGGAGAAATAAGTACTTTCAAGTTAAATTAAATTTGAACAGTTATTTTTCTGTTAGATTCCCTGAGAAGTCAATGGAATCCCTAGTTTATATTCAAGCAGGCTATATAAGTTATACATGGGTTGTTCACATAAACTGGACTATGGATGTGTGGATTGTTTTAAAGTATGGAAAGCTTAAAAAAATAGTAAAGATCTCATAGTCTGGAAGTAAATGAGGGAGCAGAGGGTATGTGGTAACTGTCTGCATGTGCTCGTCACTGAAGGCAAATATGAGGTAACTGAATTGCCACAGCCCTCAATAAAGGAAATGGAGATAACCTGGGTGACCTTTAAGCTGCTGAAGGCTGGGAGTGAGTATTTGTGGTGCTTGTGCTTATTTAGAAACAATAGCAAGGAAGGAAATTTAAAGAGCAGGTTGACAGGGAATAATATAATCAATGTCCTGTATCAGGCACGCTGGTGCAGGAAAGGGTAGTAGCTCTGAGTGTGACAAGAGGGAAAATTTGTAAACTGGTGTGCAGAACAACAGTTTCTAAACCCAGGAAACTGTGGTTTGCCAAGTGCAAACATTCACAATCACATTTGTACATTGTACTATGGATCAGTCAGTGCACAAGACAAATCTTGCCTTATGCTCTGTTAAGGCCGTTAACAGAGGGTTTCCAGCCTAGTTTGGGAAAATAGAAAACAATATATTGAGGGACTAGTGCATGTTTGCAATGCGCATGAGAAACTATCTGCAGGACAGTCATAAAGCAGTGCTGACTAAATTTATAAATATTAAACCCTGTGTTAGTATGATTTCAATTTGAGTTGGTGCATAACCTACACTTCTTAAAACAAAAAAATATCACCTGATCTTGCAGTAAATAACTAGCAAGTTTCATGACATATTTAAAGCTGTTCTCTTGCTTCAGGGAAAAGTAGCACTGGTTTCAATGCTTGTGTTTTACTTGGAAATCCTAACAGTTTCTGAGAAAATTTGAAATAGAAAATTGCTAAAAAGCACAGGTGCAAACTAAGACTGGAATTCATGATTTGAATCAAGTTTTTATGTTCAGCAATTTAAAATTATGATTACATCTGGTAATTGGAGTTGCTTTTGCTGTCTGCCTGCTCTTCACTTTGGTCACTGTGGTTCTGTATTAAGACAAATTATTGTGATGGCTCTCCTGTTGTGGCTAGGAACGCTTCCTTCCTTGGCCGTGAGTGGTACAAGATCTGTTTTACTCTGGCAAATTGGGGGTGATCTTAGCTGGAAACGGGGCATGAGGCAGCACAAAGGATCCTTTTTCTGGTCTTTGCCTGACATTTGAGCATCTTCGAGTTGGAGATGGAAATGAAATTGCCCCTCAGGGCTCTCACGGGTTTCCCCGCTTTCTCTGAAGCCTGGGGAGTGGCTCTCCTACTGGGGTTGTCAGGACTCATGTCACTCACTTCCCTGCTGCTACCGCCATCTCGGGAGTAATTGTCTTGTTCTCTGTCTGTGAAAAAGATGCTGCTTGATAACTGCAGCATGTTAGACTGACTAAATTCTCTGGGCTTTGTAAAGGGGAGTCAGAGGGAAACTAAAAGGGAGTTGTTCTTTTTTTTCCCTTAGACTTTGTGAGAGGATATGACTAGAATAGAAAAATGGAGCAGAAAAGATGAAAAAACATGGTTTTCCAAAGGCTGCCCGTGCACTTTTGCTGAACACTCCTCTTTCCGCAGGGACACTTTTCCACAGCCTCCGACCCCCTCTGATATCTCTGTGGAGGGGGTGGTAGTGCCACTCTGGGTGGGAGCCATCCCCCACCCTGGTGTGGTGGCTAAGCACTATAAGCCAATTGATTTGGATAATTCTTGTGAAAGGAGCAGTTCACACCTCATCTAGACCTGCTGACAACTTTCCGGAAGTCGTAGTCTTGCTCATACAATGGCACCCTCTGATGTCGTAGAAATACCACTTATTGCTAAGTGCAAGTTGTACAGTGCAGGTGGTGATCAGCAGAGGAAAGCAAATAAAAATGAATGTTCCCATGAGCTGTTCTGAAGTTCCATTTGATATTGAATCTAATTATTTTTAGCAGCTGTTAATTCTTTTCCATACCTTGATAATTCTGTACATCTCCTTTATGGTATGATGAATAACTGTAGTTGAATTTTTAAAAGAACTAAGAGCTTGGAACGGCATGAGGGCTGTATTGAACACCATAAATAAGATGTAGTTCTAAGCTTTAAGAATAATGATTTCCAAGAGTAGAGCTACCATTCCCTCTTAAAAGCTTTTTAATGAAATTAAATTCTTAATTAATCTTCCAGTTTAAGGAACAAGTGATTTTTTTCCCTCTCTATTTTTTAATGTGGTGGAAACTTTTTTAAATTTTTACACAACAGAGATGAATGACTAAGAGTAACTATTTTTTCCCATTTCGTTTTTTTTTTTTTTTGGTCCTTTTCTCCACATCCAAAGAGCTACGAAGCTGGTGAAGGGTCTAGAGCACAAGTCTGATGAGGAGCGGCTGAAGGAACTGGAGTGGTTTAGTCTGGAGTACAGGAGGCTGAGGGGAGACCTTATCGCTCTCTACAACTACCTGAAAGGAGGTTGTAGCCAGGTGGGTGTTGGTCTCTTCTCCCAAATAACAAGCAATAGGATGAGAGGAAACGGCTTCAAGTTGCACCAGAGGAGGTTTAGATTGGATATGTGCCCCCCCAGCTGCTCAGGAAGCTGGGAAGGGATCTAGTCACAGGAAAAGCCGAATTTCAGCTTGTGTAAATTGGCACAACCCTGGCTGCTTTGGCCATTGGTCTTGGACAGATATCAGCCAATTCTGGCAAGATGTGTCCAAGCTGACCCATTTCTGAGGAGCATCTCTGGCAATGTAAACTGCTGTTGTATTTAGTCTCTCAATTGTTTTTAGTAATTCAGGCACATTTTCTGGATCTGAAAGGCTGCATACATGCTGTCAGTATGTTGGGGATTTATCTGGAAGCTGCAGGTTCCCTGCTAATTACCCTGAATGAAGTGAAGGTCTCACACCTACATAAATGGAATCTATGCGCTGATCCAATTATTCTATTTTTACAGTTGTAAATATCCAAGTGACCTAAATAAGGCAGTAACTAATATTAGGTATTTAGTTGATAATTTTAACTGTTTGTTGGTTTTTTTTTAATTTCTTACCCAGATACTGTACATTATTTTCAGAGGAGATTTGTATTTACTTTAAAAGTATACTATTGCTTAAATGTAATAAAAAATGTTGGACATTTTCCCTACCACAATATTCTAGTAGCTACAGATCTGCCAAAACAGTGTACTGGGCCGTGAACTCTTCTAATGTGCAAAGACTAAAACTTTATTAAACTAATTAACAGTCTCACTAGCAATAGCAACATTTAATATGCCATGATATTACTGAATTACTCTACACAGACCCAACTTCTATTTTCAATAATCTGTTATATTATACCATGATCATTGTACCATGGTCAACACTTTTTATTTTTATGACATTTCTTTTGATGTCTAATAAGTTTGTTCAATGCAACATGGATATTTTCATTCTTACTTGAAAGGCTGAATGAAAATGCAACTGGGGGCAAAATGTTTTCAGGAGTATCCCTTAAATTACCTCTTTGTAAAAACATGTGTCAAAGTGCTAGAATTAAAGGCTGATATTCTTTCTGCCTATAGTCAGATTTATCTGTTTTCAATTCAATATGAATATGAAGCAGAGAGACATATTGTCGATTGCAACTTTTTTTCCAAGTTAAACAAGCTCAAATGTGTTCTGAATGCTTAAAGGCCTTAAGATTTCTAAGGATGGGCATTATATATGTATAGCTATAACCAGTTTTAAGAGGAACAAGTTTAGATAATATACACCTGAAAAAATGTGAGGCCACTGTGGAAAAGAAATCTTCCAGTAAAGGACAGAATAATTGCTATTGGGATCATACAAGCAAGTGCTGCACATCTGTTAAACAGAACAAGAAACCTATTTTCTGGGGAAATAATTTCAACTGAAAGCACATCCAGGAATGCCTGCAAAAATCACTATTATTGATTTATTTTTGTTAGCTGTTTACAAAAGTTTGAAAAGTTAGAGAAGGAAGGGATATTGCCTCAAGAATTTGACTACTATTGAGATTTTCAGTATTGGTGAAGTCCTCTCAGCCCATGTGATGCCCGTAAGGCATGCCAAATGCTTACTGTTTTCATTAAGTTACTGCTAGTGGTAAAGTGGGAGTGATTGTCTCTTGAGACAAATGTTATGTAGATGTCTGCTCTCTAATTTATTCTGAGCTGCCTTTTTTTAGTAAAAATAATAATTTGAAGTTTGGAAGGAATGTTGTTATGGGAATGAAAAGACTTCATACTTAAACCCCAAGTTTTCCCAGTTTCCTGACAGAAATGACATCTGCACATATACAAATGTTGAGGTTAGAAGGTCAATGAGTTTGCTGTGCATCTATTGAAAAATGCACCAAAAATCTTGCCCTTTTTTGTCATCTCCCAGTGCTGACTGAAAGATTGCTGATTGTAATTGCAAGACTCTTTGAATTCCTGTTGAATTTATTGCTAGCCACAGACATTCAAATAGCCTGATCCTACCCATACCTTCTGCTCTGTAAGAATCCTCATTGTTTGGACCTGGCAGCAATTATCAATGCATTTGTCACCTCCACTTGCATCGCTGGAGGAAAATGGTGCCCGTTGTCTACTGGTAACAAACAAAATTTCCTGACACTTTCAACACTCAGTCTTCCAAGAATATATTGCTGCTATATTCACAGTCCTGCATTGTGTCCTGGCCAACTTCCAATGCCAGTTTAAGAACTTAGTCCTAACCTTTAACAAAATTATTAGCTTGGGACCAAGCTAACTCAAATAAAACCAAATTTAAGCTATGAACCTTCTCAATGTCTGTGTGCCTTGAAAAGTGCAGGATGCAAAACCCACAAGTGAAGGGTATGAGGGTATAATTTCACAAGGTAATGGTATCAGCCAAGAAGGCAGGTTCCTGTCGAGTAATTTGAATCTCGGTGCTTTGGCTCACTGGTGAGGGTTATTTCGGAAGCATCTCATTTCAGTAGTAGGCTTTATACTGTGAATCCACAAGCCATTGCACTGGTTCAAATGGAAGGATGGTAAACTGTGCAAGCAGGGCATGGGAGGCAAAACCAAGAACTGCGTATGCCAGGTTTGCCATCAAAGCAATTGCTTCCTGAATTACATCCTGAAAGCTGAAAACAAAGTTGTCTTGAATTACCTGTCAACAAATGTTGCCAAATCTTTCTGACACATAAAATGGAAATGCTGTGAGGTTGTTTTCAAGCTCAAGCACCTGCCAAGTCTTCTCATCTCTCCAAAACCCCCAATTACAGGATGGTAACTGAGGCAGATTTTTGAGAAGCATTGGAGACTTGTGCATAACTTTGCCACTGCTGTTGTTTTTACCCCAAAAGGAGCCTGGATATTGTTGGGTTGGCTTGAAAGATAAGCCAATGTTGCAATGTTTACATGGCACTTGAATGTAGAGTGCATACCTGGAGCACACTCACGTGAGTTATAGCTTATAGTTTGACTGTGAATTCCATTCAAATTTGGATGTTCTTCCTAAGTGTTATTTTTTCATTTAACAAATTCACCGTGAACCTCTGAAACAAATTGGATGACATTTCCAAGGCTAGTTGGAAAACTCTGTTAAAATTGATCAGTCCTATCACTATGTATTACCTACAGCCCTATGTAAAAACTTGAAGTGAGAATGAAATCAGTCTGGTATTAAAATTAGTAATGAGCTGTAATAAAAAGGTAGCATATACTGAAATTTTCCAAATCTCAGTGTTGGGAAGAATATACAGTGTTAGATAGCTGTAGCTGCTCAAACTATTTACGGAAAATATACTAGCCATAAGTACAGATTGTGTACCGTGGGCAATTATACAAGACTGTAATCATTATTTCTGGAATAACAAACAAGATGACTGAAATAACTTTGCTAATTTGGTAAAAAGCTGCTACCACAGCTACTTGAATCAAGCCATGTTCTTCAAGCTGCAATTTTTGGCACATAGAAATAGGTGAAAAGTCCCAGTAATGTAATTTAGGTTGACTAAATAAAATCACAGTTTGGCACATAGTTATGTGGGTTTACTAAAAGCAAACTAGAGAATTATTTTCCAAGAGCAGGCCTGGTGTATGAGATCAACACAAGAAAAAATAAAGCTAATTTGGTCCTCCTACCATTTATTTTCAAGGTTTTTTTGAGTCACACATAAATGTCATTTGCGTCAAAGTTATTAAGTATGCATTTATTCAGTATTATGAAAATTGTATTGTCATGAAACTCAGTTTTATTAGTAAATGATGGCATTTTTATCTACCATATGGTTTCATGATAGACTTTAGTTTGAGGATATTTACTGTAGTCCCAATGTAAGTAGATTAATAAGGACCAACAGATGAATGGTGGGAAGGAATGTCCTTTAACCAAGCTGTACAACATGGACCTGTTTTCAAAGGTGAATTACCTTGTTTCACAACAGAGAGAAGAACCCAATGGCTTTTGTTGCAGCTTTGAATTCAGGCTCAGCCAAAAGAGGCATTCATTGAAGATATTTTAAACATGAAGTGTTACAATTTTTTTGGAAGTGTATAGTAAATTCAATACATGGAAAAGGCATGTGTGGAATGGATCTATCTAAAAAAAAAAATAAATCTCAAGGGATGTGGTACACAATAATTCCCACATGCCAGCTAACTAGATCAGATTTTTGATACTAGCTTGCTCATCCTGTGACAACATCAAGTAGTATATATTTTCAGAGTTGTTTGCCTTCTCTATCATCCCACTATTCAATTTGAATTACCTCATAGTCTTTCTTAGGAGCTCATTCAAGTTTCATGTACCCTTTCCTTTGGTGGTGCTGCCAGTGCTAACTGCCTATGTGTTACACCAGCGCTCACATGCAGCTGTCCATGAGACAAGGAAGGCTCAGCTTGCGCTCTGTGAACTACCTACGAGAGATCTGGAAAAGGATGATAGAAAAATAATTGTTCTTCAGCCACTTATGTATGCCAGATTCTCAAAGGGCTACAGTTCTTCTGGAAAATGTTTAGGGCTTTCTCATTCCTAGAGGGTTGAAAGCTGCACTGTGGTCAGAACAAAGCAAAACTTTTGTGATTTAAGTGACAGGAAGAAAAGGACAAAAAGGGATACCCCGCCAACCTACCACTTGCTATTTGACAAGCTGTTTATTTATGTTTTATACCTCAGCTGAATGAGTCATGGCTTTAAATAAAAACAGAACTGACAAATGACAGATGTGAGGTTCTGTCCAGAGTTATCTTTCCTGTAAATAGCCAGCAAAACAATGGCTGAGAGTGAAGCTGATAGCTCTTTTCAAACACCTTAAGAACACTTGAGAAAGTGAGCAGCTAGTTTAAGCTGGGAAACTAATGTGGACCAGGAGCAGGCCAAACAGGGACTGCTTTCTGCTGGAACATTTCTTAGGTATCTGGTTGCCCTGGGTGTTTCAGGCTTTCAGCCTCTCTCTAACAATGTTTCCAGTGAACCATATTCAAATGGAAAAGAGTTCCAGTCAAGGGCTCTGTGAGATCTTAAGAGATGGCAAGAAAAAAATCACCATGTTAGTTAAAACTTTTCTGCAGTGCTGTTCTGTAGCAGTACACCTGATAAGGAAGGGTAATCTCTAAGAGTTAGCAGAGTTTTGGAAAGCTAAGAAAAGATGGATGTATCCTTCTCAAATGAAATCTCAAATCTGACAGTTTGTACTCTTAAGATCTCTAATGTAAAATATTAAATGCTGAGTGTCAGATTGTCATGGCATGTCTTTTGCCTCTGAATTAAAAAAAAACAAACATAAAGTCTTCACAAAAATACATTTTATGATTTTGCATGGAAATGATAAGAAATTGTCCTCCATGATACTTTGCAAAAGGTAAAAAGATAAGAATAAATAATCAGATAAGAATAAATAATCAGGACTGATACAAACAAGTGTGATTTAAAGCAACAGGCAAACAATTATGTTTTAATAACTGAATTTACTTTCCTTTTGCATTCATATGTAATTGTTTTGCAAATAAAGGCTGACCTGCACTGAATGATAACTATTATGGTAAGCTGATTTGCAATGAAGTTTTGTCTTTAGGATCAATACAATATGGTTCATTTTGACATCTATAAAAAAAACCCATTACCAATTCCTCAGTCAGTGACTTTCGTCATTCAGTGATTTGCTTTATTTACAATATTGGTGCTAAATATGCAATTCTAAAAATTCTAAGTTATGTTTTAAAAATGTAATTATTTCAAATGTAATTTTAGGTAGAAAATGTATTAAGGAAAAACTATTTAAGTGGCAGACTTTTTTTTCCCAAAACCAGTAACTTACATTCTTCCAGATAAGCAGAAACGAATGCAAGTTAAAAAATAATTTTCTTCTTCAGTTTTGCACTGAAATAGCTTAGCTGTCACTAACTTGAGAATATCGAAGACAGAGTAATTAGAAAATGACATTTTCATCCTGGGTACAGGCAAAGTTCAGCTGTATCACATAAAATCAGTGATAATTGAAAATGGTACTTCCATGTCCAGTTACCACTTCCTGCTCCCTCTCTCCTGTATCCCCTGTTCCTCTGTCCCTCCCTGTCCCACCAGCACAAAGTGAGGCAGGTTTCTGCCATCTGTGAACATAACTCATAAGTGGGTCCACTGGCAGAGGACTTGCACTCTGCCTGGACCTTGGACTATGCAGCCGGCAGCAACTCAGCTGGAGAGACTGCATGAGAGAAGAGATTACTGCAGGCACCCTGCTTTTCCTTCCATCTTCCTCAGGCCTCAGTTTGTCTGGTTAATATATCTTATTGGGCTGTTTTTCACTGAAGCCATTTTCACACCAATGGCACCACCACAGAGGTCCTGATGTCCTCCATTGTACGTTTGGCATGCCAGGGTCTCAGATGGAAGTGGCAGCTGATTTCAGGTAGGCTGGGAACCAACACGGAAGAGACACCTCCCAGTTGAATGTAATTTTGTCTTAAGGCTTTTTTTTTTTGCATTTCAGGACTTTCATAGGAAGTGGAAAACTTTTTATAATACCTGGTTTTTACCTTTCTGTGGATAAAAGTCATGGAGAGCAATTTCCAAAGCTTGTCGAGTGTTGTCAGCCTGGAACCTGGAGTTAGCAATGAATGAAAACCCGAATAAGCAGGATTTGGCAGCTTGCTGGAGTTGTGAATGACAAGGCATGATGTTTACTCACAGCCATCTCTATTTTCTGATGTGGGTCAAGGTTTTGTTTTTTTGTTTTTTTTTTTTTTTGTTGAGGCTTTAAATATTTCAATGTAATGGACTTAACAATAACCTAGAAAACTAAACACTATTTGTCTTCTCAGAATTGTGGGTTTAATACTTTATGCTCTTGTCAGCTTGACAATAGAAAATACAACCCAGCAAATTCTTCAGCAAGAGGGCAAGCTATATAAATAATGTAACTGCAGTCGGGTGTTGCAGTACTCACAAATGCAGGCAAATGAGCAATATCCCTGTTGATTCAAATAGAGTAAATCTGAAGATATAGGAGCACAGGAATGGAAGCAAATGGGACTTAACAATCTTGGTATTGCAGCCCGTCTGCAATATTGTATCTTCTACATCATCAATGTACAGAAACTAATCTCTCTCTACTTTTGAAGGCTTTGCATCCTCTGCTCTTATTGGGAAGTTGTTCAGGAACCTCACTCTGAAAAGTTTTATAAGAAGTAGAAGATGGCCATAATGCATGAGATTGAAAATTCATCCACTTTATTAGGTGTATCTGAGAGCACCTTAGGCAAGCATGTCAACCTGGGGCAAGCGTAATCCTCAGGCGAGTGTTCCACTGCAGCAATAGACACATCAGGTAGTAAATTTATGCATTGCCAAATTTTTCTATCCTTAATGCTCTGGTCACTTTTGGAACCCACATAACTATGTTACATGGAGGAAGATCAAAGCAAAGACTTTTTTGCACCTGATAACTGCTAGTTTCACTTTGTGCCCTATTTTTCATTTTGTTCAGTGTTTGCTTCATGTGTTTTTTCTTAAGAAACAATCATAGTCATTTCACCAGCTTCTGTCACTCAGCATTCTTCTTTTAGACTTCTGCTCTTTCTCCCCTTTAATCATGCCTTTCCAAGCTGAAGAGTTTTGGACATGAGAAAACTTGGTACCCTCAGTCATCCTTCTCTGTGCCTTTTCCAGTTTGGCTCGATGTTTTTAAACTGAGACGAATCAGAACTGCATCCTGTGTTCAATGTATTAGCATAGCATATGCTGATGCAGTAGCAAGATTTTGTAAAAATGTTGACTTTTCCTGATTCTTAAACTAAAATTATTCCTGACATCTGTTTTTGGCCCAGATGAGTTTTCCAGCTTAAAGAGCTAGAGCTTTTCTTGTTCTCCACTGTTTATGTTCTTTAGGTGTTTGAAAAGAGCAATCAATTTCTCTTTCTGCAGTTATTTCAAGCCCTTTCTGGGATGAGGTTACCCTGAGTTGCTGCAGAAGACTGTTCCCATGAGTTGTCCTATGCAAAACGTCCACTTTTTTCTGAACAGTGGGGCTGGTGGGCTGCCCAGTGCATCTGCACAATGTGGTTGCTTGGAGACACTAAAGTTGCTGGCACAAGGGTCCTTTGGAAAGGCTCTTCTAGTGCTTGCTTTGCTATCAGCTGTTAGAGACACACAGACCTGGCACTGCCCTGCACAGGTTGATATAAGGACTATGTGGGCTTGCCTGTCCTCTGCCAAACTCTCATATGCAAGGGATGAGGTACTTGGGTGTGGGACTAGCAGTTTTCCCCAAGGCTCAGCTGCTACGACCTAGCACCTCACAAAAGGCGGAGCAGTGCTTCTCCCTACCCAGGAGGTGGCATGCAGCCCTCTTTCCCTGGCTTTTTCCTCCCCTTCTCTCCACCTTGTCCAGACTTTCTTCCTGGCAGGATCCAGCCTGGCTTGGTATCCTCAGCACAGCTATACAGAGCAAGGCACTTCACTGTGTGGTGTTGGGAGAACGAGGAGCTGTTTAGATGCTAACTCTTGTGCCATAGCCCAGTGTTGGGTGCACAGGTCATCTAGTGGCACACACTTTATCTTAGGCAAGAGCTGATGGGAAGAAAAGAAAACCTATGCAATGGATTTCCCATGGTGGGGGTGGGAATTGTAGTCTAGTAGTGGAAAAAACACTGGGCTAATGCTGGAGTCCCATGCCTGGTTTTGCTTACGGCATAACCTTTAGCAAATCATATGTCTTTGTACCTCAGCTTCCCCCTCAATAACATTTTACTGCTTTCCGTTGTCAAGCAATTGAATGTCAATTGATGACAGAGTCTGTGGGCCGTGTCATATTGCATTACAGAAGCATCACAAGCACTTGCATGGAGGACGTGCCTGCTATTAACTGCTGTTGTTATTCTATCCTTTCTAACATAAAGAATGGTTCCTTACTAAAACCAATCTTTGTTCACTGATGTTATATGTGAGACTGCAGCTCGTAGTTTGTTCTGGATATGGGAGAACCAGAAAACCTTACACCTTTTTTCTAGGGATTTACTGAGGAGAAGATATACACTAACAAAATGTTAGTCTTCCTCTGGGCTGGATGTGACTTGGAACCTGAATTTGCCATCCCTGAGCTTGTGGCACCACCGTGCTCTTAAGGGCTCGCTAATGTCTAGCTGATGGCAACGGATGGGATTGCTACTGGCACTATGAAATCCAGGGCGGTAGAGCTCTTGTCCCTGTGTGGAGGTGGTGTGTCAAAGATAGAAATGGTGCTGACAGGCAGTGGCCTTTGTCTTTTTTCCCCCCTCCATCCTTTTCTGAAGTTGAGGAGAGTGTCTAAAATCCTGCAGTGGGACTATGTTGGGGTAATGCAAGTCAGACTACTCCATGTGCCTTCTGTCCATGCTCCAAGCTATTGCTGGGTAAATTAATCCAATATGAAAGTCATAAAACTGGATTTGTGTACATGGACCTTAAGTTGCCCCCAAAAGATAATTAGAATTTCTTTTCAGACACAAGAAAGGACATGGTTCTCCACTTATGATCAAAGTGTATTTATCTTGATTAAAATGGATTGATGAGTGGTCAAAAACACTCTCATTTTTGTTGCATGCTCGTAAATACTGATTAGAGATTTAAATTGCTTGACTGTGTGTATGAAAATGCAGAAACAATTAGAGAGATAACGTAATGCATTTTCCTGGCATGCAGTTCATGTGCATGCAGAACTATCTTTCTGTTTATCTTCCTCCTTCTCCCTGTCCTGGGTAATATGCAGGGTCAAACACAAGCTTGTCCAAGTCTGTTAAACAAATACAGCTTCTCTAGAAAACTTTTTGCACTACCAGGGAGAGATGGATGAGGTGCTTAATATACAAGTGATTTAACTTTTGAGGATTTGGGAAACCTCTAACTTGTGTTCAGGCATGAGACTTTCTGATTTACTGGATTTTTTGGCAAAATGTCTTTGCCTATTTCAACTAAATAATTCATTTACCAAATAAAGAACTGGAACTGTGCATGGAGCCATGGTCAAAACACTCCTTGAAAAAATGCAAAAAGTTCTCTGTGAGTGATCCTGTAATAGGCTGAATATTTTCTGAACTTTTTTTTTTCTCATATAAAATTATCTAAATAATATTAAAAGTTCATTGTGAGCAGTGAACAATATAATGACAGCTGTGAAATATTAAATGGCAAATATTTGATTCATAGCTCAATTTTTCTTGTCTCCATTACACTCAGGAAAAAACTACTTAGATTCATTTCATGGTGTTTACTTTGTAAGCCACCCACTTGTATGAAACAAAGACCACAGTGGCCCTGAATACGTATCTGTAATGTGAAAAATGAATTGTGCCCAACATGCTTATTGATACTGACACTGTTTAAAAATCGGATTGCAGATTGTTCCATTGAACTTTAGTTCATTTAAGATTCCCAGGACTTCTTACATAATTCAATCTTTAAATCTTTAATTTGTTCCAGAAAACTCCTGCTTTTTTTCCTTTTTTTTTTTTTTTTTTTTTTTTTAATTTTTTTTTTTTTTTATGAACTTGCTTTTTTCCCCACTTTCTCAGCCTCTTTTATCCTTGGATTACACTGAGGAAGTTGCTTTTGTGTCTCAAGGCTCTTGAGGCCAGGTTTGTCAAGTGTTGTAGAAGTGTATGTTTTAGCAGCATACCAAGATTCAAGTCTCTTCTGCCCCCTTGATTCATAACCCTTAGGATATTAACAAAACCTTGTTTGGAGATTAACCTGTATTTTACAGATTAATGTGTAGGCTTGCAGAATGCATTCAGACAAATTTTGGTTCCTCATTCATTGTGTAGCAATGACATGTATGTGCTGACATTATGTGCTGTGATACTTGATTCTTGGAGATACATTAACTGAAAGTAAATTAGCCAACCTGTCACAGAAGTGATAATCATCATCTTTAGCCAGGTTGAAAACAACTCCCAAACCCTTAAAAGCACAGAATTCAATTGCTTCTGTATATTGTTGATCCTGGCATTTTCAAGATGCATTCAGTTAAATGCCCTAAAACAATTGATGCATAAGGATTATACCCTGGAATCTGCCTGTACCTTGAAATCCATGTTTCTGGAGATATGTCTCCTTCTGTAAATTTTATTTTTGGAGACAGCAGGTGGTAACATGAATAAAAGCAGCAGAAATGTGCTAGCATGAGCCTGTTGCTGCTTAGCACATTGTGGTACCCTTTCTAACTGGAATTATGCAAAATATTAAAAAGGAATAATAATGATTTAATATTCTAATTGAAAGAAAGAAATGACTCATTCAGAGGAAGCTGATTTAATTTACAATAATACGAGTTACGTGAAATTAATCACACCTAACTAAATCATGGTGCAATAGCATCATAGCAGGGTCACCAGTCACAACAGTATTAAAGAATGCTTAGAAGATACACAGGTTATAGTCAAAGAGCCTGATTATCATTCACGAGCCCCACATTGCCTGTGCCTGGCCATATTACGGGGCCTGTGATTAATCCCTACTTCAATACTGTGTGGGTTGTTTAGAGTGGTGTACAGAGGATTTGACAAACTAAATTTTTTTCTCCTTTCTGAAATAATGTGATCATCTTTAAATTAGAAAACTGCTACCAATCAGATCAAATATCTAGGGAACAGAATGTGTTTTGATGTAATAAAAACTTCTGGAGTTTAGAGAGACTGACCCAGCTGCTATTCAAATCATGGCAAAGTAGCAAACACCGAGAATAAAAAAGGGAGGATTAGTGATTTCCTGAAATTTTTGTAAGCGGTGGTGTACGCTGCCTTTCACTGAGACTAGTACTTGTTAAGTCATCAGTTTTTGAAAATCTAGACCATGGCTTTCATAGAAGTGTGATTGTTTTAATTACCTTCTCAGAGAAAGTGCAGATTAATCCCAGTAGGAAGATAATCATATGAAAAAAAGCCCAAGAATCTAATTCTAATTTCATCAAAAAGAGAAGAAATATTTCATCTCCAAGTAGGCAGCCTTTATCTCACTCTACCTGCGGATTTGCTCAGAAAGTTCTTTTGTGAAGGGGAACTATGTTGCCAAGCAATACCACCAAATTTTGTTAATACTTTTATTGTGATCTCCCCTAGTTATTTCTGTTGCAGTCTATCTTTCAGAGGTTTCTTATTCATCAGCTTTTTTCCCAAGTAATTTCTCAGCAACACTGTCTTGCATTTGAAGTGGTTATTTTCTCCTTTGCAAATCCTTTGTAACTTGTAAAATGATTTTTGAAGGGTTGCAAATACGAATCTTACACAGAAAAATTCATCAAATAGAAGTTAATATGGCATCTTCTGTTTAACTGTTACTGTTGGTATTTGGTCCAGCAGGAGTTATGATTTTAAGTGTTTTTGCAAGATGAGGGTAAAAAGGGACTCATTCAATTGCTTTGCTCCAGAGTATGGAATATCTGGCCTTTAAAACTTTTAAAATGTCAGAACATATATTAACTATTTTTTCGAGTATCTTTTCAGAAAGCAAAAGCCATTCTACAAGATGTAGCAGCTATAAAGCATGAAATCCACTGTCCTAAAGCAAAATATGGATCATTGCAATGATCTATGACAAGTGAACTGTGCTGAACTCCTTCAGGGAGCAACAAAATTGTTGTCTACCAGTGAATGGGCATAGGCGGCATGTTTCCTACAGTCCACTGTCAGTGTGGCATGGTATTTAGTAACTAGTCCTAGTATCAGAGTACAAAAGGCAGAATAATCTGTTGGTTATTGAACCCTGCTGCAGATCTCATGCTCTTTTGGTGAGCTGGGTGTATATACTGCAGCATGGCTTCCTGGAAGACAGAAGCTGTTGGCTTGAACTTTTAAGTGAGAAGTAATGGAAATGTTATCTTGCATCTGAGGTGCCTTATCATCCATTGAGTCCTCCCATATCCAGAACGGGACTCTCGTCCCTTTCTGGAAGTTACTGAATTATGGGGAGTAGAGTCTTGTTCCACTCTCTTCCAGATGAAAGAATGGAAACTTTATGTTTGCACTTGGCTGTTGCCAAATGATTCCTCTGGAGAGGGCAGATTCATTGAAGGGGCTACATACAGACAGCAATTTCCAGTATTCATTTCCTGGTGTCCAGTATGAGGTGATTTGTGTGGGCTGAGCTCTATGAACTGTGTTTAGTATTGCTTCCATCAGCTCTGATGATACTTAACAGAAGCAGAGTGAAGCGCTGAGGGAGAGAAAATACATGTAATTCTTCACAAAGCCCTTGTACATCATATTGGCAACTGCCTGTTAAGGAAATTTAGTGTTTGTGCCTGACCAGCAATGCATCATTGTGAGGCTGTGGAGGTTGTGTTTGGGAGTCTTACTTCAGGCATGGTTTAGAGTTTTCATGAACTCTTTCTCCTTCATGTCTGTTATCAAATTGTGTTTATTACCTTTTGTTTTATAACTTTTAGAAATTATTTAGTGATACCTGATACCAATGCAAAGCACAAGAAAATTGACTTAGTTTTCAATAAGCTTTTCAAAAGATGATTGGTGAATCAGTAAGTTTTCAATTGGCAATAAAATTGGGTACTAGTATCTTGCTTACAGAAGTGTAATAAGCTCATTTCACTCTAAGTACATTTTCTAACATAAATTTCTCTTTCAGAAACAATTTAGGGTCATTTATATAACTGAATACTTGACATATAGAACTGCAACATTACATTTTTTATGAAAGAACTTTCCCTGAGGTGTATTTGATACTTGAAAATGAGTGGCTGAAATTCTGTCAGATAGTCATTATAGGTCAAACAGCTTAAATCTCTACTTGACAACATCAAATTAATGAATATAAATAGAAACATTTCAAATTATTGAGAGCATTACAGTATGATGAACCTATTCAATATACAGCTTATGTACATAATCACTACTTATTTTTTTAGATTAAACCCACTCTTTAAATAAAAGAAACCCAACAAGTTAAATAGTATATCTATTTTTTTAAGTTGTGTTCATTTGCATGACAAGAGAGAATATGGGAGGAAATGAAGGTGAGTAGAAGAAAACAAATATATTTAAATTCTTTTCTTTGAGCATTCTGCTTGCTGCAGCTTATTTTTGATTCTGCAAGTTCCTCACTAAACATTTCTGGATGACAAATGGCAAGAGAAGTCAAAGTGTCTAAAAGAATAAGTCCTAGTCCAGCACAGACTTTGTTAGAAAAGTGTTCATTTGCAGTAGGAAGAAAACGCAGGAAGGAGCCTAAGGGCAGGTTGTCAGAAAGTGGGGTAAGAAATGGAGGTAAGTGCAACATGCATTGGGACCTATGTGCAAAGTTTGTTAAAAACTGTGAACAGCACACATATTGACCATTGAGAAACCATGACCATACTCAAAACTATGTATGCACACTCTTTGTTGTTGGCTTTTTTGCAGCAGCAGCCACACACGGCTGTTAAAAGGGAAACAAAGAATGCAATTACAGCTTCTTTTAGCTTTGTACGAGAAAAGGTTACCACATCTGCACAAACTGATTGGCAGTATTTTTCAGTCTGCAGAAAATTCACTGTCTTTTTGAATGAGAAGAAAGTGTCATACTGATGAATCATCTAGGCAAAAAAATTAGCATATGGTGGCATGAAGAAATGAGTGTTTTTGACAGAGTGCAATCTGGTACAACTCATATTTCACCACTTTTCATGCTTATCAGTCTGTAGGTTTGTGACAAAAGAATATATAATTTCTTTGAAGTCAAAGTAAAATTACTGGCAAACTCAAGACTTGATCTGTGTTCAAGTTGCAAGGTGGTTTCACTGGGATTCTAGATACAGAAGTAAAGTATTTCTAGCCATTTAATTAGTTGGAGATTTATTTTTTTCACTTAAGAATAATGAAAACATTCACTGTTTCTGTATAGTTAATTATTTGTTAGAATATTTTTGTTTTTTCAAATCCTGCTTTATATTTGTAAACACAGCAGTTTCACAATAATCGGAGGAGCAGAAAAGTCCATTGTAATTTATTATTATCTCTTAAGGGCTGTACAGGCTAATAATGGTCTCTATTTTACAGCACACTACAGCTTCTCAAATTTAGAACAGAGATTAATTTGTGAAGTATCACAAAGATTATGTAATGGCAGGACCTATGTCCCTGTGACGTAAATATCAAAACTCCATAGACTTCAATGGAAACAGAAATGGACTTAGAGGTAGATTATAAAAGATATGCACACCCTCTCTTTCCAGTTCTAGAAAAAACATGTTTACACAACAAGTCATTTTACTGAAGAGCTGAACGACAGTGGGGAGAGTCAGAGCTGCTCCCTATTGCTCTGCTTTATGGATTGTAGGAAGCAGCAGGAGCCGGCTGCAGGCACAGGGTGCAGGATAAGGCACAACACTAGCTGCCTGCCCTGAAAAGTAAGCAACACTTTTCCCTACCTACCAATCATTTGTAGCCCAGGGAAGCAGAGAAGCCATTTCAGTAATTTCAGCAGGTTTTAGATGAGGTCGCCTTTTGTAACACAACCGTTTTTACTCCAAATATAATTTTATTTGGGTCAAGGAGCTGGGTAATATGATTACTAGTGACTTGCTGTATCACTCGTATGATGTCTATGCTGTTACTGCTTCAGCCAAGACGATCGATAATGCTCACGGAGAATGAAAGTTTCTGTAAATCCTACATTTATCTTCTCAATGTGAGTAAATATTCAAGACAAATGTTATCTGTAAAATTACCTGCATCATGCCTTTCTTTGCACACAAAACCCAGATAAATCTGCAACAGATGTAATGGCACACTTCCATAGCCTACAGCTTCAAGATTTGTTTATATTATTTAGATTAACCATTCAGATGTTTTTCATTTTTAATGCTGTTTGATTACTTGTAATGAGCAATCATAGTAATGAAATAAGGATAGATGCAAAACAAATGTCCATGTTAACCATAAACCCTGATTATTTGCAGTATTTAGGTGAGAGCTTATTCCCATTTGTTTGTTAAGTTTCTGATAAGCTTGGATGCTTCTGCAATGAATAACACAACACTGCAGTCCATGATGACAAAGACTGGCCTTCTCCACATTTAGCCCTTCTTTATTTATAACAGGAATGAAACCTGCTGAAATGCATCTGGTTTGTTTGTTAATAGAAGAGCTTCTAAAGTGAGGTTTCTCTTATTAACACAATAGGTGGGGAGGAAGAGGGAAAAGGAAAAGAAAAAGAGATATAGGAAAGGGTGTATGAACAGAGTACATGAAGGTGGCTTTGGGTTACACCTGGTGTAGCGTATAGTCCATGGGAAGGTGCTGGGAAAATTGAACCCAAAAGAAATTAATCTGTGCTATAGAGCATAATCTTAGCAGGATCATTATAGGACTAAAAGAGTGAGCTTTTCTAGTCAACAAGGCAGGCCTAAGAGAAGGTGAAAGGGACTGTCTGAATGTTGGCAACTAAGTTGGTCTGATGAGCATTTGCCTTCCAGAACAAGGCTTAGGAAGCCTGTCAGAGAGGGATCCTGATTACATTGGTCTCAAGAGGAAAACACAGGGCCATACTGCACCAAGGAAGGGTGAAGGGCCCTTTCACAATGTATCTTAAAAGAGGTTTGTTAGCATCTGGAGGACTGACTTATGCAGATTCTAATATATACGTAACAGCAGAGATGTGGGAACTTCTCTCCATTGATTTCCACTTAACACAAATATTTTCTTTCAAAGATTTTCTTTGGCAAGCGAGCAACGTATTATCTAACAGACAGCTTTTGCTAGACTTTTCATTCTGTTTTGTACTTCCCTGGTACAGTTAAAGACATGTACCCAGGGCAAGGACCACCCTTTCTGTACAAAATCTAATTTTGCTGCATTCTCCCAGGTGATGTTTCCTTTTGAAACACCTATCACTGTGGGGAGGGGGGAGTGTGGCCAGAACAGTTTTCTGTATTGTTATTGCCTTCTCTGGATCCTTTTTGATAATTTATTATGTGACATTAAAAAGAAGTTGTTACTATTAAATGTATTATCATATGGTACAAAGGGGGTATACCTGCGCTAGTGAAAAAGCCGTACTGGGCAAATTAAAACAGGTTGGAAGACAAATCAATGCATATTTTCAACTTTGCCTCTCTGTTAGACCTTGCATTATTATCCACATTTAAACTGCAGTGTCATTTTCTCAACTGCTGTTGCAGTTAGTTAAGCACACCTTAGTAATCTATGTAACCTTACCTAAGAAGCCTAGCCAGCTAGGCTGAGTGGGATGGAATTCTGTCAAGCCTCCTCTGGCAGAAGTGGTTATACTGCTGGTGAACGTCTGCCTGGGAAAGGAATCTTCAGGAGCCTCCTAGGATCTCAATGAGCTCAATGGCCAAAAGTCTGGAAAATTACTTTTCTGTTTGAACTTTGGCTCATCAATGCCTGCAACAGCATTGGCACAGAGGTGGCTGGAAGGGTGAGTAAAATCCCCCTGCTACTCCATTTGGTCAAGACACGGACCAGCAGCTGCATGACCCGCTGTGGGTGGTATGAATCTCCCCTCACGCAGAAGGCCGCATACCTCCTACGGAATCTCTCTTCTTTTCCTCTCAGCCTGATCCAAATGTGACAAAAGGTTAGCCTGGTCGTCTGAACTCCCACTTGGGCATTTCAAGCCTCCCCTGAGGAGACACGCGCCGTGAATAACGGTCAGTAACTGCCGGGTTCTACAGAAAATGGCGAGAAGCTGCCAACGGCGCGTGCTGCTTCGGCCGTTTAACGGCCGTCTCGCTCCACACCGGCGGGCTGTGCCCGCGCTATGCGCTGATTGGCTGCCGTCCCCCACGGCAAACGGTGGAGGCTGCGGACGGTGTTGCCGCCTCGAAGTTTGCTGCCAGGCGGAGCTGCTCGCGCAGCAGGCGCCTTATCCCCTGTGAGCTGCTCCTGGGTCCGCGTGCCCCTGCCTCCGCTTCTCCGCCCTCTTGCCAGCGCCAGGTGCCGTCCGGCGCCGGCTGCTTCGCCCCGCGCGCCGGCAGAGTGCTGGAGAGGCGGCGGTCCGGCGATGGCGAGGCGCGAGCGGTGGCGCTGAGGGGACTGAGGAGACTGAGGAGGGAGTGGGGAGGACGGCACCATGCGGTCCCTGAACATTACCCCGGAGCAGTTCGCGCAGCTCCTGCGGGACAACAACGTGACGCGGGAGCAGTTCATCGCCCTCTACGGGCTGCAGCCGCTGGTGTACATCCCGGAGCTGCCGGGGCGCACCAAGGTGGCCTTCGTCCTCATCTGCGTGCTCATCTTCGCTCTGGCGCTCTTCGGCAACTGCCTGGTGCTTTATGTGGTGACCCGCAGCAAAGCCATGAGGACCGTCACCAACATCTTCATCTGCTCCCTGGCGCTCAGCGATCTCCTCATCGCCTTCTTCTGCGTCCCCTTCACCATGCTGCAGAACATCTCCTCCAACTGGCTCGGCGGTGGGTGCCGTGGTCGGGGCAGAGACAGTCCCGGGCCGTTACGGACTCGGTGGCCGCTGGAGGGAGGTGGGGAGGGCGGCCGCTGAGGCGCAGCGGTGGGGCAGTGCTTGTGGCTGTCACCGCCGCTGAGAGCCCTCTCCTTCCCGCCGTTTGTGAGGGAGCCCCAGGGGGGTGGGGTGTCCACGCGGTGAGCCCCGGGCAGCGTCGGCTGTTGGGGCTGGTCCTCCGCTGAGGAGAAGGGGCGCGGCCCCTCCGCTGTGAGGGGGCTGCTGCCTTCCCTACGCGTCGTGTTATTTCTGCGCACCTCTGCGGAGCTCTTCGCGCTCGCACAGGGCTTAAACTCTTGGGTGAAAACTTCAGGTGTCGGCTCTCCTTGTAGCCGCTGATCGCGTTCAGGCGACTGTAGTTTTTTTTATCGCATGACTGGGGCGCTGTCTCCGGGTGTGTAGTTCAGTTACCTCAGCCTGCAGTCAGCTGCTTTTCCGTAGACTTAAATAACGGCTACACCGCTCCCTCAGGTTATGTTAAACCTAGTGATCTTTCATGCTTGTATTCGTCAAATGCTGGAGTATGTGTGTGAGAAACTATATATCGTGCGGTGCTGATGAGGTAGTCTTGCAGTACTTTCTCTTTTTTTTCACTAATGCAATCTGTCTGGCAAGTGAAATACCATTCAATCTTTATTCAGTTTAAGTTCCTCTGACAGAAGTTGACTCAGAGTCAGACCTCCCTTAACCTTTTGTGAGGAAAAAGAATGTGTCCTTGGAGAAATAGAGTGAGAGAACATGCAGAATTTATGTTGAAATGATGCATTATTTTCAAGGTATGTTTATATCTTGGGAATTATATTGTATTCCTGTTGATGTGAAGGACCTTTGGGCAAGGCCTCCCTGATGCCTAGAAAGAATTACTATTTTTTTCTTTTTTTTATGCATCCCAGTTCCAAAGTTATGAAGTAACAAAAAGACAAAGGTGAAGTAACACTGCAAATGGTATTTATCTTCCTTTTCTTGATCTTAAAGCAGCGTTTGACAGTAAGTGGAAGAAATAAAAGGAACTGTTTTACAGCAAGTAGCAGACAACATCTTGTACAATCACAAATTGAAATACTTTTCTGTATATTTCAATATGAACAGAAAGAATGTTCATAAAACGACACATTTATGTTTCAATTTCCAAGGCTTCCTGTGCTTCTGTTGTTGGGAAACAGTGAAGGTTTTCTCAGGAAACTCAGGGGCTACTGATAGTAAGGACAGCTGGTTTATTTTCTTACGAGCTGTCTTTAGGGGAGGTAACCACTTTTTTAAGAGGGTACAGGTGTTGAATCCCAAAACTAATAAGGATGTGTAAATAAAAATCATGGAATAAATTGATAGTTATCCTCCTGTGCCTTCATTTTGATTATAGTAGTTCCACTTCTCCTTGCTCGAAGAAGAATCCAGCAGAAAGTAGTGGCATCAACAGATCTCACATAAAGGGGAGAGGACTGAATCGAGTAGCTTTCCTAAAGATAAGAGGTGCAATTCTCCTCACTCATAAGGAAGACCCTGGTCTGTCAGCTTGACTGTACATCTGACCAGAATCAACTAAAAGTTGGGTGGGGTGAAGCCCCCACCTGAAGTGAATTACAGCAGATATGGCACAGGCATTGGAACAGTATGAGGAAAATACGTATTTTCCATTTACCTTCTGTTACTGAGGAGGCTTGACAAAAATCTAGTCATAGTGAGTGTAAAAGATTGCAACAAATACCTTCAGATCTTGAGTAGCTGGATACTTTAAAGTATACTGTTTTGTGTGCTTTACTGTACTTTTTGTCTATCCTCTTTGCTGTGCTAGAGCACCTTCAGTGCAAGTAGCTCCATAGGTTCCATTGTGTTTTTTATCAGGCTTTATGGTCCTGTTAAGATAATTAGCTTTAACTAACACAGTACTGGGAGGACATGATAAGTAACATAATAGGTCTTGCCCTTCACTTTTGGGGGCTGTGTGTGAAGTAAAAGTCAGGTAACCTAACAAATGAGATGTAAACTGATGGTATCCCAAGGGTGTCTGATTCCTGAGGCTTACACTGTGAAGCATGAATTGTCATTACAGTATTTTCCTTGCTAGCTTTACTGGTCTAATTTTCCTTTTGCATTTCATTTTGTAGTCTGAAAAACCTTATTCGCATCCATCTTAATGCAACATCTCCGAGTAGTGCAAGCTCCAACTTCTTTAAGAAAAAGGTGATTTGACCAGGTTATATATTCCTGCTGGAAAAAGTTGTGCATCCTGAGACGCTTGATGCTAGAAATATCTTTGGGTTTCTGAGCATTTAGTCACTTTATATCTTGATTTAGCTGTGCTTGCATCACTAAAACAAGCATATGTACTAGTTGATGTGAACTGAGACATGAATATGCTTTGTGCTTGTCTTTGACGTGGAAGTGGTTCTTTATTTTCATGTTTGTATGTGTGTATTTGTGTTTCTTTCTCTTTTTCCCTTCAGAAACCCACAGCAGAATGAGAGGTGAGGGGAAAACTGCAAACACTCTAGACCGTAGAGGCAGAACATATAAACATAAGAAAAGCCACAGTTTCAGAGTAGCTGTTATGTTTTAAGCCGTTATAGGATGCTGTCAGCAAGGGACTACCTACCACTTTGGTCCTTCTAAAGTGAAGGGTGAAACCCAAACCCAAAGGGTCCCAGGTGTGCATAGTTTACCACAGAACTCCAAGGAGAATGTTGATAGCTGGTGATGTAAAGTAATCAAATTATTGATTAAAACTCAATTCTTTAGAAACTGAAGTTTTCTCGGGTTCACTGCATTACACTTATCAGAACTTCTGATGGAGATGGGAAAAACTAAAGCACTGGCATGACTTTTTCCACAGTGTATTTGTTAATACATCTTAACTTCACCTACAGCTTAGCAAGTGCAGTTTCAAGAAAGTGAATGTGTGCCTTGCTTTGCCAGGTGATTATGTAGCATTAACACAGACCTGCTAGCTCCACGTAGGCAGCAACTGTGAGCAGCACCATATTGACCAAAAATGGATGAATCTGTCTGACTTTTGATTATCTGATCTCTTAAGAATGTGTATAACTGTGTGAGACTATAATAGTGACAGCTATCCTGCGTCTTTGCATGTTTGTATTTGATTTTACTCACAAATTGCTGCATTTTGAAATAAGCTGCTGATCCAAGTTTGCCTGAAGACTGTGGTGCCCGTTTCAGTGGCTTTGTATACCCATGGGCAGAGAAGCTGGATGTGAGCCTTGTAGGGAAGGAGGGGGAGAGCGGACAGTGTGAAATACCTGAGNAAAGTGGTGAATGAATTCCTTGCTTTGCTTTGGTTGTGCACACAGCTTTCACTTTACCTATTAAACTGTCTTTATCTCAACCCATGAGTTTTCTCACTTTAACTTTTCGAATTCTCTCATCCATTCCAATACGGGAGGAGTGAGCGAGCGGCTGCATGGTGCTCAGCTGCCAGCTGTAGTAAAACCACAACAGTCAGCTAGCCCAAGGTCCACACTTTCAAATTGCAGCATAGAGGGAATGGTGTGGACTCCATCTTGCATTAGGAAATAAGCCTATAGTTTATTTGAGGCGCATGGTCTAATTGCATGGGGTCATGCCATACCATTTTACCTTAGCTGCTGTAGTTAACCATAAACAGACTTAAACTACCACAGGTGTACTATCAAGTGCGATGCTCATGCATTTCTGGGCAGATGTATGTATAATGTTCTTTATCCTCTGTGAGTAACGTGAGAGACTTCTGCCTTGCAGATGGTGAACTACTAGTGATGCCAAATGCCTGTATACCCAAGAATTGATAGAAAACAATGCGTTGCCCAAGTATGAAAGACCCTTAAGGATATTATCCGTAGGATGATGACTGACTTCCTTTCTGACCTGAAGTTACAAAATATAAGAAAACTTGCCTTGCTTGCATCAAGTGAGCTGGAGAGAACTGATTTATAAGCTGTGATAGAGATTTTAGTGCAAGGGCTTGATCAACAACATTTTAACAGAGGGAGGAGCAATTTAACTTTCATCAGAGGATGGTTTTAGGATTTTGCCTTTGTTACTCTAATAAAAGAAAACCTGATCTTTTAAATGGGTGATGAAGTGACTAAATCATAGTTACAGGTACGACATCTGATAATGAGGTCATAAAGAATTGCTTAAGGGAATACCATTTATATTTGCAGAGCGAGCGGCTGATTATCATTGGGGAAAACTAATCATTGCTTGAATAATCTATGCAGTTTTCAGCAGTGCATAAGGAATACTTTTGGGAACCTCTTAGCTTCTTGCAAAAGAGAAGCAATTAACTATTTTCATTTGCAGGATTCCTCTGCAAATGATTTCCTTTCCCACTTGGAAATGGTCAGTATTAAATGCTGCGGTGCTGTCTTCACTAACAATCTATTGGAAGTGTTTGTTGTGAGTCTTACCTTGTAGAAAGTTAAACATTTTGATACATATTTAAGATATTAGGTAAAGTATTAATAATAATTTTTAAAAGCTCACCTGTTTCTGTACTGAGGGATGTGAGTTGAAAATGAGCAGGCAAAAAAGGAGATTCTTATTTTTTCTTGGAAAGACTTGCTGAAACATTATTTGTAAACAGCCTTCAGAAAATCTTTGAAAAATACTAATCAGATTCTGATTTGTGCATATTAGGCATATCAGATGCCTAAAACTACTTCATAGATTGCAAAAGAACTGCAGCAAAATTCTGTTCTGAAAGATTCAGTGTAGCCATGGCCAAAAAAAAAAAAAAAAAGTGAAACGTAATCTGAGAAATAGACTGACGTTTCCCCAGTGCTTAGTTTTAGCACAAGAAGGCTTCAGTGCTGGGGTCTTATCAGAATGCTTAATATACTGGAGCTGTGTTTGGCTCTGCATTTGGAAGCATTGTTTGTATAGGTGTTATGTATTTTGTGCAGTATAGTATAAAAATGTCCCAGGTGTCTGAAAGACCTGGAATAAGTCTAGCTGTGTGTTTTGCATTGGGAACCAGAAAGTAGCACCTGTTTTCCCCAACATCCATCTGTTTAAAGTTTGGCTCATTTAGTGTTCATTCATGACCTCAGGGAGCTGGTGTCCACACAAATTTTGGAGTCAGGCTTAAGAACTTAAACTTCAGTTTAAGTGAAGATCTAGCCAGACTTTTCATATGAATCAAACTAAACATTGTTTTCAAGAGTATGTCAGTGATTGCATTAATCCTGGATTTTTATCATTATGTCTCAAGTCTGATTTAGGGGCAAGGGGAATACCATTTGTTCTGAAAGTGGCTGGTTAACTCAAGGATAGGATGTACGTAAGCAGGCAATAGAAGAGGGATTTCTGTTTTGAAGTTGTTCTCACTTTTTAATCCTGTATATTGTGTTTACCAGGTGATCTATTGTGAAGCCTGAGAGGAAATCTAATTTGGGTCAATTAACAGTAATATATAGAGAAGCAGAGTAGTCCATGTAGACTGCTTTATCTTCTAAGAGCAGGTGACTAGGACTGGGAGCGCAGGGCTGTGAGGTTGCTGTGTCAGATGGACTTCAGCTGCCGAATCCTGCTGGAACTGTACATTCTGCCTGCTTTTTTGCCTGCCTTTATTGCACCCTTCTTCAGTAAAAGAAGAGGCAGATAATAATTTTTGTTCGTTTTCAATGATTTAAAGGCTGTAGGGGTTTAAGATAAAGAATTAGTGATAACAGAACAAGATGATCAGCTTGGAAAAAAGTGAATGATTTAAGAGCTTCTCTTAAATTCTTTCACTTGACACTGGACGTGGCTTTAGTAATTAATGATTTAAATCAGCTAAGAAACATTGATTTATATAAATTTTAATGTCTGGAATCTGCACTTCATAGCTATTTTTCTAGAAAGGGGTTGTATCTTTCCAGTTAATCATTAAAATGTGGGGTGTCTTTAATTAAAGATAGTTCTTTTACGAGGTAGGAGACTACATTTTGGTAAGTAAGAGGATATTGTATATGTGTATATTTTTTCCCTTGGGGAGACTTAATTAATCACTATTTTCTAATGTAATTTATTATATGATTGTCACTTACTGACTTGTGTTGTTGTTGGATGGAAGTTGCAGTGTAACTGAAGTGCATTGTTTTCCAGTTACCTTTAGGCAGTGAATGTGCTGTTCTAATTGATATATCAGTCAGATTTATTTTAAGCAAATAAATCTCATCCTTTCTTACCTAATTTTTCTTCCTAGGTTTGAAGAAGAGTGCATACTTCCCTGCTTCTTAATTCTGTTTCTCACCTTTGAAAGACAAATATCTCTAATTGCTTTCTCCCATCTCACAGGCTACTTGCCTCTTCTGTTTATTACACTTTTGGGGTACTGTTTTCTTGACAGCTGCTGTAGGTTTATGTTGATGACTGGTCTGTCTGAAGACAACTTTTAAATACTGTTTTTAAAAATCTGTCTTAAATTCTTTCTGCTTTTTCAGCATTATTTCATTGTGTGTAGAGCCAGGAAACACTGTACATTCCCTTCCTTCCCCCATTAAAACGAAGGAGGGATTCTTTCTTTGGCAAATGCTTCCCTTATCCAAATGCTGATTAGCTTAACTCCAAACACACTGTAAGGAGTGAGATTTAAATAATCTTGACTGAAACTCACTTATTTTACATGGGCTTTTGTTCTTTACTTAGTATATTACTCTTTCACTAATTGTCCTCTTTAGGATCTGAAATTGTTTGAGCAATGTGTTGTTTAAAAAGAAATAAATAACAAAATAAAGCTGTTCAATGCTTTCATACAACTGGAGAGTAATCTGCCAAGATAAAAAGATAATAAATATCCCTGTAACTTGGCACACTTGGAAGCAGATTATGGAAGACTGTCAAAAGTGAAATAAGAATAAGTCTCAGACTGATACAGAGCAAGCAAATATGTCCTTAGAAGTCTTGGTTTTGCAAGTGTAGTGTGTACAATGGACGAATGAGTATTGAAAGCTGCATTTGATGAATAATTTAAATAGGTGACTTATCAGTTTAGCTGTTAAAAATAAATTGAAGAATATTGGTCTGTTCTTTTTGCACAGTAGCACTTCAGTAATGAATTCTAGTATTAATAGCTTTTTCATGAACTGCAACAGTTGCATACCTTACTTTCTGACTATTGCAGGTGCCTTCGCTTGCAAGATGGTACCATTTGTTCAATCCACTGCTATTGTTACTGAGATTCTTACAATGACCTGCATTGCTGTGGAAAGACACCAGGGAATTGTGCATCCACTAAAAATGAAATGGCAGTACACCAATAAAAGAGCTTTCACGATGCTTGGTAAGATTTTAGGCATCTCCAGTAGTTGTGTGTATAGAGAAATAATCTTCAGTGTAGATGGCATGACAGAACAGAAGGCACTGATATGCCCAGTGATTCAGAGGTAGAGTTAATGATAAGTCTGGTAATGTTTATAAAATAGCTCAAGGATAGTGCCTATATGTATAGGAGTTACTAGCCAAAACCCTGACAATAAACTTAGAATCTGAAGTCAAAGATTTACTTAACCAAGACTCTGATAAAGCTTTGGCAGCCTTTTATTTATTTTTGTTTGTTTTTTAAGAAAGGTTCAAAATGTACAAGCATTGCTGAAGCAATATCAAATGTCACAGCTGTATAATGCAAAGAGAATGTACATAATGCTGCTCATGCAAATTAAGTTGCCTGTAGCCTTGAATACCAATAAATGAAGGTAGTTTGAGAGAAAGAAAACTGGTAACAGAAGAGCATGCTGTTATTGCTGTCAGTGTTGACCGATGCATGTCTTACAGAAAATTTTGTTCTTTATCTAAACTGTCTACTTTGCCTGACTTCTTAAAGATGAAGCTATTAAACTGTTCATACCAAAACTTATGCTGCTTGTTGTACAAAGTGTTAAAAAAATGTATTTGTTTACAGGCATAGTCTGGTTGTTGGCAGTTATTGTTGGGTCACCTATGTGGCATGTGCAACGACTTGAGGTATGTTAGGTGAAATGGGAATTTTCATTTTAAACTCAGTCCTTGCTGGATCTGTTTGTACCTTTAGCAATGAAATTGAATAAACTCATAAGAAATGAGAGTGGGATAAGAGAATTGAAGCTTTTGTTCTGTGTGCCAGAATGAGAAAGGCTAAGGATTAGGACGGGTATGCACTGGAAGGACTACCGGCAGGGACTAGTCATGTCTACTCTCCGCACTTATGTCAAAGAGCAGTAATTACATCTAGGACTACCACTGTGGCTTCCTTTAGGTTTATAAGTGCACTGGCATGCAGCAGTGTAGGGCTTATGTTACTGTTTCAGGATGACATAGTGTTCCCCGAGATTTGGAAGAACTCTGCCTAGATTAAAATGTAATTAGCTGGCCATTATAGTTTAATGTAGTTACTGTACACTTTGGGAGGAGAGAAGAAAAAAAAAAAAAGCTTGTCATATTTGGCTGCTTCTGAGTCTGAATGTTAACAAATCTTTTTTTAAGTGACTGATACATGAGGTTTCTATGGACTCATCTTTACTTGCAAAATGTGTAGCCAAGATCTCCTTTGAAAATCCTCATTTTAAAAAAAAAAAAAAAAAGCTTTGAGGAGGAGTGCAAATCAGAGCATCTCCTGAACTCTCTTTGTCAACTTGGATCAACCCAATACTTGATGTGGAAAAGTGCTTGGAAGAATTTTGTCACTTTGAAAAGTCTCTCTATTGAATTTTGGTTGTTGTATTAAAAGCAAGGGATATTTGAATGTGCTTGGCTTTTACATTTGGGGTAAACACTGTAGTGACTCATCTCCTTTACACTTGTTACAGGTCAAATATGACTTTCTGTATGAAAAAGTATATGTTTGTTGCTTGGAAGAATGGGCCAGTCCGATTTATCAGAAGATATATACAACCTTTATTCTTGTTATACTCTTCCTTCTTCCACTGATGTTGATGCTTTTTTTGTACACTAAAATTGGCTACGAACTCTGGATTAAGAAACGAGTGGGAGATGCTTCAGTTCTTCAAACCATTCATGGGAGTGAAATGTCTAAAATATCAAGGTTTGTAAAGTAAAATATAGTTGGAACTTTGACTTCTAGAAAGCTTTTTTCCCCCCGACAGTTCTAGAAAATCAATGTAAAAAAAAAAATCTTTCCGTATCCATTGGGAAGTCTATAAGCATAGACCAGATTTTTAAAGCTAACTAGTTTTTTAATGCTTAAATACCCAATTTAAGGTAACTTAAACAGATTGTTTTCTTCAAAGTATACTGTAGCCACACCTTGAAAATCAAGCCCTTTCAATAAATCTGATATTATGCATTGTGAAATGCTTGTTTTTAAAAGACATAGGCCATGAGGTAGAAGATGACTTGGGGAAAATGCTGCCACATTATTTCCATACGTTCTACGGAAAGTTCTTTATATAATTCTGAGACTGTGAACACTGTTTTATGATCCTATTGTTAAGTTAAGCATATTGGCATATGGGGAAAAAAATCAGAATTCATTTAAAAACTACTTTGGTACAGTTTAACTGGATATAGCTTCCAAAATTTTGAGTGTTCTCAGATGTGTCTGTGTGAGACGATCCAGATGGTAATGCTCTGTCTGAAAAGTTATGAAAATCAATAATTATCATCTTTGCTATGTAGCCCTAAGTATGGGCTGCTCTTACTATTGCCTTGTATTTTCCTTTCATTTGGCAAATTGATCTGTTGCCTGATGTGCTAGAAATGTCTAACAGCTCTGGTCATTGAGGAGTATCACCTTGAGTATTGACAGTAAGGAGAATACTGACAAGTAGCTTAAAGATAAATGATGCCTTATGATGATATTTGTCTAACAAAGCACCTAAGGAAGTGGACCCCTGTAAGTCAAAACTGAAAGAGGGTGCAATCTCTTAGAAGTTAAGATGACATGTAATCTTTGGGCTACTCCTCAGCTTATTTTCACACAGTGGGAAAAGATCCTGTAACTGCTGCTACTGAGCTGCTGCGGCTTTAGCTCAAGTGAGAGATCCATCTTGGGATCTATAAATGTAGTTATATGACTTGATATATCAATTTGGGGATGACAATAATCATGTATACCTTGAGTTTGTGAGATGCTACAGTGGAGACAGAGAGTGTGTTTCTTGCTTTTATTCCAGCACTTCACCTACTAGCAAAGGTTGAATGTTGCAGGTGTAGTTTCATTTGCTGTCTGTCAAATTCTCTGTGTAATCAGGTGCTGCAGTTATGGTTAGTGTTTTCAGATGTAGAAAAGGATTCTTGTTTTTTGAGCTATAAGGGAATTTCATATGGTTTCCCCCATCTCTGACTATTGAAATCGCATCCACTTGAATAGAGTAAAAATGCCTAGCAAGATATGCTAATGTGATTGCTTGCTGCAGCTGCAAAGTGCATTGCTTTCTCAAAAGAGAGAAATAAAAGGTGTTAATTGATGTACTACATTTATGTGATGCTGCATTTTTTTGTTTCAAAGGGAATTGTGTACTTCCGAGCATTCTTCCAAGGTTTTAGTTGCATCTGCAACCATCAGAACACATTTACAGATTTAACTTGGCGACACATCTAACTGCCAGTCAATTCTTAGTGATTCAGTATGGAATGTCTTGATGCAATTTCAGGAAGAAGAAGCGAGCAATTGTTATGATGGTGACAGTGGTGTTTCTCTTTGCAGTCTGTTGGGCCCCTTTCCATGTGATTCACATGATGATAGAATACAGTGAGTATCTGCCATGGGTTATACACTAAAGTCTTTTGTAGTTTGGGGGTTTTTTTGGTTTTTTTTGTTTTTTTGATAATGGAACTACAGGTTGTGAAAAGCTAGTGCTGTTGCAGCATTCAGCTATAGAATACCTTCTGCTAACAAAGGGTAATGTTGTACTTATAAATTCTGGATCACTGCCTTGTAATAGAGATGCATAGCCAACAATAGATCAATTCCTCTGAAGTCTATGAGTGATAGATCTGCAGTGCTCAAAGAAAATGAGTACGTTTGGGGAAAAAAAAAAATCTCTTATCGGATGTAGTGTTTGGGAGATACCTTATCTGAAACACACTTGTGTGTCAGCCAGATCTCATCTTCCCTGCTGTGTGAATAAAAAAAAAAAAAAGATAATCTTTGTGTTGCTGTAAACCCTACTGAACTTTATTGCAGGGGGGGGGGGGGGGAATGCAAACTCACTATCAGCTCTTTTAGAATGTAAGCCCTTTAGGAAGGAGATTGTCAGTTCTCAACTAGTACAGCACATAATCCAGTCCTGAAAGGAGGTTTGCTAGGCCTTACAAGAATCAAGAAAAAATAAGACTTGACTATTAGCATGGTGACCATATCTCTGTAGATTCTTTTGCTTTCTATGTCTGTCATGCTACCCTCATTTGCTGAAAGGTCAAAAGTACCTGGCTGGAAGGTAGAAGTTATTTCCAAGTATAAAACCTCTTGAAGAAGTAACTTTTTAATTCAAATTCAATTTTAATTTGATGTGAGAAGACTTCTGTTTGCATCTGCTTAAGTTGTCCTACTGCTTTGAGTTAAACTGTTAGGAAATATTTATCCCTTCACTTCCCCTGGTTTTAATGAGGTAGACATATCAGAAATACAAATACTAGACATCATAGTGATAATACCCAATGAATCCAGTTGAACTTTTTCAGTGTTCTGGACTGGGTATTAGCTTGGAAATGCCCTCAATGCTTGTTATCTTTGCTTTTTGCCAGTTGCCCTATTCTTGCACTGTTCATCTCCCATCTTCTGCATGGATACTGGGATAGCCCGTGGGACTATGCAGCAGGCTATGTGTAGGAACAAGAGGAAGTTTTTGGTAGTTGCTGTACTCTACTTGCCAAAGGTAGCAGCTGTTTCTTTGTCTTCTATCACACATAGGGTTGTAGCAGATAAATCAGTAGTCCTGCAGCCAGTCAGGTGAACCAAATGATGTTTATGCCTGGACAGAATCAGAAGTGCTGAATTAAAAGTGTCTGAAGTGCAGAATTAAAATTGTCTGAAGTGCAGAATTAAAATTGTCTGAAGTGCAGAATTAAAATTGTCTGAAGTGCAGAATTAAAATTGTCTGAAGTGCAGAATTAAAATTGTCTGGGTTGTCCCATGTTAAAGATGTCCATAATACTTTATAAATGCTTTCTTATCTCTTCATTGCTAATTTCAGGAATTATTTCAGGTGCTACAAGACCTTTATTTCACTTGCCATGTAAACTTTTGTAGTGCTTATCCAAAGTTTGGTGCTGAGTATTTGAAATCAGGGAATTCAGTCCTCTGATCTCAATGACTGAAAAGTGAGAGCTGTGACCAAGAAGATGCATTTTTACCTCCATGAGCTGATCTCTGTCAGCACAGAGAAGGAAGCTGTATATGGTCAGTGAGAAGACAGGTTTGATGTTAAAGTACTTACACATTTGATATGGACATAAAATGCACAGCCAGAAGAACCATTCAAATAAACAAGACCTATACTTAGCAGACTGGAAGCTTTCTGTCACTTGGCCATTGGGAAAGTTTTTTTGGCTCATAAATTGCCTCTTTTGAATTCCTCTGTTCTTATTAATTTATACACAAAGCAGGGCTATGTGGTAGATCTTGGTTTTTCCTTGCTGATGAAACCCTGGTGCTAATACTGAGAACCTCCAGCAAGGTCTTTTGTTGATTTTTAAGCCAAAGCTTCTAATGCCAGACTGGATATAAATAGGCTGACTTGCAGGCAGTTATACCATTCTGTGCTTACAGCATATTTCCTTTTTCCTTTCCAGGTAATTTTGAAAAGGTGTATGATGATGTGACAGTCAAAATGATCTTTGCAATCGTCCAGATTATAGGATTCTTCAATTCTATTTGCAACCCTATTGTGTATGCTTTCATGAATGAAAACTTCAAGAAAAATTTTTTGTCTGCCATCTGCTTCTGCATTGTCAAAGAAAATGTGTCACCAGCAAGGCAACTTGGGAACTCAGGGATTACTATGAGGCGGCAAAAGGCAAGTGTTTCTCAAAGAGATCCCATTGACTCAGGTGAAGCCAGAAGGGAGGCATTCAGCGATGGCAACATCGAAGTGAAGTTCTGTGATCAGCCTGCTTCCAAAAGGAATTTAAAAAGGCACCTTGCCTTATTCAGCTCTGAGCTTACTGTGCATTCGGCATTAGGAAATGGACAGTAGCATCACAGAGGTTTGGAGAATGGAAAAAGCGTTCTCTTTACATAATAACTTTGAATGAGCTGCTTTAAAATAGTTTCCTACTTTGCATGCTGAAATGAGGGGAAAATATTTTGTGGATTATTATAATGGTGGGATAATCATTGAGAAAATGTAATATATTTTATAAGGATGAGGAGTAAAACTTTGGAAAACAATATTACTGTGTGACTTCCAAGAAAAACAAAACAAAAATCCCACATTTTTCTTCCTAGGGTGATTTAGGGCTTGTTTGCCCTCTGCTTTAGGTAAAACGAACAGCTGCTGCTTGCTCTGTTTATTCTATGTCTGGATGCTGGCACACTGCTGGACCATACATGGCTGAATGCCAGAAGACAGGAACTATGGAGAGAGTGCACAATTTTTTTGGACAACTTGGAAATCTGATGTGGGTCTAACATTGTAAGATGTGCTCTCTGCAGCTGTGAGGACAGAGGAGCTTCTGATCAGAGGTCAGGAAAAACGCAGACTGAAATGCAATTTTATTTTGGGAAAAAAGTATATGAAAGATCCAGCCAGAATTTGACTCTGAAGAGAGTAAGATTTAAACATTGCATGCATGTTCAGATTTTGTGAACAAGAAGCGTATTAGAAATTAACAATGCATGCATAATTAATGTGCTGTTTTTTACAGGTTAATTCTTGGGTACAAATTTAAATGCCAGTGTACTGCCCTGTAAACTACATTGTTCTGCTGAAAGATGTAGAAAATGAAAAAGTGCTGCACAAGAGTGTGCAGGTGCTGGAGGTGTGGTCTCACTGGTCTCTCTCAGTAAACACTGAGTTTCACTTACAGTCATGCTTGGATACATGACTTATGGGTTGAAAGTGTGGTATTGCCATTTTCTGGAGGGATATAAGGGGCAGATCCTGAGCCTACTGGGACTCTACAGAAGACTTTCAATAGAATATTACGGTCTTTTGACCAGACACTTCTCTGAAGACATGCACAAATTTGTCTTTTCGTCAGCTTCAAAGTGGATTAATTACTGTCTAAGAAAAAGGCCAGTGTTCTGTTATTTTTAGGCTGCACAATAAATTACAGGGTTGAAATCCATATAAATTCTAAACATTTGTGCTCTCTGTGTCAAACTGAAAAATTGTAAAATGATACTTACAAGTATGGGCCTGGGGGGAAAAGTGTGACCTAGAACGGTACGCTGATCTGATCCCATAAATGAGGCTTTGAAATACATAGTTTGCAACTCCAGCTGAGGTTAGGTTGGATCCCTAGGTTGGTCTGTGAAATGTCGGTACTCTTTTCTGTCATCTCTTACCTCACTTAAGGGACCTTGGTGCTCCCCTGGCAGTAAACTTTAAGATTCTTTTACATTGCTACTTTACACTTCATTGTAAATGAAAATTTAGTCTACGTTATCGTTGTATAAGGATACTTCCTTGTATTGGAAGCAGTCTGATCCTTTTGTGATGTTTACAGATTTCCATTGGATAAGTATTCTGATGCTGGTTTGTCACATACTCTTTATTTAAATAGGTATTATTTATATTATATACGATATATTCCCATGCAATGACAGGGGAAGATTCCTGACTTGTCCTGACAGCGAGGAATTAAGAGCACTCCTATTTACATAAGCATATTTATTAGATAAAATCACACTTTTTGAGAGCTATGTCTGGGTAAAACAACATGAGTGAGGTCAGGTTCTGCTTTAGACAGTCATGCAGGCATGGTCCTGTGTATTGCCTTTGAATAATGCTGGAAGCAACAGGAACAATTTTTCCCTGCAATTACAACTGTGACTTCCTTTGAAGCCCATTTCTGTCTCAGCTTGTCTTTCATCTTTGTAGACAGGGGTCTCTTATTAAGTTTTCTGCCCTGGAGAATAGGGGCTAATGGTGGCTTATTATAATAGTTTTCCTCAGCTGGTATAAAGTTTATCTGGCTGATGATAACTATGTCTTTTGACAGATCCTGTAACTGAAAACCAATTTATTTTAAGGTTTTTATTTATTTGCACTGCTGATTTAAATGACAGATTTCAACAAAAACTTCCAAGTATTTTATGTTTTTGTCTTATCTGTTTCCTCTATTGTCTCATAAAATGTTATGCCAATGAGTAACTGTTACAGAATTTTTTTCATTAAAATTCCTTTTTGGGTATTGGTGGTGCTGTTTCACACTGGCTGTATCTACTATAAACCTCATTCTTTGAGTCTCTCTTTGTTTAAAGTTCATATAAGCTTGTATGTGCTTTTTTAGTGATTAAATTCTAGTCCTGTTACAGGTGCCAGCTGTTCCTGTAATCCTGAGAGATGTGATTTAAAGGACTTTACAGAATAAAGTGAGAGAGGGGAAAAAACCTTCCATTCTCTTGGTAAGAGAGAAGTGGTAAATGTTTCAGCACAGATATTTGTGGCTAAGGTTAGATTACATATAAAACAAACTACTAAAGACAGTTCTCGTACTGTCCTTAATAGTAGCTATATTATTGGTGCATTTTTGACACAATAGTTTTCCCAGAGCCAGATAATCTTGTGAGAAGTCCTAGCTGCAGGGAATAGAAGACCCTTTGTTGACTTAAGCCAGAACCAAGATTTTATCCATGGTGGGTTTTTTAATATGTCAGAGCTTCAGTTTTGATTTAACTAACAAACCAAATTGTTCTATTGAATCAGGTCAATTGGCAGTCCAGGATAGTAGCCTGCCTCTTGCAGTGGCTCATACCGTGTTTCTGAGTGTGTGGCTGTAACAGAGTACTTCAAACCAGTGACAGCTGGCACTGCTGAGGAAAGAACAGCCCTGCTGTCCTCCCAGCTTGTCTGCTTATTCCCATCTTATATTAAAAGAATTGCATGGTGAAGCTGATCATAAAAAAATCTGGTTAATGATTTTACTGGTGAACAGAAAAGATAACCACTCTCATTTCCCTGAACTGAGAGCATTTATCTAAACTGTTGTGTTCTTTGAGCAAAAATGCTTCCTCAAAAAAGTTTCTGTCTAATATCTTAGTTGCAAATCACTCATAATTTCTTTGGCTTTGCTCACATTAAAGAGAAATTTATTTTATTCTCAGCTGTAAGAGGCTAAACCTTAAAGTTATGATGAGGTGATGCCAGGAGCTGGCATGTGGAGGAAGACAGGAGCCTGAAAGGACACATTCAACTGAACAGAGACTCTAGAAATTTGAGTGGACCAGGAAAAAGTATTAGATGTGTGGTCTTGCTCAACTGAAATCAGAGAGTATAAACAAGGAAAACAGTGAGTAGAANAAATGTTCTTTTTTATTATTTTTTTTTTTTTTTTTTTTTTTTTTTTTTTTTTTTTGAAGGGGGAGGAAGGGATAAATATTACTTGAGATTTTTTCCTGGCAAAATTCTTTTACTGTTTTGGGTGTAGAGGATTAGTTTCAGAGCATATCAGATGGGTTCATTTGTGGGTATTTTAAGCTTTAGAAATAGGCACTGGGCTCTAATACTTTGTGATGATTAGACAAGGAAGTATGCTTTTATTGGAGACTTGATGCTGTTATGGGCTAACACATAGCTATGCAGGCATTAGATAATCTGAAGATGATGTACAACTAACTCTTGTTATGTCTTGGAAATAAGTGAGAAGCATTTCAGGCTTTTTCAGTGCACTTGCAGCTGATTTGTAAAGCCATTTAATTTTTCCATCTGAATGGAACAGGTGTCCTTGCTACTTGCATTTATGCCACTTTGATAAATATTCTAACGTGTATAGATATAACTGTTAGAGGATCAGACATAGTTTTCCAGTAGTATCACAGGTGCACTGTTTAAATTAAACCTGCATCAACAGTTTGTTCAAGCAAAAATTCTACAAGATTGAACTGTATTTTGCAGTGCTGAAGAATGAATTCTTGACTAAATAAATCAGAAGCACATTGATTTACACATCCATCCCACTGGAGCGGGGAAAAGAGTTTGAATGACCTTTTTTTTTTAAAAAAAAATTTTGGGTGAGCCAGTCTTTTTCAGGCAGATATTTGCTGATGAAGTTACAACAGTAATAATTTGTGAATAGTATTCCCATCAGGCCTGGGTGCAACTGTAATGACAGTAAAGGTGGTGAGATGGGGCAGTGTGGAGAGATGTACAGCAATGCATAATGTGGGCTGAGCCAGACAGCACTACTAGAGTTACTAAGTCCCCTGTGGTAAAATAGATCAGCTCTACTTGACGTCGTTGGCATAAAGAAGAGAGATTTTTGGCCTTTCCATCTTGCCCACTGAGTATATGAAGAAAATGTAACTTGCGTCAGCTCAAGCTTCCAGGTGCTTATTTAATGCTCTCTTCCTGGTAACTTGTGTGTACTATCTATTATTTCTGAATTTGACTTTATATATTTCTATTTACATTCTGTTTCTAATACTACTTACTGACATATTTCTATTTACATATTCTATTTCTTTGATTTTATATATTTTTAATTCCTAGGAAGTAAGGTTTCTCAATGCTGTGCCAGCTGCACTGGGAGAATTGATTTTTCTTACTTCAAATAACAAGTGTGGATGTCCATCTTGATGGTACACATGACGGCTGAACTATGGCTTATAAAAAGGTCTAGTAACTGTCTTATGAGAGTCTATAAAATATACTCTGTATAGTGTCTTTTGTGCGTGTGACATCAGAAATGCAATATTCTGCTTCTTGCCTCATATGGTTTCCATAGGCACATCTGTTAAGCACCCGACTTACCTATTACTGGGTTTGGTCCATGGCTGAAGAGTCTTAAAGACCATGCAATCTGAGAACAAATAGCTAGAAAATATATAGCGTCTCCATGGGTAAAGTATAAAAATATATCCTACTAAATATCATATTAAAGCTGTGTCCTCAGTCGGACTTGAATTTTGAAGAGCAGATTTGTGGCAAAACCGCCTGAAAAATCTCTTTGCCAACTGCAACTCTGTTCGTGTTGTGGCCTCTCTCAAGCTGTAGATGGCACTGTTCCTGCACACAAAAAGCTGTCTTGGGCTTGCTGTCTTCCAGTCACCTTACTCTTAAGAGAATTGTTATGCTACAGGCTTTTGAAAGCATGTATTTGATGGTAGGATTTGGTAAGAGTGGGATAGAGCTCCCCTCTCCCTAGAATTAGTGTTAGGAAGAAATATGAAAAGAAGTGTTGTGGGTTTTTTTTCTCCTTTGTGCAATGGTGCTTTGAAATGCATTGGTTACACAGCTCTTTCTCTCTGATAGTGCTAATAAAGACTTGGTCTGTTATTTCAGTTCCCAATGAAAGCTTCATGTGACAAGGAACTTCTTAAAGGACTTCCTTATTTTCATCTTTGGGGTTTCTGTGGTATTTTCTGTGATACTCCTAACAAGGCTACTATAGCCATTATGTATTTTGGAGGATACTGAAATTGAAAACCTACACTTTTATGATTTTGTCAGCTCAAACATTTAAATCCACTCTTAGAACTTTAAAATGATGGTTTGCCCTGCAGAAAGAGGATGTCACTGGCAGGAAAGGGAATAGGTCTGCTTGGATACAAGGGAGGGTGCAGTACGAGGCCATGGCCTGAAACAGTGGGAGGACAAAAACCTGACCTAAGGAGTTAGAGGTGATGAGTGACCAAGGATCAACAGTATAAACAATCCAAAAGAAATATGGAAATTTTTGAGTCTTACCTGAGATGTTTTAAGTTTTCCTTTCTGAGAGGAACATCTGAAAGTCATCCCTTTTACTTTGGAAACTTTCTGTTTTCCAAAACAAATACCACACTTCAGTCTGTCTTGTTTTTGAAATTGACCACTTGAAACATAAATTAGTGAATGGATCTACAAAAAAATGGAGATCAAGGCTCTCTGAAATCCTTCAGACAACTCATTTCCAGACTCCCTGGAGGGTACTAAAAGGCCCATAGCTGTAGACATCCTGCTTCGCAAATCTGGTGATATAGTTGGGGGAAGCCAAAGGGTAAATGGAGGGGCAGGGGAAAAAGAGAAATCTTAGTTCTGAAATGGTCAACTTACAAATATAAAAGTCGCAAAAAGTGATCTGTTTTTATTACAGTCTCCACAGATATTCATTAAAACACGTTATGCACAAAACCCCCTCTAAAATCTCAGAGAGGTGGGGAACATTGCTGTTAAAGTTTAAAAAAGCAAAAAAATACTCTTATATAGGGAAATAAATTTAGCAGCTTGTCAAGATCAGCTGTAAAATACAAGTCTTGCCACAGTGATGTAAGTTAAAGCTCCACAAATAGTAGGGCAAAGGAACAAATTATTATTTGCACCTCTTAAGAGTGTAAATGGAGGATAAGAATCCTGGCTGTCCAAGGTAACACAAACCATGAGAAAAAGTGGGAAGTCTTTGTTGTAATTTGCACCGTGCTTGTGAAATGATGAAGTTCTTTGAAGAGTTGTTGATGTATGTTTATAAAGTCTGAAGTGGAATAAAGCCAATTTACTGATGAGGAGGGAGGAGCACAGAAGGACATAGCAACAACGGTGGTTTTGTTTGCAAAGTAACGTGGAGAGAGGCAAAGGAACTTGCTGAATTTACAGCAGTCAGCTATTTTGAATGGAAATAGTTGTAATCCCATGCAAAACAAGAACAGTGGGTTTCAGGGTTTTTTAAGGAACAGATGAAGGAAATGTTACTTTGCTTAGCATGTGGTATTTTCATCGCCAAAGTAAACATACAGTTTTCAGATTAAAGAGAAAAATATCAAGAAATGTATTAATTCATCCATCAGCTATAAAGAGGATCCAAACCACAGCCAACAGTAAAGGAAGCTTGAATCCTACTAGTTTGTTTTGGTACAAATTTGGGTCAGATGTTCTTGGAAAGCAATGATGTTTCAGGTTGTCACAGTTGCTTGTTCCAGTCAATGGTTATAAGCAGTTTTGCTTCCACTGCTTTTGCAGCAGCCAGCTTATTACTCCCTTGTTTTTAATATATTTTAGATATCACAAATGCTCCTGGAACTTTTGTTCCTTGAAGCTGTGCTGCAGTTGTTGGTATCTGGTTCATTTCTATCTGACAGATGACCCTGAGCTATTGAGAAACTACTGCTGCATAAGATACGTGAAGCCTTATGCTAAATAGTGTTATTTTTACTCATCCATGCAGAATAAGTTAGTTGCTTATTCTAGGAAATGCAAATGACTGCTGCTTAGGGATTGTTTTTGGACATGTTATAGGCTGTTACTACTGCTATCATGGTTATAATGTACCAATCAATCAGATAAAACATTTTAACTCCAGCTGAGACCATAGTCATATGTTGTATGAATGATATACTGGGTAAATAGACCCAATATGATATATGTGCTATACTTTTTATTAAATAGTCTCTATAATATACTGATGTGTGTATATATGTTATATATCCTAAACTTTTTGTCCCATAAAGCTAGTATTTGGCCCATAAGAAAGATGGTGCACAAAGCTCTTGTATTGCCCATATGTAAGCTAGTTACAGCTATATTTCTAGTTTAAATGGAGACATTTTAAATTTGAATTTTTTCTATTTTAGTTAGCAGAAGTCGTTTCTATGTAAAATCCCTAATGGCATTTAAAATTATTTGACTTTAAAGGCTATGCATAAATGTAGATATTTTTTTTTTTTAATTATTTTTTTCATTGATCAGATGCGTGGGACTTCATGTCAACCAGCATTGCAGTTTCTTGTAGTGAACCACCCATATAGAGCAAGCAGGCTCCCTGCAGGAGAGCTCAGAAGTCTTTTCTCAGGTGAACTCTTTGCTCCTATCTGGAAAGTCTCTTCAGTCTCAAAAATAGTCATGGGAAGCTCTGGGAGTGTTGTCTTTCTAGCTTTACTCTCAATCTTTTGTTCTGTTGTTGTCCTAAGCATAAAGGCAGCACATAACACTGCCAGTTCTGTCATATGGTTCTAAGTCTTTGTGGGTGGCCAGCAGCTACACACCCATGCAGCGCAAACACTTCGCCTAGCACGCTCCTCCCAGTCTTTATCGCTGAGCATGATGTTTTTGGGAAGCTTTAATAACTTCTATGCCCAGAAACATGTAGTTAGACATGCAATGTGGACATTACCTTCTGCTGATTTTTCTAGGTCTTCCTTGCACAAAATACTTGCTGAACTATTGCTATGAATTGTCTGAGTCCCTGCAGAGGGCAAAATTGGCTATTCAGATATAACCCTTTAGAGATGTTTTCCTTGCACAATCTTTTATTTCAGGATCTGTAAGGATGGAATACCACTTTTGAGTAGACAGAAGCCTGAAGCGTGAATCCACAGCTCTAGTTCTTATTTTAGACGCACAATTCAGTGTGGTTTTGTGATGACAAAATGGCCACCCCCCCTCCATGGGGTTTCATTCTTGTTTAAATCTCTTTGTCCAGGCTGGATTGTATAGTGAGGACAAGGTTGATGAGCAGTTACATCACCTGGTATTGCTTTGTAAAGATTTGATGGATTGTCTCTGCCTTCCTGCTTGTCATGAAGAATGAAGTAAGGGAGAAGTGATCATTTAAAGGATTCTGTCAAAGAAATAAGGGACAGTCCCTAAAAGCTAAAACTGAATCAACTTATGGATTACAGCATGGGCATGTAGGACTTGGCTGCTTGCATCATATGGGGCATTCTTTGGAAGCTGACATGTAGCACAAGGGTGGGGTGAGTTGACTAATTTCTGCAGCAGCTAAGTACAATGCATTGGCTGCTGGGCAACAAGCAATGTAAGTCATTACACCTGGTGTACTCGAAGTCTTTTTGAAGCAGGTGAGTGCTAGGTCAGTGATATGTCTTTGCACTGTTCATCTGTGAGTAAATATCATCTACTAAGGCTGTAAATCATTGATTTTTCATAGAATAGGAAAAATTAGGCACTGAAATGTAGTTGCTACTTGAGAGCTCTGTGTCAAAGATATTTTTCAAATGTTAATTAACCCTTAAGTGAGATATGATTCTCCCCCCCCCCGCCAAGAAAGGGAAATATGGGGGGAGGTGGAAAAGGGAATAATTTTTTTTTATCCAACACAGTAGTTTGGAATTCATACTTTGTTCATACAGTGTTCAATAGAAAGGGCCTTAAGTGATAACTGTAAATGAGAATACTATCATACTATCATATCTCATGATAACAGTTATTTGCAAAACATCTCTGTAGATTTAAAGGATAGTTGTGATTGGTAAAAGATGGGTATAAAACTGTGAATGATGAAAATAAAATGAGACAAACATCTTTCTTGGTATTCGTGTGGAACTGAGGCAGAGCTGATGGTTGATGGCTGATTTCCCCGCCCCCCCTTCTATATTAAGAGTCAGGAAAAATGGGCAGCACATCTTCAGCTGACTCCCACTGTGTAAGATGTACAACCTGCTGCAAATTTTTTGAGCCAGTTCTTTAAAAGTTGATGCCTAAAATTGACTTGCATTTCCCATCGATGTGTATGGTTCATTCACTGTTCAAACTATTGCCTAGCTGCTTAATAGGCCACAACTTAAAGGAGGGTGCTGCACAAGTAAGCATGCTTCTCCCCAGACAATTTTTTTTTTTAATATTTTCAAAGCTGACTAATGTAACATGCTTCATGGGAAGGGGAAGCAAAGATACGGGAGGAGGAGGATTTTGACTGATGCATCTCTAGTGACACCTTGTGGGATGTTTCACGGAATCATCTACAACTCATTTTTGGGGAAGAAATAAACTGAAAGGCTTGTTAGGCAAGAAATTGTCCAAATACTCCCTATGGGATATGGTTAAACTTCTGCACGTGTCTATAGTTTTTCAGGATTGTCTTTGTAACTTGGTAGTTAGTAGACTGGATAAAATACACAACATCAAAGATCCTATTTGGCAACTGAGGACAGCAGAAAACTTAGAGATGGCAGTTTTGTTGTCAGATTTTATAGTGACTGTTGGATTTTATTTCAATGCAGTTTCTGGAATTACTACTTTATGAGCCAAATCTTCAGGTTTAAAATTGAGATTTCAGAACTGGGAAATTATTTTAATAAGGAGTTAATCAAATGAGCTAAGCAGAAATCTAGCAATTCTTGGGATTTCTTTATGCATTACAAGCAAAAAATATTAGACTGTTCTAATCTTACAGATTTCATTGTGGTTGATATTCTCCTACTGTTGTCTCTTGCAATAATTTAAGATCCAGCATAAAGTGTCATTTTATACCACTTTAATTAGAATGCTGGAAGGAGACAGCCATACAAACCTGCCTTTGGATGAAAACAAAGCTGAAATATTTGTATGTTGCTTTTCTATTTTTTAACCAGTTCAGTTTAAAGTCTGATGCTACTTCCTCAAGACATCCTTGAACATCATTAAAGTGATTTCTCCATTTTCCTCAACATATAATATTATTTAGATAGATCAAAAAGTTCATGTTTACTCGTACAATCTGGAAGTGGATTTGTTTCCTCAGGTACAGGTTGGGACTGCACAATTCATTATGCCCTGACAATCTCTGTATGGGCATCTAGTGACTTGCTCCTCTCTTAAATTGTCTGATCTTGTACTTGGGCCTTCCAACACTTTGCAGCTTGGCATGCTCCATGAGTGTGCTGGGTAAATTGTCTTCTAAGAAATGTTTTGCTGTTGCTGCAGAGACAGTTTGGATGGAGACTCTGTAGCCTGGTAAACAGGACTACGACTTTTAGTAGTAAAAGAGTAGGTACTAGGATGTTTGTCTGTCTAAACCTTATAGTTATTGTTAATAATACAGTTAAGTGGACTAATAGCAATAACTTGTGTTTTAGTTAGACTGTTAAGATTTTAATTAGATTAACTGTTTCCCTAGATTTTAGAGGGATATAATATACAGTACTCTACAGAGCAGCTGAAAATAATTACTGTTCTTAATGAATTCTTTGGTTATACAACCAGACCCTCAGTCCTGCTCCCTGGAACGAAAAAGTACCAAAACACTTAATTGATTTTTCACAAACAGCAGTTAAAGTGGAAGCCCTGTAAACAGTCTCTCCTGGCTTTTGATTTTTGACGCAGACTTTTTTTTCCTCTAAGGTGAAAGGATGAAGTCATTTGAAGCAACTGTACAATGCAGACCCAGCTACTAATTCAACAAGACTTCAAATTAGACTGGTCTTCTAAAGGCTTTTTCTCAGCAAAGAGTGATAGAGGTAATGCATCTGAAATAAGTGTGTCCTGTGGACTAAAACTGACACTAAAGCTTATTTTTTCCTTGAAACATTAAACACAATACAGGCCAGCATCAAAAAAAAAAAAAAGTAGATGAAGACACATTTGACTGTTCAAAACACTTTGGCATGCTTCTTCAACTTTGTTTCCTTGTTTTCTACTGCACCAAGGAAGAGTAACTTCCTTTTCATTTCTTCAGCTATGAAATCTAGTAGCTCAGCAGCTTTAAAAATATTGACTGTCACAGTTTCATCTTCACTGGCTATGTGCCACTGAAGTTCTTCCTAGATTTTGAGGACTAGCAGCAGTCTGAAATCCTTAAGAAGGCTGCAGGTTGAAAGTTGCTTTTTTCCTCTGCAGGGCATGTGGGAGAGATGAAAAATAAATTAGATGCTTGTTTCTGCTCCAGTGAGGGCAATAGTGACCTTTATGTCTCAATTCAGTGGGTTCAGGACCATACTGTAGACACTCCCAAAGGTGCTCAAAATCCAAGTATGCACAGCTGATGAGGCAGCAGAGAGAACAAGGTGAGTGGTAAAAACAGTTGCTATTTCTTTTGCCGATTAATATTTGAGATAATGAATGTTTTGCTGAGTAGTCTGTTGCACCCCAGAAATAGCAGATTCCTGTGTGCATGTGGTCTACTTGCATACAATAAGAAAATAGATATTATAAGCCCTTCTTTAAAATAAAAAATAACTGTTAGTAAAGAATAAGATTTAATGCGGTAATAAAATAATAAGACAATACTGTAGTTCCACTGAACATGCCTTCCAAACTTCTGCTTCATTTGCTTTTCTTTATAGAGAGAGCATTTTTTCTGCTTTCTGCTGTTATTTCTGGGTAATTTGGTACTAAGTTTTGTGGTTTGTTTTTCTTTTTCTTGTTTGTCACAACGTGTTGGCCTCTCCTTTGGCATAGCAAGATGTAGCTTTGTTCTATAAAACACATTTGAGTTGGCTGATGTAAAACTCAGTATCTGGCTCATAGTCAATACCAGGAAAAAACAGTGATGTGATTCTTTCAAGGTCTACATGTAATGGTCTCACTGATATTATTTTTACGTGTTATTTCCTTAATAAATGCTAACATTTTCTGTGAAGGAAATATCATAATGAATTTTCTTTTCTTGCGATGCTTTGAAGATAACTTAGATGTCTTCAGTGCAGCTCTGAAAACTGCTATAAACCCTGAAAACATGAATCTCAACATGTTAAAGGGTTGATCCCTCCAGTTACTTGTTTTACATGCTAAGTACACTAAAAACATCTTTTAAATGCCTGGTGGTGATGCTCAATGAGGACATGAGTAAAATAGCACAAGAGGGGAATTTAAGAATAGCAGAATTCCTTTTTTACACTTGAATCAATGTATGACATGACTGGGGTAATTAGTATAACTGACCTAAAAATGCAAGGGAAAAATTATATTGATTTCTCTAGTGAATGGTATATTTTATATTTAGATGTTAAATACATTCACTAGAAGGACCATGAGTGCGTGTATATCTGGTATTCAGTTAATTCTGTTTACTGGTTTGATTGTATGCTTTTTCCAAGAGACAGCCTGATGAATGGCATGAATAGGAATTCATTCCTCCCCAGAAACATGTTAAAAATAAGCTATAGAGATACACTTTGTAATGCTGAATTTGCTCTTCCTTAGTTCATTGAGGTACTACACACTTTAATCTGTGTGTGTATACATATAGTATTATTTAGAAGTAATTCTAATTTTTAAAAGTAAGTAGATTTAGATTCACTTTAGAGTGAAACATTCAGAAATAGAAATGATGAGCGTAAGTTGCACTGACATGATTTAGAGGACTCAGTATATAGCTCATTGTCCTGTCTGCTAAAGGTTTGCTGTTCTGAGGAAAAACTGGTAGGGGAAAAACAACCAGACTCCAAACCAAGCAAATTCTTTTGTTCAAAATGGAGTATTTAGAAAACTTCAGTCAACATCTCACTATCCAAGAGGTCTTTTTTAGAGCTTCCTGGTGATTTCTGCCTCCCAATTTTAGGGATCTTTTTCCTTATTTAGTGGTACTGGAGTGACTATTTTGGCTAGATGTGTGGAAGACCTGTTTCCTGTTGCTCTCATTTTGTGAAAAGCGTGAAGTCTGAGGAAAACTCAAGTCCTCTGTACAGTGCCACTTATGAAATGGATCTCTCCTCTGTCCTCAGAGTTATACATTGGTTGCAGCTTCACCCATCTGGCATCTCAGCCTGCTGCTTTGCACCACTCAGAAGAATATGAACAGAGCAGGTGAGATTGAGCAGGCTAACAGAGGCTGAAACAAGTTCTTACCATAGAAAGAGCCTTACCTCCAGCAGCTTGCCTCTTTAGCAAAAGACTCTTGATGTGAATTCTCACACTTGAGCTTTTTGCTAGTTGATTTCAGCTGAATTTTGAAGCAGTTGCAATGGTTTTTCCAGAAATGAAGCAGTAATAATAGATGAGGAGTATGACCAAGCACAAACTATGCTGCATAAGCACTCAGAAGCCGGGCAACTGGGAATGCAAAATAAAATGCTGCCTGGCAGGTACTTGTCCAGTGTGTGTGTGTGAAGAGTGGCAAAAGAAAGGCTACCTGTTGTCTGAGCTAGAGTGCCTGAAGCATCTGTATATTGATTGATCTGAGACCAGCGGTTATATGTCCTACTCCTTCCCTTTGACCCACTATTTGTCCCCTTTTCATTTTCACCAGAAAATTGATTTTGCACCCAGTAAAACTTCTGTTGTAATTTGTATGTTTCTGCAGAAGAGTTGTGCTTTTAATGAATTATCATTTTCAAACACACCAGTTTTTAGAGAACTTTCAACCAGCTTTATTGCTGCGCCTTCAGGTGAGGAGACTAGACTGGGGGAGATATAGCAAGATAAATTGTTTGAAAAAGAGAGATTGGAAAAGACTGAAAAGAGATTTGAAAAAGATTTACTGTTTCTTTCTTGCCCAGCAGAATATTTTATCTGCCTGTATACAAATATAATGAATGTAAATTTAGCTTTGTCCTTTACTGACTGAGAAGGAAGATTTGGAGATTTCAAGAAAATGCCATGGACTGTCTTCCAGTATAGCACAGCTGTCCTGATTGTGGTGGGGTTTTTTTTGTTTGTTTGTTTGGGTTTTTTTTGTCTGAACACCCAGCCTTTCTTTCCCTTGCATGCTTTGGGCCTCTGCCATTCTCCCCCTCCCTTCCTTAGCCACCCCAGGCCTCTCTGCTTCCATGGGGTTGTGTGATTTGTCCTTTAATTGATGTCCTTCATTCTATTAATAGTTTTCTTTTTTTTCCATGTCTTTTCTCTAGAAACAAGTATTGGGCCATCTGAGCCTGAGAAAAGTAAAAAGAGGTCTCTAATATCTGAATCTAGAAGTCAATCCAGAAGACCTATTCTATTAAAAAGCCCTCCACAAAACTCTGCTGTGAAAGAATAACAGTTCTACAAAGTGGTGAGTTTGACCTATTCTAATTTATATAGTTATTAAGATTTCACAGAGAAGTTGGTGGAAGTGTTGGTCAGTTCTCCTACAGCAGCTGCTGTGGAGAAATGAAGCTGTTTGATACCCTTCATATTGTTTTCCTTTTAGTTAACTATATTCACACTACCTGCTTACCTCTTGCTTTTTACATCTGGCATTTGAAAGTGAGATATCTGAATTGCTGCTCAATTTCATGGTGTTTTGTTTTTGTGCTAACAGCGCAGGTAGATGGCAAGAGGCGGAAGACAGATTGACTTTCTGGTATTGCCTCCTGTTCCCATCTCTCTGTAGTGAAGAAGTAGAACTTACAAAGCTAAATTCAGTACAAAGATGATAAATACAACTATACTCACGTCAGCAGTAATATCTTTTGCTGGAGGATTGAGTGCAGTAGAAATGTTAAACTGTGCAATTTTCTTACACCTCCTGGATGGAAGTAGACAGATGGTGTGTGTTGGTGAGGTAGCACTGTGGCACAGTGGCAGAACAACCCCTGGTTTTATCCAGTGCCTGCTGATCTTCCCCCAATAATGTGACACCACTCAAATGTACTGGTGTGCTAGGGCTCTGTCAGAACCTCACGCACAGGGCAGTCACCCAGTTACTAAAAATCCTAATTGCTGGCATTTGTATTCAAGGCAGAAGGCGTCCCCCGTTTGTACTACAGCCTACATACGAAACATCCCACGTAGTTTGTAACCATCCTCCTGCTTTCACTGTGCGTGGGAGTTTTATCTTTACTAGAAACAGTAATTGCAAAAATGACCTTCATACTTACTGAAAGCAGTAGACTGCTCCGCTCTGACTCATGGAATGAGCCCAGGTATTGGGCAATGGCTTGCTGCTTGATAACATGTTTCTTTATTGTTTTGTGCAATAGTTAAACCGAAGCCTACTTCTGTGTCAGATACAATATTGTAGGCAATGGGTACGATGATTCTGCCTCTGCTAGAATCTATGATGACGTGAAAACTACAAAACTGCTGCTGACTGATGAAAGCAGCCTTGCACTGGCTCAGCTGGATTTCAGAGCGAAGGTTCACATTTCAGTATGCCTTCTAGTTTCGATTTTAGAATAACAAATTCAGTTTGGATCATGCACCTCTAGCTGAAATAAAAAACATTTGTTCTGTGATCATATGGCTTCCCTTGTGGATCCTTGGGTTCCCTCTTTGCTGTCATGTTAGCTGATTTTTGTTTTCTGTAATATTCATTGATGTTTTACTTCAGTAGGAAATCCCCTTTTTTAAATGCCTTGTAATGAGTCACTGCCGCTGTTTGCTTCAAACTGAAGGGGATTCCAACTATAAAATCATATTATTGCTAAAATATAATCCTGTTCCATTGCGTAGGTTATATTTTAAAACAGAGAAAGGTTTGTGGGAGTTGTAGGGTAAGCAAGCAATGTTGTTGCTAGTTGTGTTTATTAAATTGGGGATTAATGGCAATTCCAGTAAGAAGTAAACAGTTTAGAAATGTAATAGATCAAAACTAATCTCAAACTGAAAATATTATTCAGCAGTTATGTATCTATGAAGTTCTGTTAAAATAAAAAAAAAAAAAAGAAATTACCAAACCATAATAGTTTGTGTGTAACCGGTAATGAATATGAAGAATTCTTCAGCAAGAAGCACAGTGTGGTTTGGCCTCTTTTTGTGTGTGTGTGTATGCTCATTATGGATTCAAAATTGGATTTCTTTAAAAAATGTTTCTTTCAGGGATGGAAGATTGCTTTGAATTTCCTTCTTTGATTATAAATCTGACTATCCTTGTATCTATATTACTGTTTGTTTAGCCTGTGTTGCTTTAAGCTGCAGTCTTCTGAAACCATCATCTATTGCTTTCTTTTATCTGGAGTAACTGCTGCAACTCTCCATCATGCTGGAGTCTGATCACATTTCAAATTTCTGTGTATGCATACAGCAGATGGAAATTTTGGTTTGCAGTAGGTTTTGGTCCTGCGTTTTCATGTCCAAAAGAGATACACAGACAATCCACCTGTATTCTCTGAACACTTACTTTGCTGCCACTTTCAGCTCTGGATTTCCTTCCTTATTTTCAGAGTTTACCTGAGAGCTTCCACAGGCTGTAATCCAGACTCTCCCATTCTGCTGGTGACAGCTACCTCTGCAGTCAGCACTAGGTGAGATAACTTATTCTCTGCTGCTTTTGGACTCTGAAAGTCCTCCTGGCATTTCTTTTTCCCTTGTCCCTTTCTGTTTTTATCTGTCATTTAAATAGAACTTGGCAATTCCAGTTTTACTCTAGGCTGTCTAGGAATGCAAAAAAAAACCCCTAAACCAACAAAAACAAAACCCACAAAAGACACCATTTAAAAGCAAATTGTATCAATGTCTTCAATATTAAGATACAGAAGGTGGTGGTTATATATTGAGATATGGTAGTTAACTGAGCATCGAAAAGGACCACGAGGCTGCTGAAGGCCCCACAGTAACACTCGAGTTTAAAAAGTCTCACTACTGGTTTTACAGCATATTGCTGTAAAGGAAATAAGTTAATAAAAGCCACAAAGATGTACAATTTCCCATAGCCTTTGACTAATGCTTTAAGAGAATGAACATTAAAAAAGAATACTCTTAGCTGAAGGTGAGGGGATTTCCTTAGGAAGAATGCTTTTAAGGGGCCTTGTTCTGAACCATGACCTCAGGAGGCAGTTGTTTCCTAACAGTGTGAGGAGTGTCTGTGCTGATGAGTGGGAGGACATAGACAACTCCATCCCTCAATCCCCAAAATGCTTTTGGGTTTACCCCTCTTCAAAGGTATTTGCATACTAAAGACTCAGAATCTTATACCAGTGCCCTAAATTGCCTAATTTGCTTAGCTGCAAGTAAGGGTAACAGGATCAAAGGAGCCAGGCTGCCCTGCAAACAGTGCGAACCAGGGCAGTGTGGTGCGGAGGCACTCGGGTGGGTCCCTGTGGAGACACTCTGGGTCTGGAAGCTGACTGGCTTGGCCAGTGCGGGTCAGGCTTCTCCAGTGAAGGTCACTGGTGAGTAAAGCTGGGCTTGCCCATTACCCCATGCAGGTGAGGGTGTCTTGGAGTCCAGCAGTGCAGACTTGTCTCGTGTTATGCTGAGCAGAAACTGTTAAGCCCCACCACAGTGCAACACCCACCTGGGTCTGGGGAGTTAAAGCCAGGTGTGGGTGGAGTGATTTGTCCGTGTACCCAGGGTGCAGATGCCTGGCTGTGGAACAGAGATGTTTGTGCGAACTGGCAGCATGGTGGCCCAAGCTAGCTGTTCACGGGGGTTGGAAATTGGCATCTGTGGTCTGGCTCAGACTCAAGCCTGGATTAAAAGTGGTTACTGGGAGCTGACCAGTTGAGTGTTCTCTTGACAGTTCCATATGGTATTTAGGTGTATACCATGGAGTCTGGCTGGTTTGGAAAATTTGGACCCGAGTGCTTTTGTCGCTTCTGAAAAGGGAAAAGATTCTGTGCATCCTGTAGAAATTTTTGAAAATAGCACCCCATTTATGTAGTAATATGTCTCCATAGACAATTAAGGTCACCTTGGCACTGTGAACTGCTAATAGTCAAACATTTCCTTTTCATTTCTATGACCATTATAATTTTTCTCCTGTGGTAGAATGTCTCATCTGAATAATCCTTTTTTTTTTTTTTTCCCCATCCATCTTTGGTTTGCAAAAGCTGAATATGCTTTTTTAGGAAATCAGATTAAACTAAACTTGAATGCTTGCTAACATTTGAAAGCCTTACAGGTAGTAATGGGATATTCATGGGGCTAACTCTGTCCTTCTGCTGTGGTTTAAGGCTTCCTTAAAAGTAGGATGCACAGAGAGGTACTGCAAAGGTTTAGAGTAAGGTTATAATTAATAGATAGATATGTGTCCCTACTTTGTAAAATAATATTTAGTACTTAACCTAGATTGTAGATTGTATAACCTAGATTGTAGATTGTAATTGTTGGGAAAGTACATAACGGAAGTAAAACTACAGCATCCTAGTGCTCCAAGCACTTGTCGTCTTTTTCTTTTCTTTTCTTTTCTTTTCTTTTCTTTTCTTTTCTTTTCTTTTCTTTTCTTTTCTTTTCTTTTCTTTTCTTTTCTTTTCTTTTCTTTTCTTTTCTTTTCTTTTCTTTTCTTTTCTTTTCTTTTCTAGGGGAAAAAAAAAAAGAGGGACCTTATCTCCACAAATAAAGCAAATGACTTTTCCTTACATTATTTATAAAAAATTAATCATTTTAACAACATTTTTCTTTACTGTTCAAAGAATTTTTATATTTTTCTTGATTGTTCCCTAATGCTTATGCACTGCCTCTGTCTGGTTTATGAGTAAAATCTGAATAACACAAGGGTAGTTTCAATAAAATTAAGGTCATATGAGGTGGAAATAGCAGCCTAAGATCAGGAGTTCCTTCATTTTTATAGTCCTTTCTTTTGGTAACAGGAAACGGCTCTAAGGCAGTTTTCTTGTAGGACGATATATAGGAATGTTTGCCTTTATAGATTTTTTTTTTTTTTTTTTTTCCCCTGTGTGTATCTGCATGCTTATGTGACAGAGCTGCATTAGAAATATTTGGATCTGGCCTCTAACAATGAGACACCTCTTTCTAATGAGGTTATTAGCTTTATCACACACTTGTATGTCTTGCACAACCAAATAGCAAAGCTGTAAGCAGATATTATTCTAGTGATTTCGCAAAAAGAGAAAATTAGATTCATATGCTTTGGGGAAGGAGGGAACTTCTGCATCAGTGTTATGATGAATATTAGTGGTTATGAAAAGGTCATCAGATCGTTCAGAGAAGCTGAGAGAGACTACAATTCTCACCTGAAATGTAGTAGACTTGTCACCCCTCACCACCCTCTTCTCCTCCAAATGCCTTTCTTCATGTCCACCAACAACCAGGATACGTCCTACAAGATGCCTTCACTTCCTCTGTTTGCCCTTGGTCAGCCGCAAACCCAGGAGAAGGCACCTTCCTCTATCCAGCCACCTGTGCTGACAGCAAACACTAGCTCTCACAGACCTTACTTCATTTTTTCCTTTCATTTTTAACCCAGACTCTTGTAGCTCCTGTGCTCAACTGACAATTGACAACCTGTAATAGTGGTGGTAGCTGACAAAGGCAGGCTAAGCTTGCTGTTCAAGGCAGTGGCTTTTCTGTACTGTTTGGTATTATTGTGTATTACCCTATTCAGTGTTATTCCAGTGTTTGCTTACCATGATCATCAACTTCCAATGGTGCTTTAGTGACCAAAACCTCTGCTGTGCTTGAGTTCCACAAAATGCTCTATACAGCAGGACAAACATAGTGAAGAGAGTGGCAAGTTTTTGTAAACTTTTTTGACACATTTTGAAACTCATTTTTGTACCATCTGTCACAGAAAGACAGGTTAGCATCAAGAGTGTATGAGGTTTGTAATAATCCTTCATTCTTTCCATGATCTCATTGAGAAAATTCACTGTACTATTTTGTATTAGTATGAGGTATGTTAGTCCTGCAGACTCTGTGCCTGGTCTTATTGTTGTAGGTCAACCAAGAAATAGCAAAGGCAGAAAAGTGTCTGCAACTTGCAGTTTTTGGCAGTCCCTGAATCTGGGTGAAAAGGCTTTGCTTCATCCAAAAAAAACCCCTGTCTCCATGAGGCAAAAGTCATGTTTCTGTCAAACCACTAGATCTTGCTTTAAAATTTCACTGATGTATAGGGTAGGAAACTTAGTATGGCTTCAAGGTTGACTTTTCTCTCTTGTTAATTAACAAGCAGGTTAAAATATGCATGGATATGAAAGAAATCTTTCTGAAGTGTATACAGAAAGAGAAATCTCTTTCACAGAGGATTCAGACATTGCCTAAAATTAGATTTAATTCCCGTTCGGACCAGAATTTCATAGAATGGTTTAGGTTGGAAGTGACCTTAACGATCCTCTAGTTCCAACCCCCCTGCTATAGGCAGGGACGCCCTCCACTAGACCACGTTGCCCAAAGCCTCATCCAGCCTGGCCTTAAACACTTCCAGGATGGGGCATCCACAACCTCTTAAACGCTCCAATATTTCAGTAAAAAAAGTAGTGGTAGAAACCAATGAATGGGTGGGCAACAAGCTGGGGAAGAAGGTGGCCTCATTGGCCAGAAAAAAGGTTTGTAGTCAAACTTCCTTGACACCAAGCTGTGTGCTTAAAGTTTGTGGAATTGACAAATGGGATGGAAGTGGTGTTCTGCTGGAACCTGTTGCTGGCCTGCTGTAAAGTCTGTTTCCATACTTGTTATCGTATCAGCTTCATGAAAATTTTCAAGTAAATCCGGTGAAATAGCATAAGAATATATTTGAGTAATAATGAAGAATTGATTGAATTGCCATTTAAGACCTCATAACGGAGCTGTGGCAATTTTTTCCAATTTTTCCATAAGAAAGGGAGAATTTGTTGTGGGTGGTCTTTCGTTTGTGACTAAGCAGTAAGCCACACAGGGAGCAGGAATAAAATGGGTGGGAAGTGCTTTGACTTGTAGTACATCTCAGGAAAAACTATTTTGAGTCTAAACTAAAATCAAAGTGGTTCACTAAAATTTAGGGCAGAACTAGGCAGATGTATCTGGGAAAGTCACTTCTGCGAGCACAGAAATGTATTTCAATTCTGTATGAAGTGTGGATAAGACGTACCCTCACCCTTAACTGTTTAGTTTACCTCAAAAACATGACAGCTGGGACTGACTTTGTCATACTGCAGCTTCTTGATCTGGGGCATGTGAACCTGTTTAAGAAATATATAAATAACAAAGAGGGTAGTGGCCAACCTATTTCTGAGTGAAGCAGAAGAGAGTATTTTAGCTTGACAAAAATGTAAGTGCGTGGGAGCAGTTCTCATCATGCACCAAAAAGGGAGGAGGACAGCTGTAGACAGCCAGCGAGTAGCGCTCGTGTCGAGAACAGCAGGCTGCTTTGTTTCAGCAGAGTAGATTCCTAATGTCCTAAGTGTGGTATCAAAGTATAAACTTAAAACTAAATCTCAGAAACTTCCTGGACAGCAAATCTGTCTTCAGCTTCCTCACCAGAATACTGGAGTCCCAAACTGTTTTGAGCACTTTCAAAATTGCTTTTTTTTCCAGTCTCCTTTCTTCCTTGTAATGGTCTTTTTCTCTCCTGAATAATACTTACATGGCAATTAAGCCCTTTACAAGTCACCTAGGATCCGGTACTTTAAGCTGCCGTCTTAGCGTTATATTAAATTTTCTCTAACTCATTTCCTTATTTTTCCCCCATGGAAAGCCCCTAAACAAACAGTTCTTCAGTGTACAATAAAATAATTTGAATGGCAGCCATCCAATCTGGACTTTCTCTAGATAAGTGGCTTGGGTGTGCATAAGAAGCAATGAAATTTTTTTTTATTGTTATGTATGGTGTAGCCAGAGGGGTTTTCCTTTTCTGAATGGGAGGAGTGGGGATGTCAGGTAAAAAGATGCATATGTGGTTTCTGCTGTACCCCCACAATTTTCCACTGGAGGTTAAGAGAAAGGATTCCCCCTTCAATTTTTCCATTGACTACTGCTCTCTGCCTCCACAAAACATTTTGTTGTGCCTGCTTTGCTGTGATGAAAATGTCATTGCTTTCATATCACTAACATTTACAGGAGTTAAAATGAAACAATAGAATTGTTTGAGTCAAGGTGCCTGTTAAGCTGGTGTTAACAGGAAAGGAAGAGCCCACGTTTTCATCTCCTCTTCTCTGGAAGCAGCAAGGATGCTGTTCCTATTAGTTTCTGCAGAAGGCAGCTGTTGCTACAGCAGACAGAACAGTGCGTCCCTCCCCGTGTGCGCTCTGGGCATGGCTGTTGAGAAGTAGCCCAGCACGACAGTAAACGTGTTAAATGTTAAATCCAGTTAAAATGTTTGTACACATTTTGCATTTTATTCAGGGAATGCTTCCCAGGATAAATTGGCATCTTTGGTGACTTCTCTTAACTCATGGGATGGCATGTAGCCTTTCAAATAAGAAGGCACTGACCTTTAAGGCTTAACAGTTCTGGCTTTACCTGGTCCTGGATAAGGAAAAATCTGATTATTCTTGGCCTCCCTGGCAGAAACCACAGTGGTGCAGTTCAACAGGTGATAGATATTAAACCCATGAACAGCACACATGGAAAGTTTTCATTTAGTCCCATCATTGTTGCTGAGCTGACAGATGATGACACAATGACAACAACAACCCTCCAGACTGTTTCCAGTCCCATAGAAATTAAGCATGTTGGTCAATCCAAAGCCAAAAGCTGTGTATGAATGCAGTGAAAGCAAAAAACATAGAAGGCTTAAATTCACTGTACTCTGTGAATGCATTGCTGAGGAAGAAGTAATGCTATTCCCTTGTTATTCAGTCATCCAGTGGAAAAAGCATTTCCCCTCAGAGGTGTATCTCTTGGCTTCGATTTCTTTTGCTGCTTGGAAGGATTTCATTACATGCCACACGCCTCCTGAGACAGTGCTCTAGTAGTTTGCTACTGAGCTTTGGCTCGTGGGTTGCTTTCAAACCTCCCTTGTGGAGGCTGTTCTGCTTTTTAGAAATGCTTATATAAAACTAAACTAAAGACCAGAGTAAGAAAAAGTGACTGATGTGAAGCTGAGTGAATAGGATGCTGTTCTGAGAAATGGAAGATGTTGGTGCCTTTGGTTTTATTTATTTATTTTTTATTTTAACCAGGCAGACAGTAAATCTGAACTCTGTTGGTAAATGTCTGAACCATCAAAGTAAAGTCATTAACATTTTCTCCAACAAAGTAACAGGAAATACTTAATATGTAGTGGAAGACTATTATTGCAAAAGACTGGAGAAATCACCCTGCAACTCCAGCAGTTAAAACATCTATCCAGGAGGTACAAACACAGTTAAACTCTCTTCAGGGAAAGGCAATGGAAAGAGTTGAACCTTGGTCTCCTGCATCCTGACCCTGGCCTGATGGTTCCTCTGCTATAATTGCAAATGCCTCCAGAATAGTTTTGTTTCAACAAAACTGCAGTGAATTGAACGTGAATTTGCAAATGATTACTGTCTGTGTGCATGTGAGAAGCAGAGTGTAAATGGTTTGCCAGAAAAAAATCAACCCTGCTCTACTAACAGCTGTGATATTTCCACTAGGAGGATGAAAATGCTCTCAGGGCAGTTAGATCACTAGTATTTCCAATCTGGAGGACAACAGGAGTCTCCTAAAAATGTCAGAATGGTTTCTACTCCTTGGTGCAAAACTGCACAGGTTTTGTTGTCATCAAAACCGAAACTGATACAAGAATCAGGCTTAAAGATGAACATTTTTCTGAACATACCCATCCTTAGTCTTTCACTTCTAGGTAACAGTGTAACAATGTTAATTTTTATCATCTGTGAAACTTGATTAATCAACCCTTGTGTGCAGTGGACTATAGCTTGAAATGAATAGTATACTTTTGAAAATGCTGCATCACTTCTTGTCCGGGTGAAGGGAAGACGTTTCTGTAGTCTCCGCCTCTATACACCCTCTTCCTCAGAGAGAAAATCAGATACGATAATGTAGTGGTTCTGATTGGGGGCAGAGCTGAATGTCACTTCTGATGAGGAGACTGTAGCCAGTTGAACTGAGTGCTGATTCTGTAGGGAAACCTTTAGAATAAATTCTAATTAAAATGTATTCCTAGAAATGGGTCCCTGACCTATCTGCCCCTTACAGTAAATTATTCTACTTCTAGATTAATATTTGTGTTCTATACCTTTTGAGTTGATGCAACTTTTCCACCATGCTAGACCGCCGCTTTTCCCACAGAGCGGCTCTTGCTGGTGAGTGGGTGTACCATTGTGTCACTGTTCCATGGTAATCTGAAGAATGAGAGGGAATCCTTTGTGGTCTCTTACAAGCAGTGCTTTCAAGTAGATCTGTGTGGGCTGTGTTTGTTTGAGAGATATGAATATGCTCTCAACATTAGAATGACTTTAAGAAAGGGGTTTCCCTAAGCCTAGGGTGTAGGTTAAACCTTGAGAGAGATATATATACTTGCCTCCAAACCACTTAGTTCTCATTTGATTCAGAGAGCCTTTATTGAGACTAGTACGTTCTAACCTAGAAGCACGGAGATGAACACGTTCCTTAAACATGGTGAGTAACTTCTGCATTAATTTGAAGTTTGTATCAGTGGGTCTCTGCCTAGCCTCAGAATGAAGTCATGTACCTCTTTTCCCTTGTTATCTACCAAAGAGACCTCAAATCCAAAACCTGTTATTTTAAAAGGCTGTTTTTTTCCTAAATTACTTTTTAATTTTAATAATTCGTAATTTTTATATAGAATAGCTATAGCAGAGTTCTTTTACTTTCTTGCACAAAGCTGGACAATGAAAGGTACAGGAATAGTGCAGGATTATTGCCATATAGAGCATTAAGGCTAAACAGTTGTTTTAGGGTAAATTTACTAGGGTAAATCTAGTGATAAAAGGATTCAGTGCTCCTGTCCTGGGTTTGACCCTCATCCCTTCCTTAGATAATGCATGGAAAGCACCATGCATTTCTGAGTTGCTTAGGACTGGTGTTTCTGCCAGCCAAGCAATGCCAAGTTGTTTTTGCAATTGGCTTGTTAGGTTGTTCTTACCTTTCTATGGGCTCTTCTTTCTCTTGGTTGTCCTGGGATTTTGAAACTTGTCAGGAGAGCATGAAATTTAAATAAAATGGAGCTGCATTCTTCACCTAAATCAGATCCTTCTTACCTTCTCACTGTTAAACTTCTGTTCTTGTAGTTGCACATCATCTTGTAGGTAGACACGCCTGTATCTTGAATTCTTTTCTCACAGCCTCCCTTCCTTCCCAACCACGTGGGCCCCATCCTTGGAACAATCTCCTTTCTGTTACTGTGCTACCTCTTCATACACCAAAGACTTGATTCCAAAATCATTGGAGTTAATAGATCCTACACCAGCTCTCTCTTGACGTGGATTGCACAAGAAAGTCCCATCATTTCTCTTCCCTACCACAACACCACAATTTCTTTGTAGCGAGATCTCCGTTAAAAATTGTTCAGAAAAACCATCTTGGGCACTATCAATGAATACCATAGTTATTAATCTTGCTTTTATTCTGCAGCATTTTGTCTTTTCACTTCTGTATTTTATCTCTTGAAATGTTTCCTGTCCATACTTTAGCAGTGAATAATAATAAAGAACCATTTTTTCACTGCATAATTTAAAGATGGCATTTAACAAATACCCAAGTACTTCCTTCTGATCTTGCCTACCTCCAAATAATTTGCCATGCTGACTAAGGTTGGATACAGAGCATGAGAAAATGCCATGGGAAAGGCTCATGCAGTGCTTGAAATATACCTAGTTTGCAAGTGTTTTCCTGAAGATCTGTATACTTGGCAGATTTCTGTATATTTGATAGATCTGTGATTGCTTGATAAATGAATTTTAAACAAAATAAACCTCTCAACAATAAATAGCTTTGATTTATCAATGTATTTTATACTTTTTTGGAAGTAATTCTATTAATAATTTGCTTTCACAGACATTGCATACAATAGGTATGTTCAAAGTGTCATTGACTTTGCCCCCAGACCTGTGTACGCTAATTGGTTTCAGTCGAACCTTGCATTTTCCAGTGAAGACAAGATCTCTTCTAAAGATATCAAAAACGAGGAGTCTACGTGCAGTATCTGAAAATCAGTGACAGGCTGCATTTAAATATCAGAGGGACTCAAATAACTTGAAAGTTAAAATTTGTTTCGAAGCACAGAAAAATGTTGGGATTTTCTTTACGTGACATCTTTAGTTGTCATCATGCATCTTCTAGCAGCTTCTTAACATGTTGTAAACCTTCCCAAAACAGTAAAACATAAATCCTCCCAAATCCTGAACTTATAACCTTTATAATAATTAGAGGTTAGTATTTTAATTTTTTTTTAATGCCCTTTGATGATGGGAGAGAGACGGTGACTACAGGAATCCAAAGAAGTACTGAGAGAATTATTGAGATATGCTGTGTGTGGCGTTGATGGTTTGATGACATTTACGACTTCCTCTGGTCACTTCTTATGCGGCTCTTTTGCACGTTGGAAGGGTAGTCATGATATTTTTGGCACTGAACTTATATTTTGTAACCTCTCAAATTAGCTTTCATGCTTTAAACTTATCTGTGCAGGTGCCTGTGTGGAGTGACTGACAAGGTAAGCTCCAATGCAGAAGTCTGCATGCAAGCCCTAGGCATGACTGTATTTGCTTTTTGGAAATGTTTGTACCCCTGATTTCTGCTTGAAGCAGGGATTTCTACTCACTGGGGAATATTTTTCTCACTTTTAGATGTAGTTCTCGAAATTTTCAATCCAAAGATGTTTAGAAATTGTTAAATGGACCAATTTCCAAACACAGAAATACACCTTAAAATAGGTTTTCTCTCTCTTTTAATTTAAGAAAAAAAGTGATTTATTGATTTTTAACAAGGACATGTAGTTCAACACAGTATTCTGTACCCACCACTTAAACTAGTTTGTGTGTGTCCACGGAAGCATTTTCACACACCCAGTGGTGGAGGACCAGTGCTCGTAGGACTGAAGAGCTACACAACAGGCACTGTCTGCGTGTGCAAAGTCATCCTGCTACATCCAGTACGACAAAGTAAATGCAGAGATTACGCTGCACATTTTCCTTCCCTGGACCAGAGCCAACGAACCCGCAGTGCAGAGCCTCTCTGGAGTCCCATCTGCTTTATGCTGAAAGCCTGGCACTCATTTCTAGGTAGAAATAGCGTGTTCAGCCTTTAATTGGCTCATTCATTGGTCTGGTCCGCTTCAAGGGGTTTCTGTTGTTTTGAGTTTTAATTTACTTCAGTTGCTGTGCAGTTTGAGATTATCTCAAGAAACGTAAATAGACTGCTTATCAAGTTGTGGATATCACAGCTTTGTGGGAGGGCATTTGTGAATTAAGTTGTCTGGGGTGATTGCTGTTCTGAATCTACTGTTACCTTAACCAAGGAGAATTGTGCTTAATGGTGAGATCAGTTTTAAGTATTCAGCATTAAATCTTCCTGCATCATGCAGGGTAGGTACCAGTTTCATTTTATCCGAACCAAATCAGGCAAGACGGAACTGAGGAACCTACCTCCTCTTTATTTTTGGTAAAAATCAAGCTTCAGATTTTAAGTTTTGGTTAGAAACTGTCTAATATTGAAGTTTCAGCACTTTATCAGGAAATAACGGGGGGAGGAGAGAACTGGCAGATCTTGCTGTGTTTGTCTGTGGCTTTTTCTCGTGCTGCATTTACATGACTGCAGCTGCACTCGGCGAAGAGCATTGGATGCAAAAGCAGAAAGGCATGTAATGCGATAGCTGATTCAAGGCTGGCTGTGTTGCACGCTAGTGCTGTTATAAGTACCAAACCTGAGAATATCTAGGTAGGAGGAGATCACAGAAATGTTACATGTTTGACTTTCCAGAGCAAAAAAATTTTGAAGGCTTTATTCCTGTTTCAGATTCATTTCAGTGAGTGTTGCTTAGGATCTTTTTAATCAAACACTTTTTTTATTTCTTCGGTTGTTCTTCCATTTTGATCACATTTACAGTAACAATCCATTTCTCCCTCCCACTCCTCCTACACAACAGCCACGCACAGATAATGTATAACCTGCTGGCTTGTTTATCAACAGCATTTATGATTATATATGTTCCACCTCCTTTTGGAGGTGTTTTGCAATATGGGTAATACTTGAATGATGTAAGTTTAACTTGGCTTGGCTGTGACAGGCCCTGGATCTTTTGCAATACAAAAAAGGTTATCACTGAAAGGGTAACTTGTTCATGGCTTTATTCTTACACATAAGTTGCTAATACGTACTTCCATTTATTTGGCATACTATCTGTTTTCTGCTACTTCCACTGTGACAATATGTTCTGACATTCATTTTACATTGGATTTCCACAAAATACTGCTTTGGTACAACTGAAGAACAAGTGAATTACAGAGCAGGTTTGGGGAAAATGAGCAAATGTTTGGGAAAATAGGATGCTTTGAAGCTAGAACTAGACTTGGAGAAAGAAAAAGAGAATGGGGCAAGAGCAGTGCAGGATTTAATATTTACAGTACAGATGTTTGTGAAATGCTTTTTGGATAACACTTTGAAACACCAGAGTGAGGAGTGCCTTGTCTGGCTGTGATCATTTTTATAATTAAGATTTTATCAGAACTAGTGAGTCATCTTGTCATTAAGTGATGGGGTTTTTTTTCCTCCAAATGTGTTTTTTGTATGTGGAAAACTTACTCGTTTTTAATGCAAAAGTGCTTTTTTTGCCTCTTCGGGTATATCTAGGAAGTACTTTGAGCTTGGAGCACTGATAAGTTTGGTGGGTGAGCACCAAGGAAATTTTGCACACATTTACCAAACACTTTCAATTATTGCAAACCCCCATAAATCTGTGAGCAAAATGGATCCTGTTTTACTTCAGGGTGTTCCTGATCTTAAAAGCTTTAACTGAAAACAGAAAACTTATGTTATTCTGAGCAATCTTTTACATGACCATTGTAACTCACTATTTTCTACAGAGCCTTAATTCTTTGAAGTAGCTGAATTTTATCCATCTTGACTTCAATTTGTCTGATCTAATAAAAACATACAGCATTAAAATGCATATTAGAGTTGTAAAAACTTATGGTTGTTTTCATAACAAACATTTGCACATGGTATAATAACCTAGTTGCATCTCTTTCATTCAGATTCATAACTGTAGGTTTAGATTTAGCACAACCTGTGCTGCCAACACAGGTCAGACTTACTGCAGTAAATTTTTTTGTTGTGAAGAATAAAACCTGATTTGAGAAAAAAAATAAAATAAAAAAAAAAGCATTTCAGAACCGACACACTTTCCCAAAAAGACCCATAAGAAATGAAAGGCAAAGCCATTACTCCACATTAGCAGTCCCTTGCGCATCAATAGTTTGGGAAACAGTGGATGCAAATTGAAGCAGATGCCGATGCTGCTTAGCTGGGTAGATCACGCCAGCTATCATTGCAGGCAACTTTTTACTGCTTTTTACCATATCTTGGACTGAATAGAAGAGGATGGATGTACTCCCATGCTACGATAACGAAATGGTTTCTGATAGCTGGGCTCGCTTGTATAGACGTACATTAAATCAAGGTCCAAGTACTGAGGGACACGCTGCAAAATCTGCATATGACTAAGAGTCAGGAGGTACGTACAACAGACCTTGTCAAGCCACGGGGAGGGGACCTCCCCCACCCCAGCAGATGTTAGCAGTAGGACTTCTGGAGAACTGATTGTTTATGCTGGCTGGGTCTGCAGCTGGGCCATGCAGTGATTTGGGAATTGTCAGCTTTAGCAGCTCCTTTCCGTGTGTTTCCCTGGCTTGGCAGAGCAGGGCCATGGAGAACCCAAGGCGCCCACTATGTGGTCCCCAAGCACTCCCCAGCAGGGAGTGTGCAGCACCCCTTCCCTGTGGGCCCCCGAATCTGGCTCACCATTCTGTCACTGCAGAAACAGAAAGTGACATGTCTAATAAATAAATACATTTTTCTGTGTTCTTCACTGCTTTTTTTTTCTTTTCGGTTTTTCAGAATTGTCTTTGCTTCTTGCATGAATTTTATCAATGTAGGTATCTTCTTTTCAGTAACGTGTAACCTGTATCCCTTTAACATGGCCTATTTTTCAGCACATGGGCTGCAATACTGTGTGTAACTTTCAAATGACTGCTGAAATGTCTAAGCCCAGTGGGATGAATTAGAGATGGAGTAGCAGTCTGAATTCTGTGGGTGGGTTGTGCTTTTTTTTTTTTTTTTTTAAATTCAGACAAGTATGGTCAGATTTCATTTAGTCAGTTTTATTTTGTTGTTGTTTCAGTGTCGGTAGGGAGTGTTCATTCTAGGTCAATGTTTTTCAAATTTTATATTCTGTGACACACCTAAAAGCCAACTTCAGGCACTCCAAAGTAAGGCTTAATTCTCATTAGTACCCAGTGTCTGCAGCTCCCATTGAAATCAGACAAATACAGCTTTCCATACTTCAATGTGTTTTTATTATGATTAAACAGACACTCATAAAACTCAGACAAGCTGGAATCAAGTTTCACATGAAACTGAATTGACATTTTTTCTTAATAGGATCCTTGTAATTAGTGATTACCAGATGCATTTAAAATGTGTGAAATGCCTGCAGGAATGGGAATTAAGAGGGGGGAAGGGATGCCAAACACCTCAGATCTTCTCCTGGCAACCTTTCATTTTAAATTTCTGCTCTGCACATAGATGAAGCAGCATGGTTTCTATAAAATGTTCAGCTGTGGTTTCACATTAAGTTGATGTTACCAATAAAGAGAGTGACTCGTAATTGAAAACTTATTTGCTTATAAATAGCAGGTTTCACTCTTGATAGCTCCCCACTTTATTTCAGTGGTCATGTTGCTGTCCTTGCAATAGCTGTTATGAAACCTGCCAGTTTTCTAATTCCAGAAACTATCATAGTGCTATCTGTCGTCTTGATCTAAAAAGAAGAATAAGACTTCTGGGCTGCTTTTCTGATGAACTAGAGATGTCCCATATAGCCTGAAGAAACATACCCAGGGCTGTCACCAGCCTGCAGCACAGAAGCAGAATTACTCCCCTGGATGAGGTGGTGTTGGCTAACTCTTTGTACCATCTGTTTTCCCACTTGTGGTGGAGAGGTGCTGGTACCTCATAAAACTTAAAAAAGCTTGCTTATTTTCCCTGTTGGAGTTTTCATCCGAAAGGGAATATCTAAATATGGAGTGCTTACTGTTACCCTTCCTTTTCTCTGGGAGGGGTGGTTTTTTGCTTCTCTCCTTTCTCTTTGAAAATTCAGTAGCTGGCCATGACTGGGGGAAACTTGTTAGGAGCTTGTATAGTTTTTGCACAACGCACTCGTACACAATAACTCACACAGGTCTCCTTTTCTCTTCTCTTCTCTCCAAGTGATCTAGATGAGACTCATTACTCAAATTCTCTTAAATTTGGAGCAGTAGTTTTACTGGATTCTTCTATGAAGCATATGAATTTTCTGGTCATTGAATAAAAATGAATAAAAGCCCTTTTTCAACACTTCCAATGTTCCTGTGACTGCTGACAGCTTTGCTCCTTGGGTAGGCTCTTGTCACTGTAGCCAGAGACTGTTCTTGCTCCTTCCCTTGCAAAACTGTCCGTGACAGAGTGGTGAACTTGAGAGGATGATGCTGGAAAGGAGGAAGTAGATTCCTAGCTTGCTTGTCAGCCTTATATGGTATATGAAGAGGAAAACAGAAATGCAGGCAAAACATGGTTATCTCTTCTCATTATAACTGTGTACTTAAATTTTTCTTCCTAGATTGTTAATCTTTTAATTTCCCGTTAAAGTTTTTTTTTTTTTCCCCTCCCTGTTTCTAACAGAGTCACTGTGAGCAGCTCAAAAGGAAGAATAAAGATGCAGAAGATCGTCTAGAGTTGTACTCCCATCAGTGTGTTGAGATGGAAAGGTATTAACTATTTTAATTTTACATGGAAAAACTTATTGTATTTTTATTTTTTTAAAAGTAATTTATATTACATTATTGGAAATACATAGTTGAGTGTTTCCTGCATATGTCAATCAATTTATCTTCCAGATACCCAGGTAATACTGTTTTTTTTCCTCCTTTAATCTGTCCTGTGGAGATCTGTATCAGTTCTGTTTAAGTGAAACATGGAAACTTCACTGAGAAGAGCAAAATCATAGAGACTAGTGTAGGTTGGAAGGGACCTCTAGAGGTCATCTGGACCAATACCCTGCTCAAAGCAGGGCTAGTTAGGTCAGGTTACTCAGGGCCTGTCTAAGTGAGTTTCAAATATCGCCAAATATGGAGATTTCAGAACCTCCTTGGACACCTACTTCTTCACAAACTAATTTAGTTCTACTGATAATGGCAGTAAAAGAGGTGGTACTGTAGGATGTAGAGATAAAGAGGTCACATTATGGCTACAGCATCTAATGAGGCTGTGATGATGGCAACTCCTTTCTAATGCTGTCGGTGAGTAATAAGGAGCTTGAAGAAAATTAATAGTGCTGAATATTTCAGTGAATACTGCTGTATTCAGCAAGATAAAAAATCAAGGTAGCTGAGAATGATTAAAAGGTAGCTTTCAAAAGTATTAAGTATAGTATGTAGATTTGAGAGAGATAAAAAGTGTTGTAAAGTAACTGTAGATTGCTTGAGGAAGCTTAAGAAATAATACCCTACCCTTCTTTCTTCCTTTAAGAAGTATTTTTCCCAGGTTAGTTTATTATGAAATAACTGGACTTAACAGAGTTGGTTGTCCTCTGTCAGCTACTGTATGTTAAATTTCCTGGCTGCATTTCCAAATGGTGTTGATTTGTTTATTCTGCTTGCACTGTTCGTAGATCACCGAAAATATCTTAGGTCCATGCGGGAGACTCTGAACCAAATGAATCATAGGCTTGTTTTCCTCCAAGGGTGCAGCCCAACTGTGAGCCCAGGTCAGTAAGGCATTGGTGCTGCATCTGCATCCTGACCAAGGCTGAACTACGAGGCAAAATGGGCTGCACATAGGTCTTGTTCTGTTTGTGGTGATGCATGATTTGGGAAAAGAATGAACAGTAGTATAAAGTACTAGTTAAAAACATCAACTGTGTAATTGCATCGGAATCACAGCTTTCCACAGAAATGAGTAGGTGAAGGATCTGAATAGATGTGTGGTGCTGAAGCTATATCTGTGGGGTGAGCAGCCAGTCCAGAAAGAGCTGTGGGAGCGTGACCATTTCAAAAAGGTACTTACTGAGGCCACTAGAGTGTCCTAAAAAGGATGCAAGCTTTTCTAGCTATTGGTCTTCCTAGAAAAAGAGCAGGCACTTGAAAACATCTAGATTTGCCTCCTGTCTTGTTTTTTAACTCTTAGGTTTCAGTTCTTTCAACATGTTCCTGCCGTCTCTAACCAGCTTTCTGCATCTGTGCCTTTCAGTGGGGGAATTCATCTGCTCAGAAAGCATGTGCTACTTGGTGGCTTTGCTTGGACAAGTTTTCCATTTGATTGATTTTCATGGCAAAACTTGAATTCCCTTTCCACTAGTGATCCACACGCAGCTACGTAAGTCCTGGGTGATGTCTGGATGACTGTGCCCCATTTACTACTTCTCCAGAGAGACAGTCATCTGTAACTCGCTCATGGCTCATTTAAAGCCCGAGAAAGTTGGTGAAAATAATTTAACTGGCTTTCCTGAGGTTTGAACTCAGCCCAAATGCAGTCCATCAGGAAGAAATTCAATTACGGTCTTGGTAGTATAATGAAGCAGAAGATCCAAGTGAAAGGGGAATGATACTTTCCTGATGTGCAGGCTGGATAGGGTACAGAAGTGAGGTGGCAGCGTTGAAACCCAGTCCCAAAGGACAGGAACCTCCAGGCATGGAGGGGAGCAGCACTGCATGATAAGTAACGTGCTACTTAATGTGAACCAGTTAGTCATTGTCATCTTGCATGTTGCATATTTGTTGAGGGTAATACTCAAAGTCTGGAAGACGCTAAATACCTGTGTATCAGCAGCTTTACTTCTCTCTTCACTGAGACAGGACAGATTATATGTGCAGCTTCAATTAATCANGGGGGGGGGGGGGGGGCGCGCGCACTTATTTTCAGAGAAACCAGACATCTTTCCATTAAGAATGTGCACCTCTTGTTGTTGTGATTTGTGTAATTCTTAAAATTAAGCAAAACTATTAAAGAATAATTGTTTCTGTTCACATTAACAGCACACAACTTCTCCAGATGTGGCATTTGACAGCCAAACAGCTGCTGGCTATTAAATGTGCCTTAAAAGCTCCATTCCTTTGTCGTAAAGGGAACAGAAGTGTAGGGATGTTTATGGGGTGATAGGCAGATGTTTTGGCTACATCAGATTTGAGCGAAAGTTTAAGTGGTTTCTTTGCTCTAGTTGCAGTACGTACATTTTTTTAACCCCTATCATATACCTTGTCTTATGAAGCTCTCTTCTTTGGGACTGGAGTGAGATTATTTCTAATCTCACACTTACCTCCCAAGCAACAATGCCAGCACTTTTTTCGCAACATCTGGGACATCTCACTCCAAAGACAATGCAGTTCTGCTGCTAGGTGGATCTCAGCTGCTTCTGGTGGCTGGCTTTCCAGCTATGCTTTTGAAATACTGGGTGAAATTTTTTTTTTTGGTGAAACTTGAGTTAAAAAATTAGGTTGGAAATAATTTGAAATAATGTGTTGCTTTTTTTCTCCTTTTTTTCCTAAACTTTCTTTTTAAGTATACTCTCATAATCATCAAAGGCAGGTGTTCTTTTTGTGTTCGTACCAGCGCAGTACGCTTTATGCCCAATAAGCTGTTTTTTATAGTGGTACGTGTGAGGTGGAACGTGGAACTAATGGAGCTCAATTTCAAGAGATCTGACTGAAATTCCCAAGCCTAAACTCTGAGCAAAGATCTGCTCGCTGGGTGTTGAGTACTGGAATAGCACCACTGATGCTTACGGAGCTGCACCACATTGTAACTATTCTCTATCAGCTCAGAATCTCAAAACTTGTAAGAGCTCATGAAGATGCAAAAATTTATTTCTGTAACAAAAGTCTCTTTGTTTTCATGGCAAAATTTTTTTCTTCCCATTGCTTGTTGGACCGGAAATTTTGTCATTTAGTCTTAACTGGATAAGTTTTTGATATAAAAATCCCAATGTATCTACATGAAAAAAAATCTAAGAATTCTACAAAACTGAATTAAGAGAGCAAAAATCCTGTAAAATCATGTGGAACATAAAAGAAAAGGCTAGTTCTATAGATAAACTGTCATTTTTAAGAATTATATGCCTAATTTTATTCCTACTTTAAGTCTGTTTCTCATACAAGTTAAAGTAAATATTCTGTAATCCAGGTCTCATTCTCTCCCATATTCTAAAGGCCTTCTTAAATGAAGTATGTTATCATAATAGGGGAAATACTAGCTGAAATGGTTTGCCTTAAAATTTGTAATGTTTTTTAATTTATCCGAACTAGTTCATCCTCCATAATTCAAATGCAGAAATTTATTTCTTTCCGTGGATCTGCTCCTTAGGCTTAGCCGAACAAGAATCCTATATCCCAAATGCCCACCCAAGGGGATGAAGCATGTGTTTAACCCCTAGACTCTGGAATTCATTTCCCGTCAAAATATGACCGCATGGTGTTGGCGTCTGGCTGTAAATCCTGGCTTAAAACCTTTTTTCACAATTGTTTATGGTGTGTATTTGTGCTTTCAGCAATCACAGGAGAATGACCCTTGAAATTATTTCAAATAGTGTTATATGCCTTCGGTATTTAGCAATAAATGCCTTGAGACATGTTGTAGGTATGTCCATTGTTGCCACGTAACTGCTATTAGTAAGTAATAATGCCAGTTTCCAGTGAAAACCAGGGAGACCCAAGAGCTCTCAAATGGTCCCAGCTGCAGGGCTGGGACTCTGCATGGGGCTTGTACCTGACTGTTTGATAAAGATGTATTTCTTGGCCATCAATCTGTGCTGCTACAAGCCAAATGCATGTGGCTCATTGAAAAAGCGTGGGGCAGGCTGTCAGGAACTGAACTGGTTGCTGGTCTATTATGAAAGCATGTATTAGTGGGAGTTGGTTTGCCTTCTGCTTCTTCTCCTGACCAGCAAAAAAGATGGACTGCAAAGAGTGGTCTTGATGCTATTAGAAGCCACTGGCGTCCACACCTCATGCTTCCTCTCTGATGCCATCATATTCTGGCTTTAGTGGTAGTTTTGGGTCAAATATAGGTTTTGCTCTGGCTCAGTTACATGCATAAGTTAATGAAATTCCCTGTGCATTTACAACCAGCACTTCATTGCCTAACCCTGTGAGGACAGGCAGACCAGCATGGTTTATTTAGCTGGGTGGCATTGATCTGCGTAGGAATTTCAGTCCTGTTCACATACAAAGCGTGTGCTGGCCACAATTTTTGTTCTGGCTCCCAGCTGAAAAACTGAATTGCTGTAAAAAGTATACAACCATTTATAAATAATTTATTACAAAAAGCTGATAGAGCCTAGAAATTGAAATGGTGCAAAGGTGTACCGTAGAGCAAAAAAGTGAAAACCGTTTCAAAGGCAGCTAAGTGAGTACATGGGAGAAATGAAAATATCTTTAATGTGGTGCAGAGTTAGTCTCTAGCACTGAAATCCTGCATGGGTATGGAAACTTGCAAACCAAAGAGATCTAATTTCTTATTCTTGGAGGACATGGCTAGAAGGATATTGGCTACTACTTTTCAGAAACATACCTTTGAACTTCACAAAACCAAAAGCAGTTTTGAAAACGATTGCTTTCTGCAGAAGCTAAATGCTGTGCGCCCTCTAGAGATCACCAGGGGAAGCTCAGGTAATATCAAGAACTGTCTTGTTCTGGAGTACTTCCAAATCAGTATCTTGAAGACATATTCAAGCACTCAGATCATCTGTGTACTCTGAAAGTCCAGACTGTAAAATGGATCTATACACCAGATATTAAAATTTTACATCGCAATAAATATATCCCTCCAATTAGCAAAGTGGCTAACATTAAAATACAGAGAAACAGAGTAATAGTTTCTAGTCAGAAGACCTTAGTCTAAAAACGGGGAAAACCAAATGCACTGAGAAATCCAGTCAATGAAGTAATTTTCTGACTTCCATGATGTCGAAACACATGGATATTACTGAGCAGCAATCAATAGGTAGGGATTTGAGTCTTTTGCAGTTCCCTTTCTGTTACCCAGGCCCTGGTTCCTGCTCTTGCCCAGGTACTCCTAAGTACAGAAAAGAGAGTGCAGAGAAAGACAGGAGTGGGCGCAGCCAGAAGTGAACATCATTTGCAGCCACAGTCTCAGACAAACTGCAGGGAGCAGAGCAGAGGAATGAACACTTCCTGACTGAAATGAAATATTGAAAGCCCAGCCCACCATCTTTATGGGGTATTTCCCAGCTTGATTCATGCTGTAATCTCAGGAGGCTGCAGTCACATATCTCCTCTCGCTGTGGCTGAACCAGCAGGAGAGATGAGTGCAGCCTGCCTAAATACTTGCTGCTGCACTCCTGCCAGAGATCGCTGCCCATCTTTTACTGTCCTCAGGACTGCACCTAGACATTGCTCCTTTATTTTGAACAATTGTTTTCGTCTAAGCTCCTTTATTTGCCTCAAAAGAGTTTAAGAAACTCTTGACTACTTTGACAAAGCTGAGTGAGTGGGTTGTGCTGGCAGTAGAGAGGTAGTGAAGGTGTGAAGTGGCTGGGGCTGTAGAGGAGTCAAACTCTGGCTGGCTTTCTTGCAGCTGGAGAAGGATGTGTGACTGCAACCCTGGGCAATGAGCAAAATATCCTTTACTAGCAGCCACTTGTGGACCAAAGTTTTTTCTCTCTGCTAAACAGTAAGCTCGACTGATCTCACACAAGAGGCATGTGGATCAAGGAAAGAAGAGAGCAACTAGCCTACCTTTGGTTGGTTTGCCTAAATACAAGTAAAAACCTGAAGTTATGAAAGCTCAGTCTGAAAATACTGGCCTGTGATTTTAGTAGCTCTGTCTGAAATCCCTTAATACTGCTCAATAACCTTTTGTCTGGCTTTACTTAACTTCTCCCTTCCTTTTGCCACATTTCTGGGTGCTCTAAAGAGGCTGCAGTGATAGTTTCTCCCCTACTATATAAATATAATTTCATGCGCTTTTCCTAAAACTGCACCATAAGTGACTGCTTCCATGCTGTGGCTTTTCAATTCTTCTGAGCATCTTCAAAAGCAGCAAGGGCTCTGCACAGCATACATCCAATTCTGTTATGCAAAGCAATTGGGCTGGGTCAATCATGAGAGTCCAAATGCTGTTTTCCAAGGCAGTGCACTTGAGAGAAAAGGGGTGTTGCTACTTTTGTTGCACAGTTTGCATTATATAGCTGATTAAAAATGAAGGCTATAAGCAAAGCGTTTGGTCATGCTGCTGCCTGACAATTTATTGCCTGGGAACCTTAGTACAGAATTGCTTAAAAAAGAAAAAGTGCCACTTGCACTGGTCTGTCCAGGATTTTGCAATATTTAGCAAGACAGAAAAGGGCTGGATTTCTTTCACAAGGTTTGCTGTCTTCCTTCTGTATTTTTCTTCATGAGCTGCCACATGGTGCCGGTGCTGCTGGGGCTCACCTGCCAGCCATGCACAGCTGAGGCTTTGAAAACTGCCACCAGTGTTCAGAGCAGCTGCAGCCTGCTGTGCAGGTGGGAGGTTCATGGAAATGTGCATCGAGAAGGTCTTTCTCATAATCATTGTGGCTTTGAAAGGGACTTGTGGCCAGTTAAAGTTGTCTAACAAAAGACAATACTCTCTTCAGCTGAGTACTCTTGTTTCTTTGAACTCCGGCTAGTTGCTATATTGGTTTAAAAAAAAAAAAAAAGGGCAAAAAAAAAACAAACCAAGGCAGTAAAAGCTTAGTACAAAGAAGTATCTTTCTGCAGAGAAGACAAATGATGTGATGTCTTCTAGTGCTTCAGGACCTTCCAGCACTAAAATACCCTGGTCTTGGTTCCTTGTGTAAAAGTTTTATTTTCCTATGCCATAGGTCTAGCTCTTGAAACACATCCAAATATCTTGTTTCTGCCATGGAGCTTTTTTT
>VXBL01004075.1:1559148-1569257 GCA_013400195.1 Aramus guarauna | reverse complement strand
TTTTTTTTTTTTTTTTACCATGTGCACCAGATTGGAAAAAGGAGTTGCAATGGATATCATAGCAAGCACTGCTAGCGTAACAGCAGCTTCAGGACTAAAGCCAAAAGCAAAGCTCGACCAAAATGTAAGCAAACTCTGTAAGGCTCCCCAGAAGGCACCAAATTTTAACCCAAATAATCTCAGAGTAAATCTAGCTTCTACAATTCTGCAAGTGAACAGTACAATAAATAAAAAACCAAACAAACCTCACAGCAGATAGCTGATCAGCTAGGAAGAAAAAAATAAAAATACTATTTTACCAGTAGTATCCTGGCTACAGGAGTGGCTTAAGTGCCTTCGTTAGCACCAATGGACATCCCCTCGGCGCAGTGCACAGCTGACATTGTTCCCACTGTGCAAAACAGGCACACTTGGTTTCTGCTCAGGTGTCTTCTCTGCTTTTCTGTGGACATTTACCAACCAGTGCAGCATCTAGCAAACATATGCTGCATTGCCTTTGAACAACACTGCTAACTGTGTTTTCCTCCAAAATTTACTTTCCTGGTGTTCTGTGCAGACCTGTTCATGCTTTGCAGACACCCTCTTCAGCTGTCATTTTTTGCAGAAGCTTCCTGTGACTGTGTAGCACTAGGACAAATTTTCCTCCAAAATCTTTAACTGGTCTGGTTTCTTTGCGCTGGAAAACTTTAACAGGTCTTTGAAAGTTTGCTTGGATCTGGAAACAGTTTTTTAGGTTTGCAACTGCATTTACAGTCTGGTTTTCAGCTAGAATTTTCCAAGCCATTTAAAACTGCATATTTGATTCAATAGCTTCAAATGCTGGAGTGAGGCAAGGTGTCTGTGCTTGAGTATCTGTGCCCTTGAGAGCAGACATGCAACATGGAAGATTTCTGATTGTATTTTTATGAATCAGATGCTCAGTGTTGTTACTTTGTAGACAGAGACAGACTGTGTTTCCATGAGTTTATAATCTATAGAACTGTAGCAGGCCAGCGCAAGGTGGTACGACATTGTGAGAAGACGATAGATAATTGCTGTTTGTGTCACTTGTGTCTAGTTATGGTACCCTCTGTTCAGCACCTGACTCTTGACTCTTCACGTGCCCTAACTTAAGTACAGTCAGAACACAAAATTATGCAGTAACAGCCTGCTAATGATTGCTGCGAATGCAGCTGTGACAGACAGACAGACCATGGGTGAAAGGAGACATCATTCTCTGATCTGGCACTAACATCTGGATGACCTTTAGCATTCAGCTGGTCTGTTTCCCTATGTGTATAACAGGGTTATTGCTTACTTCTGCATAGAACATTGACATTAACTTTTAATAACGTTATAATACTCAACCTCTTTCTTAAATGTGTGGTGCTTCCTCTTCCGTCTCCACTATGGGGATTTGATGGTTTTCACTATTAGTACATTGTCTCAGGTAGCAGAGCATGTTTATTCATTTTAGAAGTTGGCCTTCTCACATATCCTGGAGGATGGCCTACCTGTTTCACTCAACCTTGCTTTGGTTTACTTGGTTTCATTGCCTGACAGTTACTGGCTCGCATTTATTACAATATGTTAAACTCTATAGAAATGTCAAGAAATGCAATTGTGGAAATTGCCCTTGTGTTATCAGCCAGTAGTTCTTCCTTCCTTAAACAAATGCTGTACCTGGGAGGGATGACTCCTATGTAGAATCTAAAATGTCTTTATTAAAATAACATTTGTTTTTTGATTTCTTTCTTTATATCCCATCAGTTTTCCAGCCAGTCCATAAACCAGGAAAAAATAAAAAGAACATCAGGGTAGGGAGGATATATTTCATATGCAAATGTTATAAAATAGTAGCTTTTTTCCAAATTGTGTTTTGTATCTTGCAAAAGAGGAGTTGCTTAGTCACATGTTATGAACCAGAGATCTGGAATGTGGCTGTTGAATTCACAGGATTACTTTACTTTGTCTAAATCTTTTTTTGGAAATTGAAAGAACTCCTGCAGATTTATATTATTTTATGTCAAATTTCACAGGCTAGCTTTCATTCCATTCCTTGAAAAGGAAATAAGCAACTTCTGCCCCCACTGAAAATTTTCACAATACGGAAAATGATTTTTCTTTAATGCTTCCTTCTCAAATTCATCATTATTCAGAATTCCAAAACTGAAGTCAACAATATTTTGCGCTTTTCTATTTTGTCCTGACTTTGTACGTGAAGTTAATCTTTCATGTGAGTTTAACTTGGTAAGGTTAACCTCTTTTTCCAAATGGGAAACTAAGACATAAGTTTGAAGTGTTGGGTACCTTGAGTACTCAAGTGAAGAGTTGAGTAGCTTGAAGCTAGATCCATGCTTAAATAAGGTAAGTACTAGAACTGCAAATACAATATTCTTAAGAGAATAACAACAATACCTGTCATTCTTCATCTTTGTATAGCTTTTCTTCAGGGAAAGTAAATCAATTTTCCAATTATGGTTTTCCCCTAAACATCTTGGGGTTTCTATGGGTGTGCTCTTCCCCATAGCTGTTAACAGACTTTCCTATTACTCCTCTATGAGCATGACTCACTAATTTTTCTATCATGATAGTTCACACTGTCTTAGTGTCACTTAATACTTGTCATACTTACGTAAGTCCTTTATTACAACTGGAAGCACGGATAGAAAACCCTGTCATCTTATTTACTGAAAAAACATACCCTTCCTTCCCTTATACATGCAACTTCCTCTCTCGGGATGAAAGGGCCAGTTGATTGCTATTTACATGCACACTAAGTAGAGTACTGCCTTGCCCGGCATATTAGTCATAGGCAATGTGCTTCAACCCTCTGGGAAGCCCCAGCCAGGAAGGAGGAAAAGGTTAAAATCAAAATTCCACCACTTATTTCTGAACGTGGGCTGCTTCCACAAGCAGCACTTGCAGATCTTCTGGGTCTTAATGCAATTCGCATGCTCCTTTAGTCAGCGTAAAATATCTGTTTCATTGCTCTTCTTCCAAAGACCCACAGTGAAACAAATGCTCAAGGCCGTCCTGGATGTGCGTGGGCAGGTGTGAGTGACATGGAAGCCCCAGCAGACCCACTAGAAGTAAGTGAATCTCTTGGCTGTCCTCTGAAGTGCTGTCTGATCAACAGGAATGGCTTGAGCTGATGCAGGTATCACGTGTGTCACTTTTTAGATTGACAGTCATGAACTTATTTTTGTGTTCCAGTAGATTTGTCTGAATGATTTATGCTGTTTAAGAGTAGAAGGAAATGTTAGAAATATTTTTGGATACAGCATTCTTAGAAAGAAAACCTTCCCTAGTGGGGTGTTTTCCCCCTAAAAGTATCTGGTCATTTTAATTTGTTATACAAACGGTAGAAAGTGGTTCATTTTAGCGATCCAACAACTTATGTGAGAGTATTCAGGCCAATTGGTGCCAAGTGTGTATATATAGCTGTTAGATTTGTGGCTTGTCCTGTTCACTTCAATAGGACTCTCAAATACGCAAACAGGCCTAGATTCTGAAAACAATTCAACACGTGAATAACTCCATTGACTGCAAGGTAATTGCTTCAGATGCTTTAAGTTAAACATGTTGATGAACTTCTACAGGAAGATGGATTAAGTACCTTCTGACATGGAAGTTGTGCTCCACATTAGAGCTCAGCAGGACTGGCCATGGGGCAAATCTGTGGTCGGGATTTTTGTTGGTGAAAAGATACAACAAAACTATTGTTTGATCTTCATTGGTATTTGGCATTAAATTCTCTAGCTGAAGAAAATAAATTTATTTCAGGATGTTTAAGACCTCAGAAGTGCTCACACTTTTATTCTAGTTTCTCATAGAGTGGTTCAGAATTTAGGGAGAGCAAAAAAAATCCCCGACCAAGTATCTGAACATAGTGTGTTTTAGTTTTATGAGCATGTATCTTTTTTCCAGTACAGTTCTCTTGAGAGATATGTATATATCTCTCTATATATCTATATCTCTAATAGATCACATGGTTGTTTTCATGACAATCCATAGAAACTTCTTGGAAATTATAATATACAGCAATGTCATTTATAAAAATGAAGGTTTAGCTGTTGTTGTCCTGCATGGGCAAATCTCCACACTTTAAAAACTGGAACAATTGCAGACTGATTTCCTGATTTCTCCAAGTGGCTTGTTTGTTTTCTGTATTGCTTGTTTTGAAGCCATTATGACAAAGTTTATTGTCTTGGGCCTGTAAACACTTACCAAGGGCAATACTACTGATTATTCTAGTTCTTGTAAATGAAGGGAATTACTTACGCCCACTTCAACTTGTGCTCAGCTTTTGTGGCTTGAACTACTTGCTTGTATTACCATCTGTAAGATAATTAAAATCCTATTTTGTGTTCTATGTCTCAGATGGGTACAAATAGACATAATTTTATTTATTTCAGTGTCCATTTGCGTAATGCTTCAGTTAAAGCACAGACTAAGGATTAAAGCAGATGTACACTTCAGAATCTGTTGTCAGCAGGTGTAAAGGTACTGAAATACAAATGCAATGTCAGAAAATGTCGCTGTTTCAGTTTCTTTATGTGCACATGGAAGAGTGGATGGGAGTTTTATACGATAATCTTGACTTGAAGAGAGGATGCCAAAAGCATTCATTTTCGAACGTTTCTTTTCTCCAGTCAAGGCACATATTACTGACCAAAAAGAAGACTATATCAGCCAATCCTCTGGAACAACAGATCCTCTCACTGGAAAGGCAGAGACGAGAGGTAATCTTAAGTTTACCCTTAACCTTTACAGATATAACTTCTAAGACAGACATTACAGTATCAGTAATATGCCTAGGGCAGGAAATCACTGAATGTGTTACCACTGTTACTTACACTGTGTTTATGCTGCAGTTGGTTTTACCCACCTGTCCAGCAAAGCCTATGTTTTTCCTGTGGGAATCTTGTCCTGCGCTCTCCTGCCTGAGACAATTTCTATATGGAGACTTTCTGATTTTAATTTCTTTATAGCCTGAAGTGTGCAAGCACTTAAAGCTATGTTTAAACTAGTTCCTATAGTCCTACTTCTCTCTACCAAGCTAGGCAGAGTGATATTTGGAGAACTGTTCCTAAAAACAAATGATGACTTATTGTAACGTGGCTATGAATCTAGAAGAGCAGAGATTTATACAGTACAAAGGGCAAATTTTCTTAATGATCCCTTTTGTTAAAGCCAAGGAACCACTGTGAGCCAGTGGTGTCTTGGTCACAGGTAGCAGTAAACTGCAAGCCATTATCTTGCTGAGCATCTTAAAGAGTGCCCCTATATCCTACAAAGCAAAATGCTTCAGAGGGACCTATTTGGCTTTCTCCAATAAAAATGCACACATGCTGACTTCATTCTTACCACTTACATGCGTCGTGTTAGCTGATCTTCCAATCTTGCACGTGTACATTTGCTTGGTTTAGTGGTACTGAGAAAGGCAAGCAGGTTTAGCACACGGTAGTAATTGCAGTCAACAGGAGTCTTCGTTTGTTAGAAGTCAGAGACCTTCTAATGGGAAATATGCTTATGGGACTTAAAGCAAACTAACAAGAAAGTCCTTGGCCATTTAGGAGTTGCAGCTTGGGATTTGTAGAGTTGCAGACTCACCTGTAGCTTATGGTATATTTGCATGTTCTTGAACGTTACTTCCTGAACATTTATGTACTTTAACTGAAATACCAGTCTGGCAGATGGGCAATAAAGCTTGCCAAACTTTAAACTTGCTTTTTCTGAAATTAACTGGCCAGATAACGAGGAGGTTGTGAACACTTATAGCTGGAGAATTAGAATGCCAGTCTATTTTTTATTTATTGACAATGTTGAAATAAGGGTTATTTACTGTGACTTCCTGATAATTACAGCTTCTGGAGGTGAACAAGCAATGGGATCATCAATTTAGAAGTATGAAACAGCTTTATGAAAAACAGGTAAGAATGCTGACTACTTCTATCGGAATATGCATGCCACCTGCTAAGCCTGTGCTTAAGCACCAATCAGCCGTAGCTATAGTAAATATCTCAAGAGGGAAAGGCATCATGTTTTGTCTTTAGCTCACAAATTAAAAAAGCTTCATTACATGAAAGTGAAGCTAATGTGTGTACAATCTTCAGTAGGACAAGGTAGCCAGAGAAGCAGGGTATCTAAAAATAGTAGGGACCGGGGTGGACATGGCTGCAGAGATCTTCAGGCCCTCCACAAGGTAATAAAAATTGCTCATACTTCAGAGCACAATTAACTGAAAATTAGCTTGCAGTGCATGGTATGCCCAGCCACTGATCTGCATCATCACGTAGTGCATGACGTCCCATTTTGTCCCATCTCTTGTGGCTGGCTTGTGAAGCCTGGAAGCTCACTGGGGCTCCTGGTAATGGGAGAGCTCTCAGATAAATCTTCCATGAATGCTGCCTTCTATAAGCACAGAGGCTTTTTTGCCCTTGAGAAACTGCTCTCTACAAAAGCTGTTCATTAAAAAAATAAATTGTAAATGAATACTTTTTATTTCCTTTTTTGACAAGATTCCATTCGCATAATTTTCATTCCTTGCTTGCGGTTGTGTGGCATCTATGCTGCAGACATCAATCAGCTGCCTAGTGAAGCTGGCCGCTTACAGTTTTGCCTGGTATTCCAAAAAACAAGCTGGTTCATTGACCGACGCTTCTCATCTCCTGTGTCCTTCTACGAAAAGGAAGTTTGCAGAATGACCTTGTGTGCTTATCAGGAAAATTTTCTCTCTAATATTTTCCAATAAGCTTTACTGAGATCTGGATAATTTCTTTGATTTTTTTTTTTTTTTTTTTTCCTCCCCCAAAGATAAGAGGAATTTAAACGACTCTTCCTCACTTAATATGGGACTGTTTTATGCCTCTGGCTAGATCACTGGGATGTGCACCACTGCACAGGGACTCTGAATTGCAAAATTAAAAACAAACAAACAAAACCATTAAAATGGAAAATTCATTTGGAGGGACAGACCAATGGTAGCTGTCCTTTGGCAGCAAAGTAGTGTGAGGCCCAACAGATAATTTACCCAGGATCATTACGAGTCTCCACTGGAGACAGAGCAGTGGAGCTTGGAGGTGGGGAGGGGAAGGTCAGTTGCTGGGTACTTTACACACAACCAGATCCACTCCTTTACACAGATCTGCTAAGAACTGAAAGGGTTTGAAGGTGCCTTTGAGGTGCTGTGCCTTTCAGAATCCCCTGTCAGCCCACCGTGGTCTGTCACTTGCTTTTCAGCTGGCAGAAATGAAAGCAAAACTGGACGTGTCAGAGAGGAGAGTCAGAGAGCTGGAGGGAGAGAGACATCGACTACATCCAGAAGATGAGAGATTGCAAGCCCTGGGCAGAGAGAGGCCATTGCAGGAAACGGTAGGAGGGTGCACTGTTGTTACCCCATTTGTGCTCAGTGTTGAATGCTGTCTTGCCTTTCCTCTTTCTCTTCTTGGGAGTGGCAGGGCATGGGATCATCACATAGCAGTGAGATTGTAGTGTTTGAGTACTCTTCAATATTGTACCCAAGGTAGTGTCTGATCTTGTGTCTGATCAGAGAACTATGTATATAGAGAGAGTCATTTCAATAGAAATTGGCAGAGAGCACGGCATTAGTGTGTGTGTGGAAGAAAAGAGCAGATTGATATGAATACTGCAGAGATTTCCTTCCTCGCTGTTCAGTTTGGGGTGAATTTCTTTGTGAACAAAAATGCTACAGTGTGTTCAGATGGAATAGGAACGTCATTGCAGATATTAACCGAAGTGCTTGGTAATAAATACTTGAAGCTCCAGACATCCACATTTTGATATTGACAATATAGGCTAGCTATCTCAGCTCCCTGTAATACTAGCGATGTAGTCAGTGCAGTTATTAAGGCTGAAAGTGCCTGGGCTGATCAGCTGCTGTAGCGCAGTGCTCACCTTGCCCTGAGAGTGGTTAGGCAGTCCTTAGGCACTGCCTCTTGTGTAGGCATTCACATCCAAAGTTAGATCCCTAAGCTAAATTTCCACCACAGTAAAACCACCAGCCTGACTGATTGGCATATATGTGCCCAACGCATCGACAAAACTTCATGCCTGAAAACAAGTGGCAATTGCAACACCTCCAGGCTCAGATAAGATGTAAGTTAGCTGGTGCAGGAAAAGAAATGCAAAGCCCTTAGCTTTTATCTTCATAAGCAAACATTCATCTTAATTGCTTATCAATTACAGTATGGTCTTAGCTAAGCATGTGCTTGATTTTCAACCAATAGGACTATTTACATGTTTTAAAGCAAACTATGTCATTATGTACTTGCTGAATCACTGCCTGTATTTTCTCTGAGTGTGGATTCAAGGCAAGATAATCCCTTTTCCTGTTCATATTACTAAGGTTTTTACTACCTCCTCTTTAATATATGATAGCTGTGAAGAATAGCCCTAGCTACCTTTTTGAAAAGGTAAGGATGAGTAGTACTCTCTCCCGATTTTTTTTACTATGTACATAAATAATGAACTAAATAACAATATAATCCAAACATCTCTTATGGGGACAGGTTAACATGCATGCAACTTCAGCCTTAGATCAGCAATTTCTTTACAAATGATATAGTCAGCCAGTAAGTGCTTCTATTTACTCTGAATTTGTTGACTTTTTGGATGTCATGCAGGGATGCAGGAGATCTACACCTTTGCAGGGACAACTGCTAAAAGTAGAGAATTTTGAATGAGCAATGTGGATTGTAACACCCATGTCAGCAGCTGTGCCAACTCAAGTTATGCTATGCTGCCCTCAGGGCAGGATGAAGAAAAAGTAGTGCCAGGGGATGAATCAGAAAAATGCATAAAGATAAGTTGAACTGAAAGCATGTGAGCAGGCTTGTTGCTTTAAAGTTCAGCAGATGCAGAAGAGGCTCAAACTGACAGATCTACCAAGATTAGTTTTTTAGGGCTTTATGTTGTTGGTTTTTTTTTTTTTCTGCAGCAACTAACATTCTTCATACTTGCATTTGGTTTTATATATATGTGTGTGTGTGTATTTTTTTAATCTTCTTGAAAGATAACAACCCTTTCTTTTTGAAATGTTTTACTTACTCCCCTGTAGCCACAGAGGTGGGATGATGGGCTGTACAGGGCAATTGCCAGAGCAAAGTAATAAGATGTTTGTTCTGTACTTGCTTATCTAGTCCAGCAGCCTGACAGTTCCTTTTACATTTGTTTACTCAGAGTGGCAGTTCTCTGGGTGCTGTGCTGAGCCATTTAGGAAAAACAGCAGCACCAAACAACCCTGATGCAGATTACATGCTGCTGCTGCCTTACAGATCTTTTTATCTTTTTTTTTTTTTAAAAATGCACTTGGAGGTATGGTTCTCACAGAATGATAATGTTGTGAACTTTATCTATCCCCATGTCCTTCACGGCCAACAGAGGAAAACTGACTGGTTTGAAGATAGAATTTGTTGTTGTTGTTGTTGTTGTTCTCTCTGGGCATGAGTATTTACCCATAGGCAGTAATCAAAGACCTGGTCACTGGAAAGTCTAGGTGTCATAACACCTAAGAGTCGAATAAGAAGCAAAAAGACATAAGAATTCAGATAGTTCAAAAACCTGAACGAACTGGAAATCTCTAGTGATAAATGGCTACGTTCTTAGAGTTGTCAGCCTCCAAGAAGGAGAATGTGTGCTAGGAGGTAGGAAAAGAGGATGGCAAAGGTGAAGAGAACAGCGTAGCTAAAAGCCTCTGTGCATCTTTGTGTTTTGTTTCTCTTCAGTATCTGAAAACATACATGCACATGCCAGCTTGAGCTAGTTCTCTGGGTGAGTTCCTATACTTAATGCAGAGATACCCTGCTACTTTTGCCCAGTTTTGGAGAAAACTAATTGTTCCAACTAACCTAGAACAAAGGAAAATAAAGCTTCTCATGTGTAATCAACAGTTTTATCAAGGGTGTTTTTCACTGGCTCACTTAGCACACGGTGATGCACTTCTCATAGGCCTGAGCAGTAAATGCCTAGTTGCTGGCTGCACAGATCTGCCTGTTGCACAGGAGAAAAAGCATTCATGTAGTATCCTTTGCATGTGATTGTTGGATCTCATTTTTTTAATCACATAAAGCAGCTGCAGAAGAGTATTTGAAATACTTGCTGCTTTT
>VXBL01004075.1:1467842-1559126 GCA_013400195.1 Aramus guarauna | reverse complement strand
ACTTGCTGCTTTTTTTTTTTTTTTTTTTGTAGAACAGGCCATTCTGTTTCATATCTCTGAACAGCTTTGGTCTAAGACAGTCTGGCAAAACAGGCTGGTGAGAAATGCATTACCCTGCGAGAGAAGCTTACAAAACGCCACTGGCTTCAGGGTCTGATTTGGATCTTACCTTCCTTCATTGTAAATTGAAAATAGCTGCACTAAAAATGATAGGAGGAGAGAATCACACTTACAGTTTGGTAAATCTGTCCTAATAATTCCTATAATACATCTTGAAAGACTAGTGTATAAATCCTGTTGCAAGTTAGGGTAGTTTGCTCCTCCTGTAGTTTGCTGGGGTGGCAACAGCATAGGCACATGCACTAGGAAGGGTCAAGCTCAAGTCAACAACAACTGTGATGGGGTCAAGGAAAGTGGATTTTTAAACCTTGGTTGGTAGCTTGGTAATTCTTCAGACCTGCCCCAGTCTCTCGCGTAGGGGAAGAAGCCCTCAGACTATGTCATACTGAGATATGGTTTTGTCTTTAGTGTTGTGTGACACTAGGCAAGGCTGGGACCCCACCAGTGTTTAGCCCTGGCCTTACGCTATGAGTACGTAAGAGTAATGCAGGTTTGGGATGATCATCTGTATGGTACTGATCTGCTTGGCCTGCCAGCTTTCTTGTGCCTTTGTGCAACTGCAGACTGTAGAGAGCAAGAATTTAGTCTCTGTCTCATCATATGGTGAGTGGTCAAAACAATTTTAACAGACTTTATCGTATCTGGGTTTTACTAACCATCCGCCTTCCTGTTGCCTTCCTTCCCAGCTGTGTTTGGGACAACAAAAATGCAGCACATCTGCCAGACAGCAGATACTCTGAAAATTGTTCTTGAAAAATGGTTCCATCTGCATTTCAGCAGCATTTCTCTGTACTTTTGCATCCCAGAAAGAAACAAAGGTCCTTAGTGAAGCTCTCCAGGAAATGAAGGAAGAGAACAAGCTCCTGAAACAGAAGAATGCCTCACTGATCAGAAAGAAAGAACACTATGAGTGTGAAATAAGTCGTCTCAATAAGGTATGAACGAGACTAAGCCACTGACCAGGACCTCTTTAATTCTAGGGTCTCTGTTGCCAAGCAGTGACACTACCAGATGCCCATCTTCTCAATACTGGGTGAACAACCTGTTCATGGTACCAAACTTATGATCACCATTAGGGAGCTTGAGAAACAAGCAAGAGTGTACTTTAGCTAATACCCCTGCATGCTGTTCTTGGTAGGTAGTAGGGTTGCACTGTAAAGAGGAAAGTTAAGAGAATCTTTGGCTTCTGCTGTGAAACCTCTTTCTGTGTCATATCTAAGCTCTTTCAACATCCTCCTGCCTTAGAACAAAAGGCAAATGGCACAAAGATGCTTTCATATGCATCCAGTGAAACACTGATTAAAAAAAATTCACACTATTTAAAAACCACTCTTTTATATATATTCTGTTTGAGAAAAATGCTCCTATCTTACTGTATATATATATATGTACCTATATAGTCATACATATAAGTATGTATGTGTATATATGTCTCATTGAGGAAACTGCCATAAAATAGCTAAATGGGACTTTTTGTTTTTAACTGAGGGAAAGTAATAAATGTAGCTTTGTTTAATCAAAAGATCACATAAAGCAGTGGGTGTTTTCTAACAATTTTGTATTTCATGGTGAACCACAAACACTTCCGGAGGAAATGCACTGCAGTAACCATTGCTGTGTAACTTGAAATGATACACAAGCTAAAGGGCCATGATGTGCAACAGTCAAGGCAAAAAATAATGTTGCCTGATTAAAAAATCTGACAGAACGTATGAACTCTAACTCGTTTTGAAACGCATTGACAGAACTTGCTCAAAGCCTCAGTGCAACTTTCATTCCAGATCTGGTTTGTAAAACAACTTATTTCAATGTTTTCTTTTGCTCTCTTTTCTTATGGTGTGGTAGGAACTAAGGCAGATGGGTAAATAGACCTATACTTTTAAATGCAACATCAATTTCATGTAGCATACGTTACTGATTTTCCATGTTTTTGCAGTCTTCAAATCTCATGCCATGAATGCACATAAGACTGGAAGGGACTCTCTGTGCTATTTTAAGTCTAGTCCCCTGCTATTGCAGGTTCCATGACTTGAAGTTCTTACAAAATCTCTGAAATTAAATAACTTTTTCTTTAAAATTACTTGAGCTCCTTCTACTGTGCTTCTGTTGGAAGGCTGTTCTGGAACTGTAACCCTTCTTCCATTAGATGCTGTTGCTATTGGGCTGTATTTATTCTGGCCAGATGATATTCATTGTTCTTCTGGTAGCAGTCTTGAACAGATCTGCTGCGCTCCTTGTGTGAAGCGAATCTGTCCTCTCTGTGAAAATACGATTGCTCTCAGGGGCACTTGCTCTTTCCCTATAGCTACAGAGAGCAATTGTATTTTCACTGGAGGACAGTTTAGCTAAACTGACTCAGTTCTTTTGGTCTTTTGAAATATAACTATGCCTGCTAATATGCATGGTTTTTTTCATCTCATTGGTTCTCAATTTATGGAATATATTACTACTTGTTTCCGAGTACATTACCTTTTTTACTTTTGGCTTCATCCAACTTTGATCTGGTTATCCAGAGTACCCAAAGTATAGAGTCCTATCTGATCCTACTTTGATGTCTGCAGCATGAAAGTGATGTTGCAATGCCATAATAGTTTGCAATGCTGTATCCCAAGGTTGTTGGCTTTCCTGTGGTTGTTTCTTTATTCACCATATAGTTCAAGTAAAAGCCAAATTTCTGACTTATTTCATAACTTTGCTGCAGCACCATCTCAATTGTTATTTAAACATAACTAATAAACTCTAATTTATTTCCCCTGTTAAGAAAATCTCTTTTTTATGAAAGACATTAGGTGAAAGAGTGTTTTACTTCATCCCATTTCTCATGTCTACAAGGCAATTCTCTTCAAAATTTCCACCCAAACCTGGCACACTCTTGAGGTTAGATTAAGAGCTTTCTAGGTGCATGGACAACTTATCCTTTTCAGAGCTTTGGAAGCCAAGGTAGTTGTTTTTTCAGTCATATAGTTCCATTTTTGATGTTGAAAAATTCAGAAAACCTCTGTGCTACTTGTCATGCAATTTCAGGTTTCAGTTCTCAGTACTTCTGAATGAACGTTATTTAACACTGCATTAAGTTAAGCTCAGTTTAACTCAGTGAGCTGCGAGTTCCTTCTTGTTGGTACGTCTTCTTTGCTGTTAGCCATTCTGCCACTGCCACAGTGCTCTACATTATCCTCCTTGTTGAAAATACTGTCTTTAGTCTTGCTTTCCTGTGTAATGCCCTCCTTGTACTCATTTTTTATAGCAGGGACAAAAAGTTATATATATATATAATTTATAGTTTAATTTCTTTTGCAACATACAGCTCAGTGTTACTGTCTCTCTTACCCTGCACTTTCATCTACAGGCTACCAAAAATGGTAGCTTTTGTTGGGATGAAATCCTTTCTCCAGTCCTTAAAGGCATTTCAATTTTTCTTCTTGAAATGATTCATCTAGCTGTCCCTTAAGCATTTTCCTATACAATTTTTTTCAGCTTCCTTGGGGAGTGGTTTGTTTGGTTGGGTTTTTCTTTGTACTTTGACTTTTAATAAAGTAGGAAGAGCCAAATGATCTGCAAAAATTGCGTACAGGACCAATTATAGAAGGTGCCTAGAAGTTCTTTGTCATTTCTCAAATTTGCTAATTTGAAATTATAAATCTTAGTTACATATTTAAAATAGCTTTACTTTTAATTTCAAGTGTCTCATGATCATTTTATTCACAGTTGTTTTTTTTTTTAAACCAGCGGAACAGTAATATCTTCATTTCTGCTATAAATGACTCTAAAACAACCCCACCTTTTGTCAGTTCAGAGTGATGGGAATTTTGAAAGAAAAACATTCCAGTTATATCTTTGAGTATTAGCTTTAGTAGCGTTTAGTCTCTATTTTAGACTTTGGAATCCAATTCTCCTATAATGACATAATTCTCAATAATTTCCTGTTGATCTAATAGCAACATTACAAAATTTTACTACTCCCCTCCGTACCTAGCACTTCTCAAAATGTCTCTTACAATCTTCCCTCAAAGATTTTGATCTGGGTTTAGTATGACCCTAAACCAATTCAGCTTTATTCATGCTGCAGTTTCTTATTTTATTTAAAATAAGACAGAGTCTCACAGTATTGCTTCCAAATGCAGTTTAAAAAAATCCTCACTTTATTTTTCTCTACTGTTAACCTTTTGAAGATTGAATTTTCTGGATTTTCTATTTATTTCTCTATAATTCTGAGATGTAACATTAGCAGGAATTGAGCTTTCTAAAATGAATTAAATTAGCTGAGCTCATATCTTATGTGAGAGACATTGAAAAGTCCTGAATGGTGAATATTTGTACTAGAGTAAATAAGAAATATGTGAGTGTAGTGTGTGGGTATTGATAGAGAGGGGTAAAAGCAATTTAGAAATTATCCCAGCCCAAGGGAGAGCTGTGTAATACTGCTAAATAAAATCTGCAAAAAACTATGGCAGAATTTAACTGAAAAATAAAGTAAAAGCATTATCAGTGTAGTGTGTGTATTCATAACTCCCTCTAGTGTCAAACTATAGAGACTACATAACTTCCTCTCAATCAGAGGGTTTATTTTGGTTCCAGCTGAAGAAATTTGTATGTTTAGTGCAAAAATGTTTCACTCAGACTTTACTGTAGTCACATTTTTAGGCCATCTTTGCATATTGCTTTTATTTTCTTGGGTTTTTTGTTTGCTTGTTTTTGGCCTCAGCTGAGTTGAGACACCTGTCTTTGTTTTCCCAAATTCTTACTTGCACAGGGAAGTGGTGTGTTTGAATGAGATTTGCAGCTGTGATTTCCATAGGTAAATGTTGGTCATAGTTATAAGTAAAAACACAGTCCCATAAATGACACTGTCTCAAATTCATGGATGGGCACTTTAAAAATTTGAACCTAGTCATGCATGTATGTTATTCATGGGGTCTATACCAAGTGTATATAATGGAAGCAGCTGCAAGTAAAGAGAAAACCCTCACAAGTCTGTGACTCTCTCTAATCTGTTTATTTAGAGAGCAAATGTTGTACTAACTTAATTTTTTTTTTTTAATGTAGTGAATCTCTGTTTAATAATTTTGCTGTTTGACATTGCAGGCCCTTGTGGATGTGTTGAAAAAGCAGAGCTCACCTGTTCTTGGGACTCCTTCAGAGAAGGGTGACAGGAACAGCCTTGAGGACATGAGAACCCAACTTGACGTTCTCAGACAGCAGGTGAGAACAGTTGAAAGTAAGGCTTTCATACAGCATAATTTTGCTCCCTCTCCCAAGAACTGTGCCTAGTAGGCTTGCTATGTACAGCTTTTGAAAGGAAGAACCAGTTTAGCCATAGCCCATTCAAATGGTGTTTCCTGAGATGCTGTCATCACAGCAGTGTCCAAGAAGTGAAACTGAGCCCTTGCAAAGGACTGGAGCAAGGACTTGTGTAGGACTTGAAGCAGCAGAACGGCTCTCCTGACTCTTGGAGATGTCCTGCCAACTCTCTGCTGGGGTCTGAATTTCATCCAGAGGCAATGCTAAACTTCATGAGTTACTGATTGTGTCTTCTGCTCCTTTTTTCTTAGAAGATGATAGTTTACTGGTTTATCTAAGAATCCTAGTCTTGGAAAACTAGAGTGTTGGCACTGCAATTTTTCAAAGTGTGAGACAAAACATTTGCATCTGTAACCTGTGTACCAATCACTATAGAGAAGTGTATTTATTTTTTGATCTTTGTTCGGGGCAATTCAAGTGCTTTGTGCATTCTTTTTCTTTCCATATGAAAGAATCTGTTTAAAAACATGATACTTTTCAGATAATTTTACATTTTAGGTCTGTCATCCTGGACACTGTTAGGGTTAACATTATTGACACAAATGGATGTGATCAGAATGGGAATTTTATTCAATGGGAGTAAAATACTTGTTTCTGTCACGTTTGACAGCAGAGCCAGATTTTGCTCTCTAATGTAATGCTTGCCACATGCTGGAGAATAAAATCCTGCACTTGATTGTACTGTAATGAGTTATTTCATTTTACACAATGAAATAGAGTAAACCAATTTTTTTCAGAATTCTCATGGGGTATCCATTTTATGAATGTTTTTTTCTAGTTGTATAAATCAGTACAGTGAGTACAGACTTCCTTCTGCACGAAATGGAGCAGAAGGCTCTAACTGTATGGAGGAGGGACTCATGGGACAAACAGCAACGTGACAGAGTCTCACCAGAACTTAGCTGTCATCAGCTCATCCCTGGCCCTGATAGAAGAGATGAAGGCATTCATTCCTTGGGAGGTTTCCCCTTCTTTCTTGGGGCAACAGAATATATGGCAAAACTCTGACAAAGTGGTTCCCTTGCAGCTTCAGCAGATTGTACAGCTGGGGAGTGGAAGTGGGACAGCAGAGAGGGAATTGGGAAAGAAGAAATGAGGAAATATTGAAGAGGGAAGTGTGTAGATGGACAGGGATACAAGAGACCTAGGTTTTCACAAGCAACAGCTTTGGAGGGTCAGGGGCGCACACACCTCCTCCAGGCATGGGCTGTGGAGCTGAGTCTCCACGTGGCCACACAGAAAGCCTTTGTTCCTTTCACAGTGTTATTCAGGAAGGGGGTTATATCTAGTGGGGCACCATCAGGTCTGAAAAAAACCTTGCAAAAATTAGCTGCAACAGACAAGTCATGAAAATGATTTATAGAGCCCTGTGTTCACTTTTTTTCTTCCCCTGAGGTATTAACACTTCCTTAGTCCTCCTGTGAAGTCATAGTGCTGCTGCCAGCAAAAGGAAAACTGGATCTGTACAATGGGCAGGGCATGAGCCACAGCAACCAAGTTCCTTGGAAATAGACTGTCAGTGGGCTTTAGTGACCAACCAAGAGGACATGAAAGGACTTCTGAAAGTTCTGGTGGTGGCTCCCACCCCAGTGTGCTGTTGCTATTATTTGTCAGTAGAAATGCCACTAGCTTCTTACCAGGTGGATGCCTGCCCATTAGCTGAAGAATTAAGCTAGTCAGCTTAACACCAATTAATTTATAGATTTGTGTTTTGCTTCTGAATCCATGTGCTTGCTGCCTGTGTCTGGGGTGATCAGATATTTTTTTTAGTGGGATGAAGTGCTATGATTCCTGGCAACTTAAAAAGAGCTAAGCTGCATCCTTCAGTATTTGAAAGGCAGCTTATCTTCTAGGAGCAGGGTCAAACCTCTGTATGTCCATTTTGAATTGTGTACGTAACATATACTTTTGCTTCTACACTGAGACAGGTGGGTTCTTTGGGCTGCGGTTTAAGAGGATGAATTAGAAGTCCTGTTATAGACAAAAGGTACAAGGGCCAATTATTTTTTCCAGATACAGTTTCTAACACCTGGGGCACAATAACCTACAGGGTTTTTTTCCACAGTGCTCCAGCCAAAGTCTAAATTCCTGGACAGTCCTGACTAGTCCAAGTTTTCTGGTCATTAATATGTGACCACAGGTCTAAATACTATCACTTATTCTGCACAGATTAGTCCTTTGGGCTACACCTTGGGTAGACAGCTAGCACAGTGGGTAAGGTAGAGCTGCAGACAGCTTCGAGAAGGTGTGAAGCAAAGCAGGGTCAAGGCCAACAGTATTCAGTAGGCTATAAAAAGGCAGGACATTATTTGCCAATAGTGGCTCATCGTTAGGCTGCATAAGGTGATAAAAGGCTGTCAGACTGTGTGCTAGAAGTCAGCTTTTTGTGCTGTGTCAGCACCTCCCATCTCCACCAGGATGCTAACTGCTTGCATCTGAGATGCAGGGAGGAGTTAAAAGCGCTCTAATTGAAGAGAAAACTGGAAAAAATGTTGGTAAAATGTTTGTCCTACTACTGTTTATCCCTTAAAAAGATCAATGTCTTTAGTATTTACTATCTTATTTATAATATTTAAAACTGATATCTGCCACTCAGCCTTTTAAATTACAAGGGTCTATGAATACTGAAGCTCTGGACTGTTTTGATCAATGGGTGCTATTGGAGAATAGCCATTGCTTGTCACTTTAGTCATAAAAAAGACAAGGGAAACTTTTTGTTGCAGGATTGTAAAGAGGAAGGATCCTTTTGGAATGCACTCTGCTGCTTGGCCAGTGTTTGAAAAGCAACCAAATGACAAAGTGAATAAAATTTTCCATTGTGACTGCTGAAATTCACATACTTGATCCTAATGATTGCAGGTACAAATATATGAAGAAGACTTCAGAAAGGAGAGATCTGACAGAGAAAGACTTAATGAGGAGAAAGAGGCATTGCAGAAAATTAATGAGAGATTACAATCTCAACTGAATAAACTAAACTCTCAGGTATGAGTCAAAAGAAAGTTGCCATCACCAGCACATGTGTATTTTATTTTCTCACTTTCCACACAACCCAAGGCTTTCTGGCTTCCATTAATTGACATTGGATTTTTATGAGGTCACCACCTGGGATGAAATAATTCTGAAGTAATGCAGTGAGATGAGAAATGATTAGAGATGACTTCCAAATTACGTAGATAAAGGGAATATTTATTGTAAAAACTCTTCAAACATATCTTAAAATGAAGGCAGGGGAAATCAAAAACAAATCCAGAGGACTGTTGATTGTTTCACTGGCACTTCATGTAAGAGTTGTAACATCAAACCAACTTTTGAAATAAAAGCTTCTGTAATGAATCCTGACCTCTGCAGTGGAATTACAGAGTAATGTTAATATCACTGAGGAAAAAAAATTGTCTCCATCCCAATTAACTGAGCAGCCACTGCAATAACTTTTTGTTGCAACATCCTTTTTATCTCTTGACAGTAGTGTCAGTATTCTGTTCACAGACATTTAGGAAGCCATAGTAAAATCATGGCATGCAGAACTCTGAGCTTTCTCAATCCCCTTTAAAAATGATGAAATTTTGAGGTTTCCTGTCTTGACAAAATTGTGCAAAGTTTTAAAAGAACGACTGATTACCAAAATGTTCTGTGATGATTTATTGTCCTCCTCAACATTGTTGTGAAACAGAAACTTCAGTATTGGCTTATTCTCAACTAAGCCATGCATTGATACTAGAAGAGTCTTACAATAGTAGCAGAGGCAAGGTGCTGTCAAGTGCCCCTCATTCCCATCAGCTTCATCGGGAGTGGAGAGCAGGTTGGGCATCCTGGCCGATGCTGGGTGCTGCTGCAGTACAGCCCCAGACTTGTCAGTGCTTTTATGGGTACTTGGAGGCATTTCGTGCAAGTGTAAAACTAGCAATGCCAGAGGGAATGCCGTGATTTGCCACTCAGGGCATCCCAGACACACAGAAATACCTTGGACAAATCTGTTTGCGTTGCATGCAATAACTTTCAGGCATTTCCCCCACCCACCAGCCCACTCATGGATGGTTCAATAAGGTAAAGAATTTTTTTTGTAGGAGATAGACTACTCAGACACCTTCTTCCTATCTATTTTGCATTCTCTAGAGACTATAAAAGACTAAATTTCTTGCACAACCATAACCAGTCAATGGATGCTGTGAGAACCTCTCACTGCAGTGACAGCGAAGAGGAGGACTGTAAATGGGGCTAAAATGCCTTTCCCACTCCTCCCCAGCTGCCCTGGACCAGGAGAAATGCCAACAACACTGCACATGTACAACACCACCAAAGGGCTGTACAAATGCTGTGTAACGTGTATGTACTTGACTGTCCCTGCATTGCACCAACAGTTTACACTAGAGATCATCTTGTTCACCTTCTGCTGCCTTGGGATTTGATTAAACAGAGCTTGTGAAGGATTTTAAACATGAGAGGAACCATATAGAATATTTATTAGTTTTTTCTTAAGTCAAATTATTTAGTCGTGACTCATAGAATCATAGATTGTTAATCATCTTTTACCACTCCTTACTCTGTCCTTAGGCAAATTCCCATTGACTCTTCTTGGACACAGAGAGCCTAAGAAAAGGCAAACCCTAATCTTGAGGCCATCGACTTTGGTCCTTTACCAAAATTATTTTCATGTTATGCAAGTGCCTGTTCATGTAGTTCTGCTTCAAACAATGGAAAGCCACTGTGTGTAATGAAAATGTTTCTTGAATATAGAAAACACACAGAAATCTGCTTGCCATATCTTGAAACCAGTATTTTCTTGCATAAAAAGTGTCAAGACTCTGGTGTGGCACAAGTCAGCTTTCTTAAATAATTTTTTTAATTCTGAACAGTTTGAAGAGAGGAGGGTTTCTTCCCCGTTGCTTTTTACTGATGAATTTGTACGTGAATATTCTGTTGGCACTGCTAATGCATTTCTTCTTGCTTTTCTTATTTTTTGACAGACAAAAGACCTCCCAGTACAGCCTGAGAAGCCCAGCTACCCACCTTCCCTCTTCCTCTCGCCATGTGTTAATTATGGAAATTGTGGGTTGGTTCTTCACTATCAAGATCCTCGAGTACATCCAGCGTCTCGGAGGGCACACGAGCAGCAACAGCACTCGGTAAGGTTCTCACTGTCTCCCATTTCACAAGGGCACTGATTTTCTCACAGCACAGTGATCACAGGAGAATAACGTGATGCTATCACAGTGCCATCCTCACCAGTAACTAAATCTGTTGTTTCCTAGTTTATTGTTGGTTCCAGATCAAGACCTTTTACTGGTTTTAGAATTAGCCCTAGGTCTGGAACAGCCTTGGTAATCTCTGTACAGTCTCTCTTCCTTTGCCTGATTTTTCTCTGGATACTTGTGTTCTTTTCTTCCTTGCTGTTTCAGAGTCTTTGGTACTGAATTGCACAGAGTGCTGCCATGTGCAAATCAAAGCATAACCAAGAGAAATCTGTGCACAGAGGAAAAATTGCAGCAATTTATATATATGGTTGATGAGTTACTCTTTAAGCATATATTCTTATATATTTTAAATTTACTTTGGGAAATGCTATTTATCTATAATACTACTAAGAAGAAAAAGCAGATTATTACATGTTTGTTTTCAATGCTACTGGTGGTCATTCCTTAATTAAAAAAATAAGGTTGTTTGATTGGACTCTTGGTGATTTCTTAGATTAATTTACTTCAACACACACTTGGGGCCCAAATTCATAAATGTGGATCTGCTCTCTGGAACCCAGTTCTCAGCCTTCAACATAAATGATAGTGACAAAAATGAGAATATAGCTGTGGTCAGCATTATTCTGGTCTCTTCCCTCTATTCAGTCTAAGAAAGCTTGTTGACTAATATGTCTTACTTCCGTATCTTACACTGGGTATTTCTTTCTCTGTCTCTATCTTTGGAAAACTACTTTCTTCCTTCTTCACTTATGGCTTCTGGATTCATAGGTAATGACAGTTAGTCCTACTGTCAGGCAATACTGCTGTAGCCAGACTGCATAATCCCAGGTTCCCTGTACGCCTTCTGGGGCAGGCAGACAAGCTATCAGCAGGATTCACAATGCTGCTATTAAACTGCAAGGGCAAAATCCCAGATGCTGTTGCTTGTACCCAGTAGTGTCTTCCCTCTGGTACACTGCTGTGAAATGAGATTACATGAGGAATAAGGTTCTACGGAGGGTGAGACACTCTGGCTGTGAATGCTTTAGGAATGCAATTTTCCCAAGCAAGTCTGTGTATTGCAAAAACCCAAAATTAAATTAAAAAATCAGCAGAACTGGAAGTTATATCTGAGTGTGGCTAACACAATGGGAAATTTGCCTTTTTTTCCTGACACACCACAGGGTCCTATTCTTCCTCAGCATGAAGAAGAATAGCTTTGGACTAGAGCAGGTTATGTGAGGGGGAGTTATCTATTTCAAGGAAAATATTGCTCCAAAGAATGATAGTTTTGAAGTGCTTTGGGTTATCTAAGTGGGCTGTGCTTGTTCAAATCTAGTGAGAATGTATTTAAACATGGTAAATGTAATTTTAAATACACAGTATCTGTTTCTGGCTATAAAGCTGTCACATATGGAAAGATGCTCATTATTTAGGAAATTATAGCTGAATTTTTGCAAAACGCATATAAGGCTTTCAGACTGTAGAAATCCAGCGGAAAAGCTGTGGTCAAACAAGTAATTTCTATGCTCCAGAAGTGTGCTTATCTGCCTATTTATCAGAGTTGGAAGTATTGCAGAATGTTTTTCACTGCAATTTGGACATTGTCCCAGATTATTTTGGCTCTTCTCCCTGAACTTTCATCATCTGGGTTTCTAATTCTGTGAGGGATCGCTGGGTTTACAACTTTGCCATTCCTGCCGGAGTGCCGGGGTCAGTTTGACTGGTTGCTTTGTAACTCCTAGTTTCATTCTGAGTTTTCTTTGAAATTCTTTGTCTGTGTGAGTGCAGCGTTGCTGCTCTGAGCTTTTGATACCTCCCTTAGCAATTTGTTTAGCAATGAAGAAAGGTGTTAGAATTTAATGAGTGTCCTGAGTTAACGTACGTAATCCGTTGTGTTTAGTCTGTGCTTTTGCTTTTTCATTCTTCTTACATCTTGCATCTTTTTGTTCCCTTTTACATTGTTAGTAGAAACATTTTGTTTAGTCTGACATGAAATACACCTCTTGTTTCTGAAATTCATTCAAGTTTGTCTAGTGTAAGTTAGTATGAAAGAGTGGATCAGATAATGGAAAATCCAACAGAAACTCAAAAAATAATGCAAATAAGTGTGTTTTGAATCATTGGTGGAAAAAGTACCTGTACTTAAAGCAAAGGAGAGTCTTACTTTGTATCAAAGCCTATTTTGTTTGCGCATAAGCACAGAATTCGTTGATAATTCCTGTGGATGGTGTAATTTAAGTGAAAATAGGATAGCTCTTTTTTTCCTGACAGTGTGAGAGTGGTTACTACTATGTAACTACGAATGGCAGCATACGTAGACGTTAAATCTGTTTTCTGTATCTACAGCTTCATCCTGCCATATTAATTTAAGAAAAACCTCTTTAGAAGTCTATGAAATTCCTTTCCTACAAGTTGAAATCTGTAAGAGTCTCCTTGGGACTACTCAGGATTTTGTCAGAGTAATTTCTGCAAAACGAGAATTATTTTCCCAGTTTAACTAATTTGAAACAGTAATTACCTGGAATTTGACAAGCTTGCATGTACTACTTAAACCAGATAGACAGCTTAATACAGCTTCAGCTGAAATATCTGGTCCCCAAATTGTTTTCTCTAGTGATAATTTGCTACTCATTTACCACGGTGTGTGGTATAAGCTATAATGCAGTATTTCTTTCTTCCAGGATTTCTCTGGACAAAACTATGTTTGCATGGACATAACCTTCCCAATACTTCCTCTTATAAGAAAGATGGGAATTTTTCCCATCCCACAGTATTTTCAATAAGTTATTTGATAACAGCTAATGTTATCGTAACACTAATGCTAGCCTGTGGGGAAGGAGGAGGGGAGAGAACTTTATTAAATGGGTTATTCCTGCCTGTCACTCTGAAGCATGTTACAGATGTTACATGTATTCAAACTAGAACAGTTTCACCTGTCAGGTCGATGTGTACCAGGTTTCTCCAGGGTTCTTTAGTACAGAGAAAGTGATGCCAGTATCTTCTGGTGCACTTTATTCCTTAGGCCTTTTAAAATCTGTTTTTTTTCTGTTAATGGTTCTTTTGATTTGTGGGATCTAGAAAAGTTTACACCAATATTCCTAATGAGTGCAGCTTCTAAACCACATGTCATAAAAAAGTAGTAAGCTGAAAGACTCGTTCAGTGGAAATATAAAGCTAAATATAAGATTTTTTTTTTGTAAACTACTTTTGTATGACTAGTAAAAAATTTCACAGCACAATTACATTTTTATCATGTCACTATTCTTTTGTTTGAAGTGTCTATGAAGTCCATATTGCTGTAATAATGTTTTATTGTTCTGTGCAGCCAGACTATCAGTGGTATGTTCCTGACCAGTTTCCGCCAGATGTGCAGCACAAGGCAAATGGTAAGAAAACAGCTGTACAGAGCATATTTTAAATGTACTTTTTTTAAATGGGGGCCTTTGAGGGATGTAGAGTAAACTTTCCTATTTATCTGTTGAGTGCTTATGTGACAGCTTTGCCTCAGAGAGCTGAGGTTGGTGTATGTGTAACACAGGTGAGGTTTCTAATGTAATACCATCTACGTTACAGCTTTCAGCTTCGTTGCAATTCATAAAATGTCTCTATTACACATTATAGAATCACACATTTGCCTCATTAAACACCTAGTAATAGTCCTAAAGAACAGATATCCTCAGAATTGTCCTTAGAGCTTCTGTTGCTCCAGCTAAGACTGAATTTAATGATGTGCCGAACCCAGGGGCCGAGATGGGGCAGATTTTAGAAGCCCTTGGTAACAAAGTACAGGCTTTAGGCTATTGTTTCACCTTAAAGGCAAAATGCCTGTTGGTCTGATAATTCAAGGTGCCAGGTCTGAAAATAAAACTATGTAAATGGACAAAGTTAATTAGTTGCCACAGTGTTACTGCAAACTGTTTTGGAAACCAGGAGGAGTATTTAATATTTGTACCTGGATTTGAAATCATGCTAAGTTCCTGGGTGTTTTGAAGTACTTATTTCAGACCACTTGAAAGATGGATGCCAGAGAGCACAAGGAAGAAGGCATGTTGTTCTGGGTGGGAATCTGCCCCTCTGGATCTTCTGCTTCAGAAACTCCCCTAAACTACCCCTTTTGTCTCAAAAGTACTTGAGAATTATGGCATCTAAAGTTTTGTCTTTTGCTCTGTTCTCATGCCTTGTGGCCCTTCTGTAGAGATACCATCTCAGATGAATGATGCAGCATCCTGTGCTGCAGGGGACCAGCAAAGTTTGCTGGTGTGCAGCTGCAGGAGTGTGTGTTTCACGTGTCTGCCATTTCACGGTGCAAGTGGGTACCATATGGGGTGGCAGGGACTCATCACCAAAAAGCTGGTTTGTGACGTGTAGAAGAAGATGGCTACAGAGGAACTATTTTGTTATTTATTGTCGTCCACATTTGCACAGAGGAGAGGGTAGGGTGGGAACGTAGCTTGCTGAAATGGAGGATGAGCTTCCCATAATTACGTGGTGACTCTTTGGTGGGTTCTGATGTGGTCATAGGGAAAGTAGTGTTGTGACTGCAAGAGAGAACAGGAGATTAATTTTGTAGTTCCTCCCACTTAAACTCAAAGTGATTTACTGCACCAGAGAATACAGGGAGGATGTTTGTAACAGGGAATGAAACAAGTCCGGCCACCAACCACAGCTGTGGTCCAGGGCAGTACTCTTAGGGGATCTGAAGAAAGAGAGTTCTTCTTTTACCCTGCATGATTATATGACTTGGCTCCCTGAAAAAACTTTTTTAAAATCCATGCTCTGTCTTTCTATTACTGTTCCTTGTCCAGAACATCCAAATACCTCCTCCTCAATGGGACAGTGAGTAAGACACTTGGAGACTTTTCCCTTCTCTTTTTTCTTCAGCCCCATAAAGAGGAATTCTCAATGAGTCCCATCATAGTGCTGTGTGGGATGTCTGTTTTAACATCTTTGGGGCTCTTATTCTTTTTATCTTTGCTGATAAAACAAAGGTTATTTTATTAGCCATTGATCACAGAGAAGTCCAACTTCTACTATCAATTAAAAGTCACTAGCCTGGATTTCTGTATTATATATAGTCACCTATATTAAATCTGAATATAAGTGTTTCAAGAAAGGTTTCAAAGATAGAAACTCCAAGAACATGTGATGAAAGTATTCTTGATGTTCCAGTTTGTCTTCTATTTTGTGCGAATGCTAATTACAATGGTTACAGCATTCCCGAGTCTCATTTCTCATCTTACATTTCCTCATTTGGTGATCAACTGACCAATAAATCTTATCTCTTCTGAGACAAGCCCTCATTATAGAAAAACAAAACAGCAGTGCAGCAACTTTTAGGCATGAGACGATTTCCTTTAGGAATGCTATTTCAGTGGATTGATGTTTCTAGGGAAAACCCTTAAGTTTTCCTTAACTGAACAAATTTTCCTTTGACACTGAGTGTTTTTTTCTTAAGGAATAATTACAAGATACAGATCATAGGTTGTAACTTTAAAGTTGAACACAAGTGAAATGAATCGTGAAATTTAATTTTTTTAATTTATTTTATGATATACCATCCAAAAAAGCCTGTTTTAAAGATATCTGAAATCTATGAGAGTCTCTACATCAACTCTAACTAGATTGCTATAATGTCATTGGGACTGCAAAGGCATACTGTCACCAAGGAGCCATTTTTTTCTGCAATTTTGGATAGATGTACTTAGATTATGTTTTCCTCCCTCTCTCCCCTCCTCTGTGATGGAGGAAGTTATTTGCACCGAGGTGCTTTGGCACTTGACTTAGGTTCTCCAGGTCCTTCTGTAACCAGCTCTAATCTCATATTTTCTGCTTCTCACCTAACCATATCTGTACTTTTCTCCTGACTGGCACCACTTTTTTTAGCTGCTCCCATGTTCAAAGAAGGTTATCTTAAAGGACTGCTGCCTCTGTGAAGCTTAGTTTGTCTTTCTGCTTTCTGTAAGAAACACTTTGCCCATACTCTTAGAAATAGGGTAATCACAGAAATATTTTTAAATTTTTTAAAAAAATCTGCTACAGAAATTTGATCAATTGTATTTATCCAATTTTCCAAAGTTTCTACTACAATCTATTGTTTTCCCCACAGATCTACATTTTAGTAGTTGGCAGAGGATCACTTATGCACAAATCTGAGGAGCAATGTTGCCTTAAGGACTGAATTTTCATGGTAGTGCGATAGTTTGGATCTGGCACTTTTTGATTTGAGCCCTTTCTAATTAGCCTGGAAACAACTTCATCAGAATACAGGAAGGATGAGAGGAATAGGGGGGGAAAAATGAGGAAACCCCACCCCCCAAAAAAGCTCAAAACCTTGTTCTTTTTTCCATAAAGCCTTTCCTTCCAAAATGAGAATGAACAAGAGATGTTCCACCGTAGCAAGACAATGGTAATTATCTAAATGAAATCCTCACGATTTAGTTTTATGAAGAGAGTGAAGCTAAAGGGAGCTGCTAAGATTACAGCTATGAAGTATGGCTTTGTGCAAAAACCTTATGTGTCTGAGTTTGAAGTAGTGAACACCACTTGCTACTTAATAAGGGCTACATCAGCTCCCTCTTTCCCCAGACATCTATGAGTTAAGTGAGGTTCAACGATGTTGTGAGGAGTCCTTTGTTCTTTGACTAAAACACCTCAGAGCTACCCTATGCTGTTTATGGTGAAGTAATCTGTATGTGTCTGTATGTTGCAGCTGGAGTATCTAGGGGCTATTTAAAGATGTCATCCTACTGAAAAGAGCATAAGGAGTTGGTTTCAGTGATCTACCTCTGTGTTTTACAGCTAAGTATCTATGGATCAATTAAGAATCTGGATGAGGAGAAGAGTCTTGTAGCCCTTGTGGTACGTAAGGCTGAAGTTGCTCTGTAGAGACAGTTATTCCCAGAGTTGCCACAGGCTGGCTGCTGCGGCTTGAGAGACCAGTCCTCAGCCTTGAAATCACATCAGCATGTCCTTGGATTCATGTAGGGCATGGAAGTGTGATGGTAGAAATGTGTGTGTATGGATATGTGGAGGTGAGCAAACACAACTAGCAATCCTGGTATGTGTGTTTGATTACATTTACTTAACATTTTTACTCCTATGTACACCTCAACAAGTAAAGTCATGGAATCATAGAACAGTTTGGATTGGAAGGGACCCTTAAAGCCCATCTAGTTCCATTCAAACACAGTTCCTCTCCTGTTCTTTCGTGCTGCATTCTCATCGAGAGTTCAGTTTTCCACGCCACCACTGGGATCCAAACTGAAGCCAGAAATATTCAACAGGCGGTTTGCAAATAGGAGGGTGTGGGCTGAATTCAGGTTTATTGGTCTGATTTTACTAGCATTTTCTTCCCATTTGTATCCAGTAAGTTTCATGTTGTACCTCTTGTTAAACTGCTTAAAAACTCAGATAACTCATACCAGAATTCAGCTTGTCTGTGAACATAAGTATTTCTTCTCCATATCTTCCCAAATGTGAAATACTCCAGCTGAAAGCAGGCAGGGTGAAGAGATGGAACGTTTTGTGTCCAACTGTGCTCTGTAGGCGGGCTGCAATGCAGACCAGGCTGCTAGGGAAAGACTGCCCAGGAGCCCTCCCAGGGCAACCGCCTGTCTGCAAAGCAGCATTAGGGGAAATCGTCAGGCTTCCAAAAAAGCAAAGGTGTTTCCTTGAAGGTCACAATAAAGAGAGAAAGGCAATGTGGAAAGGTAAGCGATGGGAGGCAGGTAGAGATTACAGAAGATGATGATGGGATGAGATGTCTCACTGCACTGGCAATGTATTTCCAAGAGAATAACTCTTCCTGCCCGCCTCTGGGCTCATCCCTCCCCAGGTACTTTGCTGTGCAGAAAACCTGATCCTAAATTGTGCTTAAATTCTTCTAGCTTAGCCTTGTTTGACGAGCAATGCTGCCTTTGGAGGGACATTAGCTCCTATGTCTCTTTGTGCTCTGTCACTCAGCATTCCTGGAAACAGTTTCTCATCTTTTTGTTCTTGGTGGCTGGTTTTTTGTTATTTTGGTTTTTTTCTTTTAAAGGAGCAAGGCAGAAAGATTTCCAGCAAGTGTACTTAATGTCACTTTATTTGGCATGCAGTGTTGACTTCCTTCCTTATCCAACTGTGCAAAATTGAAAAGACAGTTGAAAAAAAGATTGATTTTGGAGATTTTCCCTGAACCTAGTTTTTTAATGAAAAATTCTCTGGAAAAGAGGTTTATTGCTCAAAGCCTACTCAGAGCAAGAACCCTTTTACATGCCACAACCGCTGGCATGTATTCCCTTTTTCACTTCCAAAGTTAATCTCACTGTATTTGTTTTCTTGGCAGAAAGATTCTCGGTACATGTATTTAAGAACCCCAGTTACCCCTTCAGAACATCAAATGTAACTACTGGATTTATTTGACCTAAACTGTACATTTTTATTTTGGATCCACTTTTGGTAGGCACAGGGAGAAGCCGAAATGTAGCTCTTCACCTACCTCTCAGTAGAGAGAACAGCTGGTTACCACCTCGTCTTGGCACGCCTAGGGAAAGCAGAAATCAACCTGCAAAGCCCTAAGGATGCCCAGATGAGCGCATGAAGAAGCATGTGCATGCTTACTTTCAGTATAATAGCATCTTGTTTCCTTCCACACTCTGCTGCTTTCCAGATTTTTGCCCTCAAGGTACCTACTTTGCTGCTATAATGTTGTTATAATTACAGCTAATTGGAAGAAGAGGAGGGAGAAGTGTGGGGTTTTCCACTGAAAATAATGACATCTGTAGGGAAGGGTGGCGGGGGGGGGGGATGAAAATCTGAAAAATGGATTTGTGGAGATCTTCAATGAAAACCAGACAGGAAAAAAGTCAATTAACTGACATTTTTCCTGGCAAAAATCCCAGACCCTAAACATTTTTGGTATTAGCCTGTCCTTGGTGTATACATTTTGTTAGAAATTATCAGTGCTCCCAACTCATCAAGACAGATTTAATTACCAGCCTGCCATCCCCACTGGGAATGAAAATGTGATTATTTTCAGGATTTTTACTGATACAACTTGATTTCTGCTACTGCAATGTAACAAAAAGGCCATTAGCACACCTTTAATTTCTGACTTCGGAACATGAGAAATTGCCTTTTAAAAAAGATACTGCTTTTAAAAGTTAACTTAAGCTAAAAATCACAGAGCATATTGTAGTCTTTGAGAATACCAGTCAGAAAAGTCTCATGTGAAGATGAACAGGATATGTAATTTAAACAGCTATGTGATTTGATGATTTTATTTCCATGAAACAACATATCAGGATTTATCATTCAGTACCTATTAGATGTTAAATGGCTGCACACACGCTGGCATTTTTCTTCCTCTGAGAATGAAACATAGGGAAGAATCATGGCATTTAAGGAAACTTGCCTGAGAGAGGACATTGGTGGTGGTCTTCTGGTGACAGGTGACGTGGCGGCTGTTTTCATTAAACAATTCTCTTTCCTGGTGACCTGATGAAGCATCCATCTGCTTTCTGGAAATATCCTTAGTTCCTCATTGATCATCTTAGGAAGTGATGTAAAACTTTGTTCCATGCCATTTGCTTGTTAAAGTAGCAGCTAAGTGCTACCTGCCCTTGTTCTAGGGACGCCACCTCCCTTTGCCTGTTTGTATGTGGTTTAAGCGTAAAAGTCCTCTGTGCTGGGCTCTGAAGCCTGCTCCTACTGTGAAATATCCAGAAGGTTTTCTCAATGGTTAGTGCTGTCCTAGATGAGAGAGACTCTTCAGTTTCGGGAACTACATGTTATATCATGTTTGTCTGTCTTCTCTGGCAGACCGTGCCTGCAATACTGTGGTATCTGCTGGTTTGCACCAGAAGCCAAAAGCATCTTGGCATAAGGAGGGTGACTCGGGACTGGGAAGAAAAAAAATAATTGAAGGACAACCCCACTGTATAGCTGTCTTAGGTGTTTGAATATCCAAGTCCTCTTTTTTTTTTTTTTCCTCCAAATTGTATTGTTATATGAATACCGATGTTTAATGTGAAGCTTGAAAGCACATTTCTTGTTAGAAAAGTTTTTTTGACCCTCTTTGCTGTTATAGGTGTCTGTTTACATGAAATGAACATGTAAATATTTATATTTATCTTTCTTGCACAAAGAACCAATCTGAAATTGTTGCTCTTCCTGGCTTTTGTGAGCAAATAACATGAATTTTAGCTCTGGTACTACCTGTAAGGAAAAAATGTCACTAAAATTGATGATCCATGGTACTGCTGCTTGCTACAAATGTGGACCTTTTGGATCAAGTTTTCTTTCATGTACATTTGGATATCATCAGCACTGTGGGTTTGGAAGTGAATGATGGGGTTACTGTGTAGCAGCTGCAGAGCAATTCTCCTAGGCAAATTCAAAACCCTGCTGGAAATATTTCACTCTTAATGTTTCTCTTGTAAGCAAAATACTGTGTGCACTTGTGTGTGTGCTACTAGTGACATGTTACAGCATTTCCAGAATCTTTTGAAACTTCAGGAAGGACATATGTGTTACATTGGCAATAGTTTATTTCCTTTCTTCAATTTTACTTTGTTTTCCTAACTCAAGTGAGTTACTATCTAACACATCTTTGAACCACAGACACCTCCTTAGCTGTAGGTGCTACTACCTAATTTTTTGCTCTGTCATACCTACTCTCTTGGGTGTACCTAAATGCTAATGTATACCTATGAGCACTGCTGAATGTCAGCTGTTCTTTTTAGAGGTCTAGAAAGATTTTACATGTGGGCTTTAGGTTATTAAACCCTACTGTTTGCTCTGTATCAACAATCAGGGCTAGATGAAAGCTGAGAGAGGGGCAGGCTACTGGTGTACTACATGATATCCTTGCCCTCTTCTGCTTCTTCACACTTACTGCCATTTGTATTGGTTTGATCACAGACTTGTAATGCTGCACAGTATTGGCTCTGGGGGTGTGTACCTGTGTGCAACAAAATAGAGGGAAATTAATCGTAAGTGGGTTGTATTTCTCAGTGTCAAAATAATTTGTGTTTATTTTTGCAGATTCCTCCTCAGAGAAGGGAGCCCATCGCTGACAGCCCGTGACCTGGAGAAGTATAGACCAAAGGCAGCAAGCTAGTCTTGCAACTTCATTATTCTGTTTTGTTCTGGGTTTGTTTTTTTTTTTGCCCCTCGCTCCTTATCTCTTCAGTGCATGTTATTTATGCCTGGCGAAATCCTCATGAGGACAATAGAAAAGCAGATCATACAGGCTGGTGATCCTCAGGATCCAGTTAAACTCTGCTGGGAAGCGTTATTGCCCTTTGTTCTGAAGATGCTGTTTGTGCTGCCTATGAGAATCTGTTAAAAAAGCCTTATGAGGAAAGATGCAGCTATTGCTGGGGATTCAGAGACAGTCACATCTGGTTTGAATTCAAGAGCTTATAAGCCCAATAGCGTTGCGATATTTTTTTGTTTGAGATTTATAGTCTTTTTTATTTGATTCCAGGGAATGATTTGTTGATATACCATCTTGAATTCTGTACTCTTTTTCTTGATTGCTTGGTAAAAAGGAAATCTGCTTCACTGTTTTAACATATTTGTGTAATTGCAAGCAGGGTACCGCTGATACCAGGCCAGGTAGATGTCTACTCCTCTTTTTTAGTCAAGGCCAGCTCTCCTTTTGTTTTGGCTTCAGAATTGTATGAAAAGTGTAATTACAGTTTATTCTGTGTGTACTTACTTGTAGCAGAAGAATTTAAGTAGAAATATTTAATGGGTTTAACTTCTTAGCAAAAATAGCTTTATATTTCCAAACAATTCTTGTAATGAATCTGAACATCATTGTGTAACCTCTAACCTGAGAATAAAACCTGGCTTTTTAAATGGAATTGTATTTAGACCATGATTTTTTTTTTTTTTCCAGAAAATTGGGGTGAATGGATGTTCAGCAAACATTACTTGTCAATCTACTTGCAAGAATGTGTCTTCCCTTCAGGCTTTTAAGAGGGCAGTTGTTGGGATACAGGTACCCAACCTGCTGGGATCCTACCTGAAAGAACGAACTGAGATTTTTGCACCATAAGGCCACAGGAGATGTCTTGTGTGCTTTCCTGATAGCTCAGAAGTAGTTGATATGAGTTTAAGTTCCCACAGAAACAGTTTTTTTGAGCTATGCAAAGACAGAGTCATTAGAGATCTCCTGCGTGTGTCATTTCTGCTTTTAGAACAGGTATTTGCATTTCCATCAATATACAAGGACCAGGGCATTAAAATAGTAACCTTACAGGATTAAATGTGTTCGGCATTTCATTTTGGACACAATGGGGAACAGTGCATGGGAAAGGATTTTTCTGCTGTTATGCTTTACAACGATGCTGTTTTTGCATACACTGGTCAAAGAAGTAACACTCTTAACTTAGAATACCAACTCAGGAAGAACATGAGCAAAGCACCAAGCAAAGCAGCTTCTGGAGAGAAATTGTTTTTTCATGAAGGAGTGAAAATTAGAGTCTGACTGCAACGTTAGCTACAAAATAAACTTCCGAGTCTCTGTTAGAGAGATAGGAGTTTTTATCTCTGCATGAATTTGGAGCTGGCTTACAGACACTATAGCAGCAGATAGTTTAACCAGCAAACAATATAACTGTGCTACTCCTGATTAGTGATTTGGCTAATAAGGGTGAGATCATGGAAAATGCTAATGCGATGCCTTCGGAAAATCCAATTATAATGTAACCTAATTCAATGCGAGCTCTCAGCAGGTGACCAGTGCTGTGGGCAGAGCACCCCATGCTCAAAGATGTTGTCAATCCTCAAAACAGACGAGCTTCTGTGTGGTTGGTGTGGAAAGCAGCAAACCCCTGTTTCATTCATTTCTACTGTTTTCCCCAACTAATGGCAAAGGTTTGCACCTTCCATTTGTGGTGCTTAACTCATTATCTGACAACTTGTGCAAGTATTATCTGGCCCAAGCCGATGATTCAAGGCAAGCCATTCACAGTAAGAAAATAGAGTTTGCAGGGCTATCTTCCCCCTTTTGTTTAGTCACAGGTTTTTAATGTTTGGCTGCCTTGGGCACAAGACTGTAAACCTTGACTCACATAGATCCTAATCACATGAAGTGTGGGGTATTCCTTTTATTATATGATAGAGAATTTGTATCTTTTAAAATGCATATAAAACGCCTGTACAGTTGATTTTCCTCTTGATTTTCTTGTAACGATGTATGTTTCCCAAATGCAGGTGATGTCATCTGTTTGAATCAGCATTGTCAGACTCAAAACACCCCCAAAGGATATGCTTTCTACAGTGACCCAGACAAGTTTGAGGGGGTGAGTTTTTTAGTTAAAATCAACCATAGTACTCATAAAAGGTATTTTTCCTTCTTCAAGCTTTGCCGAAACTGGGTATCAGCACTCCCAGTTCTTCCTCTGGCTTTTTAAAGAACCTGCTGGCATTTCCCAGTCTCTGTTACGTATTTTATTTTTCAAACACCTGCCAAATTTTCCATCTGATTCTTTCTATTTAGCTTTCTCCAATATTTTTGTGTATCAATAGTGAGTGGACCAATTTAACAGTAAGGGCTGTAAATGTGTTTGTGAAAGGCCTTTTCTTTTTTCCCTCCTTTTCTCTGAGGGACTGCTCAGGGTTTGGGAATATTGGAATTGCTGTGCACGTTGCAAGAGAAACAATTCATATACAGAGAGTAACTTCCTTTTCATACCAGACCAGGCACTTCTGTGAATAACTGAAGCTGTAACAGCAGTAATGAGCTACACTCGCAGTTTGTGCCCGCCAATTTCCTCTCTCATGGTGGCTTGGGAAAACAAGACAAACACAAAGTGATTTTTCTGTCAAAACTTTTCAGCAGTTTAAAGGGGGTGTTTTCACTTGCCTAGCAGAAAGACCAATGTGTCCTCCACTGCTGCTGGCTAGTCTGCCCACCAGGCAAGATGTATCTGGAGCGTTTGATGTGTATCCCTGCCCAACCGTGTTGGACTCGACTGCCATATTAAAAATGCTTACAAGGTGGTGAACTTTTAGGTATATGATAAGGAAATGGCCCATAACGAAGCTGATTAGTCAGTGTGTTAAAATGATGGGGGTGTGTCTAGGCATGGATTGCGATCAGCCCTTGGAAAGCCTTGTTATTTCTGGTGGGAGCAAGTGTGTTGACACAAGGTTATATAGATTCTGAATGGCGAGTTATGACATCTAATAGACACACAAAACTTTATTAAATTATAGAGTTTAGGGAATATTTTATGTATGTTTTGGCATGGGTTTCTGTAGACTTTTCTTCTAAACAGAACTTTTTCCCTTTGATCGTAGTGTCAGATATTAACTATTGTGGAGAAATTTTCATTTCTATGAATGAAAGCAAGTCTTCATATATCAAATTATCTGCTTACAATATTATTTTACATTATTTTTCACATGATATGCTGGATTCACTAAATGATGTTTTGATTACCGTAACAGTAATTATCCAACATTAAAATGGGAGCACATTGGAACTCATGGACTCATTAACACAAATGAGGTACTTAAAAGCTTGAGGTCTTTAGGGAATTTTTTTTTTTTTTGGTGGAGCTAGCAGATGTGACACCACCATTTTGCTGACTTGAAGTTTTTTTGTTTTGATTCACCACTGTTTTACTTCCCAGGTATTTTAAGCTCTGTGCCTTGACATAACAGTATATTGTTTCAAAATTGTCTTTTTCTTCTGAAGGCCTGAAGTGCTATTGGTGGCAGTCATGTCAATGCTTATTCCATTCTGTTTCTATAGATATTTCTTTCTACTCTTATGCATAGATAATGTGTGGCATGATATGAAGATTTCATTGGTGATAAGTAAGTTTTCTGTCTTTATAAATCACTAAACAGCATCCCTCCTTAGTCTCAGGCTGTCATTTGTTTTAGGAAGGAAAAACTGATACTTTGAAATCGCTGATAAAAGCTAGGAGCTGTTTTAATTGCTTCAGATGCTCTGGATACAAGAGGAAGTGGTTTCATGACAATGCTGAAGGCAAAGCACATTGGGTGCCCCAAATACACACCTACGCTATCCTAGACGAGGAAAGCTAGATATCGCTGATTAGGATGATTTCATAGATTACAAGCAAAATCCTGAAGAGCATTACTTTCCTGTTTGAATCTGTTCACTAGTTTTGTATCTTTTACTGCATCAATACTAGATTTCTTGTCCAAATAATAAACCTTCTCAGCTTAGAGTATTTCAAATCAGATTGAAGTTCTCTCTCTTGTTTAAAAAAATCCTCAAGTTTTAAAAATGATTTCTGTATTTTAACTTTGTTGTGAGAATGGTGGAAGAATTTCTCTGATTTTTGCAGATGCAAGTTTAAAGGTCTGCAAGACACCACAGGGTGGAAAGTATTTTTTTGATTAATAAAACACTTTCCCACCAGGAGCCAGGATGCTGGCTAATGCTATGTTTTCACTGACGGCAGCAACAGCCTCGCTTCCACCTGCCCTATAAATGGAGAACACCCAGGTGCTTCCTGTTCAAGGGCTGCTTACACGAGAGCAAAGGGTCCACGCTGGCCACCGACTGTGAAATGGGCTGGTGGTGGGGAGAGCAGGGCTGAGGGCAACAAGGGCAGGCAGGTAGGGTATGTGATGGGGCACAGTTCCCGATAACCGTCTGCTGATTGCTGTAGGAGTTAGGATCTTGCAAGACTGGGACCATACATTGCAAATTTGTTGGTCTAATGGGAAGTATCAGACTAGGGAGGGGGTCTGGGGCTCTTTCCCATGGCCAAGGGAGAGGATTTGGAGAAGGGAAATCTCATGGAGTGAAAGCAGGATGTATGCTGCTCGTGTTTGTATTGCATGACCTGACTGAGAGAAATTACAGCTGTGACAAAGGGTAAAGCTCCTTTGGCATTTTCATCAGGTTGGTTTCTTTCATTTAATTATTTAATTTAGTTCAGAACAGAGAAGGAGATGTTATAATTTTCTTGGAGGAAGTTTTCCTTTTGTGCCTTACTGTATTCAGGCATCCTGTATCTCAGCTTTTGGTCATGTAAATCCCAAGTTAATGGATTTAAGGCAGTGGCATTACCCTCTAGAGCTGGCATAGATCCTCTGCAAGTTATTCACAAAACAAGCTATCTCTTTGACTAAATATAGCAGTCACTTAAAACGTTACTTAAGGGTAGGCATAAAGCACCAGCCAGATTATTCCCCTGTGTTAAAAGTTGGGAAAGAGCTGCACTTTTCTGAAGATTGAAAGAGCTGTTCTTTTTGTAATTCCTATTCTTTTTCCCTCTTTCTCCACAATGCCAAAATTGCAGCCTGTCCTTTGTAGTTATAGTCCAACCTGGAATCTGTAGAAATAAAGTGTCAGAAGAAACAATCCTAGTTGTGCTGAACAGAAGGACTAGCAATGATACCAGAAAAACACGGTCATTGACACCAAAGAGCAGGATATTTCAAATAAAGTTATTTCTGCATAAATAACCTGTTGGGACACCAAAACAGCTTTGAAGGGGAAATCAGTCTCCCCATATTTTCACCTTTCTTTTAGGAAGGAACATTATGGCCATACAGGAAAAAAGCTCATCGCTTATGAACTGGTATAACAATGGTCTCTTACATTGGCAATAGCAAAGGAGGGATTACTTTATTCCCTGTTACAATTTCCCTGTGGTCAAGAGTTAGTGATGGTGGGGATACAAAACAGGGGACTTGGATCCTCCGGTGATGTACTTGCTCTAGAAGGGAATGGAACCTGCTAAAATCAGGTTTGAGGCACGAATATTGCGTTACAGTTGTCTAAAAGCAGGCTTGAGTCTGGCTCAGTAATACCAGCAAAATTGGTTGCTCACAGGGATTGCTCCTAATCCTTAATAGTGACAATTAAAATACAAAGTGTGTGTGTAATGTTGTTACCTCACTGTTCATGACTTCTGAAGAGACATTTGACTTCCCTGAGGATTTGGGTGTGGTTGTGTCAGAGCACTGTAGCTGCTTTTCTATTTCTGTCTGATAAATTAATAGCTCAAGACTTTGAAACACAGCTAAGAAAAAGCTGCAAAACCAGAAAACCTCACCACCAAATCAAACCCACTGGGTTATAAGGTGACCTCTGTGAACCACAGTTCTGGATTACAAGATACCTGTTGGGCAACTGGAAAAAAAAATCCCCAGGAAAAAAAAACAACAAATAGCAATTAATCTGAATGTGCTGTTAATTTAATAGTATTCCCATGGGGAGCCTTAGACAATGCTACTATTCACAAGCTTACCATAACTTCCTACTGTTCCACAGATGCTTGTGACAGGCTCCACATTTCATGCTCGTTCCTCTGAAGTCCTTTACTTTGGAGTCACAGCAAACCATCTATTTGTATTTTATGAGTCAAACAAGGTTTATGGAAAGTAAAATTCCCATTGGAAGTGAACTTAGAAAGGTGGTGCTGTACCACCAGGAAACTTTTTGAAATAATTGAATTCTTATTAATAGAAATTTTTGCTTTGATGAATGCAATCATTCAAGCTATAGCATGTTGTGAGGTGCTCTGTATCTGAAAGCACAGATAAGAGACATGGGAAAAGCAAACAAAAACCCCTCTGAGTAGTACAACGGCGGGGGAGGATATTAATAAAGGAACATCCCTTACGAGTTTCTTGTTTGTTCTGATTCATTCAGCTTATTCCACGCAATTTTGTTTAGTTTCTGTATGTAAACATCACTACTGTTAACAAGCAGTATTTAATTTTGGTTTAGAACAGCTTAATCTTATGGGGACTGTAAGCCTTTCTTCATCTGAGAAGAAAATGATACAGACATTGCACCTTGATTTATGTATGCTAGCAGGGCGTCACACTGACATGATATTTCATGACTACTAAGTGGATATCATTCATCTTGGTCAATCGTTCTCAAAAATACTACATTTCAGTTGCAGGCATCTAAATTTCCATTAAATTCTTCAGGCTACTTTAAACTTCTACAGATGATTCCCTGAAATTCTGCAGACTTTCTGCCTCTGAAGTCCACAGAAACGTGGCGGGGCTCTGCAGAGCCAGGCTGATTCTGGCTTTGCTAAACTGCACGGATTTTCCTTGCTCTATAGGATAAATATGTGTAGATAACTCAGGTTCTTCCAGGTGATCTAAGGACTGTACGCACAGGTGGTGACATTCATACACATGTGAACACATTTGTGCTCATGTGCATACTTGCGTGTTTATATTATACACATAGAAAATAAGTGTTAGTTATGAAGGTTGGAGTGTGAGAGCTAAATATATAAATATACATATTTCCTCTAGGAGAGAAATCTACAGGATTGCAAAAACTTTTAATCTGGCCACATAACAAGAGTCAGTATGCCATGTCCCCAGGGCAGAGCGTTGCAGTAAGAGAAAATGAAGATTCCTTTTTTTAACCTGGAGTTCCAGCTTCACCAGGATCTAATTTTTAAGTCTTCTCAGGCTGAGAAGCTTTGCCTGTGTTAACGATGCGTTGTATTCAAGGCTGGCAGAGTCCGCTCCCTGCCACCATGCTTGCTTTCTCAGCGCCAGCTTTCTGTTTATATGCTGGTGAGGGAAAAGTGCATTTCCATTGATTTTTATTTACTCTTTTATAAGAGTACTTTGAGTTTACTAGAACAGTTTAATTGGGCTCCAAAGCGGTCTGTCCTGCTCACAAAAGCATATTGTTGTTCGACTTCTGTTTTTCCTTTCAGGATGAGGGGCCTCCGGAGCTAAATCACAGTCTCCTCTCTGCCTACAGGCTGCAGAAAAGCTCGTGGTGCACCTCTGTGAGCGTTGCTGGAGCGGCGATGGGCGGCAGTCACTTCTCCTCTCCTCGGCCCCCTTCACCTAGCGGCTTGTGATGTTTCAGCAGGAGGGAGAAGGTCAGTGCCTCTCCAGCAGAGCTGTGTGCGCAGCCGAGAGGAAGGCTGGATTTGTCTGAAGTTACATAATTTTAGATAAGCCTGAAAAAACACCTTTCCTTTGTAGTGAGAGAGTACAATATAAAAATTGGCTTCCCCAAAGGCTTCCTGGGCCATTCCATCACAGAGCTAGTTTCCATTGTGCAAGGCACAAGCATTTCTTTACAGGGAGTGAATTATTTGTAGGAGTTCCCAAACACAGATACGACTCTGCCTTACCTTTGCTTAGAGGGGAAGGGACCCAGGTGGAACAGGTCCATGCTCTTTGCCTGGTTTCCTGCAGAGCAGTGTTTATGAAGCTGTGCTGGCTGAGCGTGCATACATGTGTTTGCCAGACCTTCCCAGTGACTTTGTAACATCTATGAAATGTCATATTTGCCAGCGTCAGTCAAATTTGATAAAAAGCCAGCAGGTCTCAAGAGTTTTAGCTTCCTCAAAGTGGGCAGGCAAGAGACAGGGGAACCTCTTAGCTCAAGGAAATCTCAGTATGAACTCTGGGCTTATTAGACATCGGAGAATCCACACAGGATCTTAGCCAGGTGCGACCTGTTCCTAGAATGCCCAGCTTCAGTGACCCAGGGCCATGCTGCCTGTTTGATCTCCGTCCCTGGTCCTGCAGGTTGCAGAGCTGGTGAGATTGTTCTGAGGGAGAGAAGCAGGCCATAACAAATAAATGTGGGATGTGTGTGTTAGGCACTGTGGGCACTCAGACAATTATGGTGTTAGTGTGATGTTTTTCTTGATACTACAGTCTGCATGACCTGAATTTTGCAGCATTAGGCATGTGATCAACTTCTGCCTGAGTGGTTATATTGCAGACCATATGGACATTTTTCTAATCGATGTATTGTTTCTGTAAGAGTACTTTGTTTCATACTCTTCATTTTGTTTAGGAACTGCTGTCTTTCAGAAGCCTGACTGATCAAGCCGTAAAAGGCAGATAGGTGGGTAAGAGTGATCAATCTTTACGGTCATATTACACAAGGCAGGGTTACATAAGGTTACACTCATGTAACATGACAGGTTGGTTTTCCAGTGTTTCCAGTTGAGTAATGTTTCCCTGAAATAAATCTTCGTCTTTATTCAGTGCTCTGAAGAGGTATCACGAGGGGAGCGCACACCAAAATAGTGCAACCTCATGTATAAAATTAAGCCTGGTGCATTCCTCTACTTAGGGAACTGAGGCTTTTGTATTTTTGATAGTTGTTCATTGATGAAATGGTATGTCAACAGAACAGTAAGATAAGAACATAAAGTGTCAGTAATACATGTGCACATTCAGGTATGTATACATAAAAATCAGGACTTGTTCCGGAGGATGGAGTCCAATCTATCTGTTTTCATCAGTGGGAACTTTGAATAAGGGTATCAAAACATAGTCACTGTTTTACAAACTCATCTCTGCTTTGGAGATCATAAAATTGTTCAAACAACTGCATATGTGACTATACACTGGGAAGAAGCTTTATTGACTCTAGAGGGAATGAGTACATAAATGTAGAACATTTCTAATCCAGAGCCAGGCCAATTCAGAGGAAATCTGTAGTGTCATCAATAAAGCAGGAAAACGTTACATATTAGCGTATGATAAATGAGTTGATGGGCTGGCAGCTAACAGAGAAAATAAACTGAAATGTCATCATTGATGCCAGGCTGAAGTTAGTGCAGCTGAAGTGCTTTGATGCTGATCTTCCCTTGAATTGGCGATGGGATTTCTGTGAATGTGGTCATCATCATCTTGATGATTTCGCAGAGAAAGCACGCTATCTTCTCTGGAAAAGTGGGATGTAATAAGCAGCACCTCAGGATGCTGCCTTGTCCGCATAGTGCCAGACCTTTACTGAAGTGGCATTGCATTGCTGTAGCTGGTGCTAATGCTGTCTCCCTCTTTAATTCTCCACCATTTCTTTCTTAATAGGCGTAAAATATCATTTGAAAACAAATGTGCTGCATCTTATCTTGCTTTCAAAGATTATGATGGTGATGGGGAAAATGAGTCGTTTCTAAGCTGTATTATTTGGCTTTTGCTTGGTTTTAAAAAGCTATTTCTTTTCCTGTTCTCCTTGCTGAGCCAACACTCACAAATCTTAGAAAGCAACCCTGAACCCTTGAAAGACCTGTTCTCTCAGCAATGCTGGGATTATTGCCAGGTAGGGGATGTCCTTATTTTTCAGGACTTACCCTTGGGACAATTGGTAACATCAACTATTGGTTGTATGCGAAGGCATTGCATGGCTTTGCCCTCTTTGGCTGTGTTAGCTAGTTAGCACTGTGCGAATACTGTGACTGTGTGTCCAGTGTGATGGAGTACTTTCCTGTCCCACAGGGTACATGTTTGCCACAGGGGCCTCCTTTTCCAAGTTCGGATTCTGATTATCCCCAGAAACTTTAGCAAAAGAGAAAGAAAAGAGCTACCCGTGGACCCCAGGAAAAAGTAGATTCCTGTAAGAAACTTGGGGCTTGTGAAATTTTTGCCTGCATGTTTCCTGTGTTGAGTGTAAGAGTATTTTTAAGCAGTGATCTTAGTAACATTCCTCAGAGCCTTCAGGCACAGCAGGTTGTGGTGTTTACAATGAATGCCAGTTCTGTGTGGAGGGCTGGGAGAAGAAACTGGGGTTGGAAAATATTTAACTGGCTTGTATGAAAAACCTTAAAGCTGGTGCTGAGAAAAATAATTGTCTTTAAGCAAACAATTCCATTTGGAATAGTAATCGCTGAAAAGTATTTCCCGCCACTTAGTTCAGGGGCGCTCTTTCCGCTCTGACTCTCTGATTTAGTTCACTCCCTGTGTTCCTCCAGCTGGTGTTGTAAAAATGAGAGGAAAGATTAAGTAAATGTATCCCATCAATTCCTCCTTGGCCCTTACGGCTTCAGTAGTAAGCTCATCTGCACAGATTTCTTAATGTGTTGAGGCAAGCTCTCCCATGGGCTTTCCTGAGGACCACACACAAACATTCAGTTCTTGTCTTGCGTCTTTCTGTTAATTGCCCATCTTCTGACAAGGAGTCCTTGCACTTATCAAGAGTTGCAAATAACTTCTTTTGAATAGCTCCGATGTGCTTAGCTGCAAGGAAATTGTAAATAGAAAGTGTCTCTGTTGTGCCTTTTGCTGCTCACAACATATGAATACTATGAAAAAACAAACTATTCAGGCTTGTTGACTGCACATGCACATCTGAGAGGATGTGCAAGCCATTCACATAGCCATATGGGTCCTGCTACCCTGCCCAATTTGTGGAGGCTCCTACCAGAGACAATACAGCAACTGCTTCTGAAGGCAAACAAGTTACGTGCGTTCCCCCATGCTGTATTCTGTAGTCAGAGACAAATTTCTGCTGTTATATAAGATGTTGGTTTTTAAGCTTTGCATAATTGTGTTCTATATCATTTTGATCTTGTGTGTTTTTTAAATTTTGCTTTCCTGGCCAAAGCAATTTATTACAATTAACTTTAAATCTTTTGCATTGGTCTTTATCTTCTATTCACTTGAGACAGGAAGCAATTATAGATCTTTGAAATAGATGTCCTACTTAGATTCAGCAAAGTATCTTTAACAGGATCCAGTGTTTAATAAGAGAGGATTAAAAACTATGGTAACATCTTAAAGAGCAAACTTGGAAATGCTGTTGTTCCTGAGCTGTGCTGTCTCCCACTGATGCAGCCAGGTGCAGTAGCTGGAGAAGGTGCTGGGGGATTTGGGCTCCTGTCACTGGTTTGCCATGCAACCAGAAACAAATCCCACCTTATTTTGTTGCCTAAAGACAGTCACCTAGTGCCATCTGGGATGCCACTGGGTATTCAAAAGCTCAACAGATACGGTACTGGGCAATGAATGGGAGGCTTATGCCCTTCAGTACGGGCAGCTATGGCCAAATAGGATCCCCAGAGATGTCTGTCTCAGAGGGTGTTGAGAGCTGAAACTGAAGTAGCCTTTAGTCTCCTTTGTCTTGTTTTCTTCATCAGTAAAGACCATGATACTGGTTGCTCAGGGATGTTGTAAGGCTTGACACTGGAAAATGCATTTAAGATAACTCCATAGGTTATTGTCAGAGACTCTGACACAAATCTGGTTACGACTGTCCTCTGTGAGAGCTGGACAACCAGGCAGGGTGAGCTTTCAGTTAGTTGCCCTTTGAATGCAGAGTCAGGGTGGACCAAAGCAAGACCAACTCTGCGGCAAAGCACTGATGCCAGACAGCTGGTCCTGCCAGTTCTCGTTGGAGGGGTTTGTAACTCCGCGTTTGGCCCTGAGGACCAAAATCAATCCCTGAAGTAAGTTAGGGCTGAAATTCCCATGGGTTGGTGGGGCACCTGAATTTGGCCCCAGGAGGGCTGGATGGATGCTTTGATGTTTTGGGAAAGTCCACCAGATGGAGCTCTTGTTTGAGGGATAAAAGCTCCAGCAGGCTGCTGCAGAAGCTGGGAAAATAGGACATAGACCTCGTTTTTATTGGATTGTTTCACATAACGAGGTTGAATTGAGCAAGCCTGGCTGCCCAAGCGCTTGCTTTTAACGGGAGACATTTGATGTTAAAGATGCAGAAAAAGCAGAAGTGCTTGAAGCTTTCACTGATGTTTTCATTTTCTTGTTGCCGACTTGTTTTGCAGAACTGTTTTAGCACTAATTCCCTCAAATCTTTCTGTCCCTTAGTATGCTTCCCATATTTAATTATAATAATTACACTCCTTAGTTATTAAACCTATATAAAATCAAAGCACCAGAAAACTTGCTTAATGGTTTAGAGGAAAAAAAATTGTACAATGGGGATGTAAGAAAGAAAAGGGTTCAATGTTAAACATAGTTAGAAGAAAGACTGCTAATAAAACTTTGGAGTGTGGCAAAGAAAGCAGAATTAAACATATCTTAGTCTGTGAAGTTTTTTGAAAGACATAATCCATGAATTCAGAGGTGTCCAGCTACACACCACTGCCACCGCGACTGCACTAGTTTGGTATGCACGTCACCTCTCAGGTTTGTGCCTCAAAAGCTTTTAAAAACATATTTTTAGAAGTACATTTGTTATTCATGTAATCAAACAACTACACTAATACATCAGAGAGCAATGTAAACACTCCGGCTATGAGGACATTATGCTTATCTTCAACATGGGTGGTATGACCACTGATGAGATTTGGCCCCAGCTCCATGGCGGCGTGAGGTAGTAATAAGCCATGTTCTTCATGGAAAGCAAAATGAATGGATATCACTAATTTCACCTTCTAATAAGACAGTCAAGTCATTGCAGCCCACCTTCATTCTCCATAATGCAACATAGCCGTCCTGATGGCACCGGGGATGTCCTGGGGGCAACGTAAAGCTGAATTTGACTCACTTGCTATTGGATTTATTTTAAGCTCCACCAACCAACAAAAACGTGTTGATACCAAACAGCCTCTAGTTTCAGACAACACAAAGCAGACCTACTGCCTCGTACCATGGGATTTTTGGATTTGTGAGTCGAAAAACAGTCAGATGATCTTTTATTCTAAATCATGTGGGATAAGCTTCCCTGCAATAATGCCTTTAGAAGAACCATTTTATAGCTCACCATCCCACTCTGTTGTTGCCTGGAGCTCTTCCCCACTCTGTGTAAGTGAATGCCAGCACACAAAACATCACTGCTAATTGCTGGATGCTATTGGGTATATACACTTGGATAAGAAAAAAGGAGCATATGGGAGTTAACATAGCTGGACGTATACTTTAAGTGCTGTGTGACAGCTAGTTGTAGTTTACAGTAGCCAGACATTGCACCATGCTTAATTTAACCTCTTTTTGTATTGTTATAGCCCATAGAGCAGGCTTTGAAAATAGATAAAATTGAGACCTGGGGCTCCTCAGAGGAGAAAGGTTAAGAGTTCATTTCCTCACTGGTCCTTATCAGTAATTACAGAGAATCGAATCTTAGCTCCAGTGTATTTCTGATTCTGCCATGGTGTCATCTGGTCAATAACTGGCAAATTTACCTTTTGCTCTTTCTGAGTGTTTTCTGTCCATTAAGTAAATTGCATATTCTGATTTCCTAGGAATCATGGGTGTCTGCTGTTTAAATACACTCAGTGACATGAGTCAACGCCTATTCTAGGCTATTCCAGCAAGAGAGAGCCATGCCTACTGCACACAGCAACGTTATCTGCATAGATGTACAAAAATGCTAAGAATTCTGAGCATCTTCATGCTACACTTGGCTTTGGATCTTCTGGGAAAGTCCAAAGGGAAAAATGTTGTCATGAGAGTGATTTGGGTGCCTCTGCTGAGTAGAGTTTGTAATATTTTTTTTGTCTTCTTCTCGTTGGTAACCAGAAGGGAAGAAGTCTCGGTCTTGAAATGGGAGCTGAGTATACCAAAGACTGGTCTTCACCTTGAGGGAGGAAGGAGGAGGAGCTGGAGGTTGATGCTGTGGATTTTTCAGTGGCCTGAAAGGAATTAGGACACTACAAACTCCCCTTGTGTGTCCTGTGTGAAGGCAAATCCTCCTCGGTCACTTGTCATCAGATAAACCTAACATCAATTCTTCAAATCAGTTCCAGTTTTCTCCCACATAAGTTGCAATCTTTTGTATTTCGCAGGTGAGTACTTACAGAGTCCTCAAATTGGCCTTAAAAATTGTAATTACTACTTTGTCACTGAGGTTTTATGAGGAGCAGAATGTTCTGTTTATCCACGTGTATGCAGAAGCTGCATCTATAGCTGAAGTTTAGGGCACATGAAGCATTAAATGCTACAAAAAAGTTAGTGTTTAGTTTTAAGTACCATTTTTGAACAGCTGATTCTTGTTGCCAAGGAAAGAATTTGTTGCTCCATTGTGTGTGTAATACTGTGGTTGAAAATAGTGGCTTGAATAAACACTTTGCGGTGACAGATCTCAAACAATTATTCTTTGAGGAGGGGAATGTAACAAGAACTTAGGCCTGGGCTGCGTCTGTGGAAACACCTAGTGACATAAGAATTAAAGGGTGTGTGTTCTAGATCAAAGTAGCCTATACTTCATAATATGTCTAATTATCATACCATTCTCCTTTATTAAATTCATTTGTTTTAATTAGAGGAATAGATATTTTTGCACCAGAGTTTAAGGGGTCTGTTGGGCACTTGAAACTAAATCAGTGGTTTGTTAACAATTTTGTCTGGAAAGTAGATTAGATTATTTAAGTAATGTGAAATAGCATCACTTTTCTCAGTAGAATGAAGTTATGATTAAGAAATAATGCTTGGAGCATGAGAGTTCTGCTTGCCATTATTTCTCATATGCAGATTTGGGATTTTACAGTGAAACTGTTCATCTTTAATCTGGTTTTATAAGGTATAAAATTTGGCAAAATAAAACAAGTGCTACAGTAGTGTCTAACGACAGGTGTTTTCCAGTGACGATATGGGAAATGCCAATGCTAGCTACTCAATTCAATGGGACCATATTTTAGATTTGTTTTTTATTTTTGTGCTGTTGGAGCAAAAAGTGTTGTTAATCAGTTCATAAAATGGTAGGATTAAAAAGAATGCACTGGAGGTGTAAAACAGTCAACACCAAAAGATTTTAAAGATTAGCTTAATAAATAAAACATAGTTGGATAAAATAGGCAGGTAATGAATTAAGGGCAGCCCAAATGTGTAATTTCTTGGGGCCAGCAGCAATGCATCAGTTTACACTGCAGCTTGGTTAAGCCTAGAGGGCATGTAACAGGGTGTCGTGAAATTGTTTTAACCACGCTCTGCTGTTGAGGTATCTTGTTTTATTTTTCTCCCACCAGCACTTTTGAGTGATGCAGGAGAAATATTGAGTTAAATCACAAGCTGCATGCCAACTGCTGCACGTGCTTTTGATTTTTCTCGATAGGGTAAAGAAAATGTCTCTTATTAGAACAATAAACCGTAGTTGAGGCAAGAAGGCGGCCGGCAGAGCGCTTGCAGGATGCTCGCACTGTCCTCCTGCTGGTCGCAGTAGCTCAGGGGTTTTGGTGGAAGCGTGCCGGGTGCGCTGCTCCTTGCCTGCCTGCCTTGGCTGGGCTTGGCGAAGCAGCGGCACACCAGGGGAAGATGTTCTCGCAGGCTGGTGCTCTGCCCAGCCCTGAAATGCTCTCACCTCTCACGCAGGTCACTCTGCTTCAAACAGTGCCTGCTTGCTGCCTAACAGGCAGAAGAAAAAGTTGACCACTTAACACAGATGAAACCTGTGGCTCAGCCTCAGGCAAGCAGAACCCAGTAAGCAACATCAGTGTTTTTACTGCTAGTAGGAGTATCACCTCTCTGCTTACAGCAAATTATTTCGGTTTTATCACTTACCTGCACGCTGTCACTGGTCAGACTCCACCTGGGCATTCATGTGTTGCTCTTCTGGGGAAGACAGCAGCAGATACCAAACCAGACACTTCCTAGGTACCTCTTGAGGCCCCTGCTGCCCAACCCATTCCTCTTCTGAGAGCCTGAGCACTGTGTGATGCTGCATAACTAAAACTCATCATGGCCTATGAGGCATAATTGATTGATAAGTCCGGTTTAGCATCTCAGTTTCTGAGGTTAATAGATAATTATACCCTTTCCCTAGCAACAAATGTTAATCGATGGATTACTGATAACAGATCTTCAGATCTGCATCACAATGAGAACTCCATAATTGGGTGAAAAAAATTTATATATACATGCAATGAAACACATGCATGCAAGCACACACAGTGTCATCTGTCCTCCATACCAAATGCACAGCAGCACTGGGTGCTAAAATTTGCAATGAATTATTTATATGATGAATTATCCCTCTTTGTCTCCTCCTAGAATATCCAATTGCCCATTTCCATTTTTGTTTTGGAAAGATTTATTATTCAGATTTATTCACTGGATAGCTTATTAAACATTTCCTCTTCTTTTTCTCCACAATATATAACATGCATCTTGTTTTCTGGTAGCACCTATCCATCCGCTCTAATAGGGTCTCCCAGCATGGTGAAACCGTGAAGAGCGCAATTGTTACCCAGACAGTTTACAGTTGCCTTTGTGAACCAATTACAGATGTTCCAAATTTTGGATATTTATTTGCTCACTTAAGTCAAAACAGTTTCAGCCCCTGAGTAAATGATCCATAGCTACAGACAAAGATTGCGACTGCATGCGAATGAATAATTTGGTTGTCATTGGTATTTAGCATGCACCTCTTGAAATTAATTATTGTGCCCATTTTTGCTGGTAAAACTCAGTTCCCTGGAAGCCTTTGAGAAGGTGGAAGGAGAAGACGAGTGCCTAAAGCCAAGTTATTTAGAGGTTTGCCCATCTTCATCCCCTTTAGTTTCTCAGTTTTGTCACATCAGCATAAGGAACAGCTTTTTACAGTCCAAGACATCTTGCCCTTGGTGTTGTATGCTGCTACGCCTGAGACCTGTTCCTGTAAAGATTGTATAAACATTAATCATCTCTGGATTCAGGGGTAGCATTTAAATGCCAGTTTCCTAGGTGCTGGGATAGTACCTGGGGCAGTTAAATGGATTTAAAAGGAACCACCTACCCACAAGAATTTTACGTAATTTGGGCTTTCATTGTTTCGTTTCCATTTAACTGGCTACCCTAGTACCTCCCAGGCATTCACGTAATTTTCAGCATTTAAATCCCAAATCCACCTTCCATACCTGTGTTTAATATTTTTGTACCTTGTAAATTTTGAGACCAGTGAATCTTGTTCTGAAAGTGTTTTAACTGTTACTCTGGCTGGGAGTCGCTCTGTGCTATGATAGAGATTTACAGTTGCAATAGAGGTGGAACTGCAAGCATCCAAAAAAAGTGTTATCTATACGCAGAGGAGTCAGTATTCACATACCTCAGTAAATAATATCCCAGGGATGTCATCTTGCTTCCCCTGAAATCACAAACAGTAATACCCTCTAAGAACAATAGCACTAAAACTGTCCTCGAGTTAAAAATAATCGGTTTGCCTGTGTGTGAAGCACACAGTCTCAAGAGCTCTTTGGCTGGGTAGCAATATTTTACCTCTAATGACCTCAAACCAGAGCCAGCCATTTTTGCAGACTCTACAGAATACTGTTGTGCCAGGCATCATACCCGAAGGGAGCTGCCTGCCTTCACCTGAGCACATTCCTCTCAGCTGGCTCCTGCATGCTCCTAAGTCTTGGGGAAAAACTAGTGAGATTGCACTGGGTTTTCTTTACTAATTTTGGCTTTCTTATTTAGTCAGATTCTCCCATTTTTGGATGATTGAATATCTGCGTCTTCTGCAGCAGAAGAGGAGCACGTGTAGTTTACTTAGAATTTTTTTTTTTTTTGTACTGAGCTGTTGCGGTTGGAGGCAAACAATCCTCTAGAAAGGAAGAAGTTGGGATGCAGTGTGCGAATACCAGGTAGGTTCTCTTTAAATATGCATAAATTAATTCTAAATTAATGTGTCTTTTCTCCCTTCCCCAAACTCCTACCCTTGAACCTATTTAAAAATGATAAATATAGTTGTAAAATACATAAAAATAGGGATATGAAAACAGAAGGATAACTGGATGGGGGCTCCCATGAGGTTCTTTTTCTTAATCCTGGGTTTCTTTTGGAGAACTTGTATTTTTTGAGCAGATACTTGGGCAGAGTGCTCGCTGGTTTGCGGTGAGCAAACCCGCTGCTCTGTGAGTTGACAGAGTGGGAGGTAAGTGGCAGTAACTAATGGCAATTAGCAGAGGTCTGGACAGCTACGTGTCCCTGAAGACATGAGCTGTTTTGGGGGTTGTGTCTTCACAGAGTGAAGCTGATTGTCGTCTTATAGAATATGACAATTTGCATCCCTCCACTGAGGCTTCCCTGTCAGATTTGCTCAGCAGCCTTGCAAAAAAGGAGTTTTTGTTTTATTTTTGCTCCCCAAATCTGTTGAAGTAGTAGGGGAAGGAATGATTACCTTCAGGGAAATTACCTTTCAGCTGCTATTGGCAATAACTTGTTTAGTGCTGACGTAGCACTTAGTGTTTTTATGACTGATGTGCCAAAAAAGAAACAAAAAGAGAGAGGGGTTTGTGTTTAAAAGGCAAAGGATACTTTCCACCTTTTCATTGCAGCTCCCAGGTAATAATAATAAAAATGGCCCTCACTCCCCGGACCTCCAAGCTGCCTCTGATCAAAATATAATGAGGGAGAAGGGGAGAGGTTGCATATGCAGCTCCGAGACCCATTTGCTAAATTGCAGGAGGGTTTCATAAATCCCATTTCTCACGCATCCTTGACCATCTCTCCAGCCCTCTCTCCCACATCCATTGCTGTTAGGATGTTCCGCAGCATTCCCGCAACACCAATCCCTTCAAGCAATGGCTGCGTGAAAAAGNTTTTTTCCGCGGGGAGGGGTAGGGAAAGGGAAGGGGCTATAAAGCGCGAAGGGACGTGCGTGACACAGCCCCGTTGCAGCCTGTCCCCGCCGGAGCGGGGGGAGGCTAGGTAAACACCCNTTGACCATCTCTCCAGCCCTCTCTCCCACATCCATTGCTGTTAGGATGTTCCGCAGCATTCCCGCAACACCAATCCCTTCAAGCAATGGCTGCGTGAAAAAGAAGCGGGAGCGCTGCCCCCCCCCGCTCCTTCTCCTACCCTGTCCCCCCCGAGTCACCCCGGCCCGACTTTCAGGCAGGATAACACTTCCAAAATGGATGTTGAGTAGCTTCTGGCAACGCAGCAGCGGAGGCGAGCGCGGNAAAGCGGGGCGGGGGACGCGCCGCACTGAGCGGCCACCCCGGCGCGGTCCCTCCGGCTGCAGCGCCGAGCCCTTCGTCCCCGCAGCGCTCCGACGCCTCTTTTGCGGGATGCTGCCGGTAGGACCTCGGCGCCCTCTCGGATCCCCCCCTCCCCTTTGAGGATTGTTTTTTCCTCCTCGTTTTTGTCCTCTTTCAGTCCGCCCCGACCGGTGCCCCGCAGCCTGGGCTGCCGCCGGGAGCTCCGGCTCGTCCTCCAGCACTCCGGTACTGCCGCTGAGCGGGTGTGTGCCAGGCAGGCAACGGCTCCGTCTTTGCTAGCATCATACTTTGGTTTTGGGGGAGGGGGGAAGTGGCTACCAAAAAAAGTAAATGGAAAACTGGACAGTGGGATGTAAGTGCTGAGATTTGCTACGTGCAGCTTGGGTTGTGTTTCGACAGTGCGGAGACAATGGCTACAAAGTGTTGTTTAATCACTTGCAGATATAACTTTTATGTATTTAAACTTTTGCAGTTAAAGGCTAGTGCAGATTTTTGAAAAGCAGTGGTTCTCTGAGCGCTTTTGTTCTGGATGTATTTAACGCTGGAATGGTAGCATGCCCTGATTCCTCAGACCAGTGCCTGGGATGAGCGTGATCTTGTCTGTGCCGAGCTGGCCATGGTGGAAGTCATCCCCGTGGGCACCTACATGCGTGAGGCAGCCTCTGTAAGGCTGGTTTCAGAGAGCGAGTTGTGAAGCTTGCAGCGTCCCTCGGAGTTTCGCTCCTCGCTAAAGGATCTGGTTAGCATCTAGTTACAATCTTTAATTAAAATGTTTAAACAGTATCACTGTTCTTGGGCTTGACTGAGCTGCAGGAGGCAAGCTCAGAGGGGAGGCAAGGTCCCCGGCATAAATACACTGATCTCCCTGGCCCGGCTGGCTGTTTGCGAGCAGATACCAGGCAACCTTCAGTGACACAAACGTGGCACCGTGTCTCCATCGGAGCATCCTACAATCAGGCTGTGTTGGCAGCCCTATCCAGCACCATCTTAGGACGGACTACCCTACCTACCGATTTCATGCTTGGTCAAGCCGGTGGAGTTGTATCTGTGTACAACTGGAAGAGACGGGAGTGATTTGAGGGTGAATTCCTCCCTGGGCGGTTGGCGGCAAGTGATTTATACGCTAGTGACCCTGGCAAGGCGCTGCTGGCTTGGCCATAACCTGGTTTCTGTAAAAATAGCGCTTGGTTGTTAGACATCGTCAGCACCCTTAGCTGTGCTGTAAGGGAGCAGGGAGAAAAACTTTGTGATTCTGTTTAGCCTACTTTGAAAACTGCTGATTCTTAGCTATTTTAGGAATGGCATTTTGAATTGTTTCTTGTCAGGAATGCCTCATCCTCCCGGCCTCGCTCTCCTACCTCGTAGCAAAATGCATACCTGCAAGAGGAGAGCTACCGAGGTCAGCTTTCTAGTACCTCTTAAAGTCTTTGTGAGTACTTAGAACAATGTCTAGAATTTAAAACTTGTTAATATTTGAAGGAGGAGAGGACTTGTTAAAACACTGAGAGATTTTTATGTTGCAGTTCAACCATTAAAAATGTGATGAAACAGAAATGTGCAGTAGCGCATCACGTGTGGGTACTGTATTTGGGGTCCTGTGGCTGTGTTTCATCCTGTTGTGAGAAGAACGATACCTGTTCCTTGTGAAATTTCTGTGTCGGCAGATAACAAGCCGCTCTTAATTTGAAAGAGCTCTATAACGGTCTGAAAAAACCCTTCAGCCTTGTCATACTTCCGTGATGACAACTGCGGGTACATCATGCTGTCCCTGTTTCTGCATGGCCCTGGATAGAAAACCCATTGATTTTTCTGCTGTGGAGGATGGGCACACAGTGTGTCATCGCAGCCCTGCCAGCAAGGTAACATGACACACGTGTCCTATGCCTGCCTGGGGACACACCGTGCCCTGTGGCACCTGCAAGAGGAGCCGGCTGTTCCCTGGCGCGAGCCACACCTGGCAGGCGGTGGCACACGTGTGACATGCTGCTGGCATCATCAGCCAGCAAGTTACCTCACACCCGAGCCTCCCTGGGGGAGTTTGGGGTTTGGTGATTAGATGCGCAGTTTGAGAGGGAAATTGAACACCACAGGGGATGCTGATCCCACAGAGATTAATACGGGCCCCTTTTTATAATTTTAAGAAGGTCATCATGGAGGTGAGGCAGAGCTGCGTAGGATCGCCGTGCACACTTGTTTTGTTGTGGATGACTGCTTCGGAAACACCAAGGAAAAGCACTTAGGTTTCCCCAATGTTTATAAATACAATATGGTGCAAACTGTCAAGCAAGCTGTTCAAAATCACGTAACGCCTGTGCTGCCTTCCTTGTTCGGCTCAGATGCCTTCACAGCATACTCGGCGTTCATCCGATGCGCCTCTCCTCCTCCTTGAGCTGGGCTGGGGATGTGGTGGTGCAGGCAGGGTCAGTGCTGCAGCTCCGCTTGCACCACGACCTGTTCATCAGAGCCCGGGGTCTTGTTCAGCATTGTTGTGCTCCTGGCTGGCTCAGCGAGAGCCCGGGATGCCCCGAACCATCCCAGCTTGTACACCAAAACTGTGTGTAGGGGCAGCAACAGCGCCTTCACGTTGTCCTCCTTAAACTGTTTGTCTACCTTAGAGGTCCCCTGAAAATGAAGGGATAACCCCCTTCCTGGGAGGTGCCCTGAGAGCTGAAGCTAGTGATGGGTGGGTTAATAGTGCCGGGGAGAGGGGGGGCTCACCTTGGCTGCATAAAGTGTGGTTTTGAGCCTCCAGCCGCGCGGTGGCCTTCTGCTCCCTATGCCACAGCTTCGATAGGGCTGGATGGAGCCTGTTCAACGGGCGTTTCGCTCTGAAATGTGCCAGGGTCTTCTGCCTTAATATATATAAAAAGATGAGATGTTTATTAAACTCAGACCCTGCTTTTTCTTCTACAATTTATGTTCCGAAAGGCTGGTAATAAACAGTTTATTAAAAAGAAATCCTGATTTATTTCTGCAAATGGTTACATTTCAAGCTGGTACGAAACGGTTTTGTAGGAGACCACCTTTTATGCTTCCCATGGCAGTTTAAAAGATTGCTAGAAAAATAATCCAGAATCTAAGTAGGTTTGGATAAAGGCAAGCCAGGACTGTACGTCAGGGTACGTGGTGCTTTTATGCAGCGAAGCGGCGGATTTTACCACAGAACATCTGGGTACTGGCTTCAGTTACAGCACAGATTTTAGTGGGATAACAAGTCTTGTTTGGCTTCGCATTCATTTTGAAGTCACTAAACTTTATACGAATAATAAAACTGTAAGCCCATTACTTCACTATTTTCAAGGGGCTATTTCAGTTCTCCTTCAGGGTCTTGCATCTTTCTAGAGCTGGTTTTATTTTGTTTTACTAAGTGGGTATTTATCTTTTCAGTCCCCGGCTTGCTTTTGCAGGAGGCAGATTTACTAATTTGTACCGATGGACACACCAGAGATGGCGGGTTTCCATTCGACCTTGCTGAATGCGCACGTTTTCTGCATTAAGGGCAGTCTAATGAAAACTGCACGTTTCTTGTTCAATGCATTCAAAGGGGCTGATGTTATTAACGTGGAAGACTATATAGCTGCTCTGGGCTACTAGTTCAACCCCTTGTGAGAGTTAAAATAACGGAGGAGGTTTTGCTTTCTTTTTCTGTTTGATTATAAAACGCAGAGGAGAAGGGGAGACCTGACTGAAGGAGGGAAGGGCCTCCTCTGTCATGTAAGAAAACAAGTTTACAAGCCCTTACAAAAGGGTGCACACACTAATGGGAATGCCCAGCATCGAGGATGATAACCTTCACTAATTATATATCAAGAAATACATTCTTGGAATATAAGCCTTGTGTGAGAGTGTATAGACAGCATGTAAGACTAATGTTTACCTTGCTTACAGAGAACTCGGTGTGATACTGAATGCTGTTGAGCTGCGTATTTTGGTGTCACTGACTGAACAGACAAGCATGAATGGAGAATAAATGAGAATTATGTTAAAGGAAAGAGAATATCTTAGGTAAGACCAGCGAGAGGGGACTCAAGTACTGCTTGAGCTCTGCTACATAATAACAAGCAGTGTGGTGAGTGAGCATTGCCTTGGAGGAAAGGCAGAGTACAAAAGCTGTGCTCCCCGCTCTTTGTTTTATGTCATGACTGGGAATACACTACTTCTATGACAAAAATCTTCATTGGATCAAACAGGGAGCGTTGCTGCCTGAGAAATTGACTCAAATAAGCTAATGCTTATGGATGGATGGAAGGAGCTTTGAAAGCCGAGGAGATGTTATGTTTGAAAACTTTAACAAGATGTCATTAGGAGAGGAAGTATTTGCCCTTAGATCGGGAAATAGGTCAGGGTAATAAATCATAACTCCAGGAGAACGTGCTTAAAGCTGGAAATAAATTAAGAGGGGGAGAGAGAGAAAATATTAAAAAGAACTTTCTTCTTTCAGAATTAATTTTCTAATTTGCAGTACGCAAGGACACCCACTGAACAGGAGAAAGATAAATGTTAACACAGAGCTGTAACAGGAACCAACCGAAAAATCTCGTGACTGCTTAGATGGCTTTGATTGCACCCCAGGGAGCACGTCGGTCGCACGGGACATGCCAGAAGCAGGCAAAGCGTCTTTTTTTTTTCAGTTCATGTGCGAGATAGTTGATACTATAACCACCAAAACCATGACGGTCTTCTGGGGGACGTTTTACATACTATTTGAGTAATCAGCAACATGAGTGGTCTGAGAACCCAGCCCCTAGTCCATGACTGCTTCGATAAACGAAAATATACGTGAGTTACCAGAGGGATGCAGGCAAATCCTGCGCCAAGCATCTTTCGGTGAGCTGTGTCCTTCCACCCAAGCAGGGGCGAGCACTCTGGTAACTGCAGCATTTTCAGCATTTCTCACAGATTGCTCAAGAGAACGTGGAGTTGTTTGGGTGTTGTCCTGAATTGGGACTGCTTGGGTTGTAGGATAATTAAATTCAGTAGTTGGAGAGATGTTTGTTGGTTGCGTGACAGCTGAGATAAGAAGCAGTGGGTGCTTACTGCAAGCACCTGGAAATCTGAAAAACAAAAGGCAATAATTTATCTTCCTTACTTCATTCCCCACTCCGCGGGTCCGGATATGAGTGCCCCTCCAGCATGACCCTCGCACGCTCACAACGTGACACACCACCGAGGCCGACACTTCCCCTGTGATTTACAGGGGAAAAGCATTGTTCGTCTAATTGAGCGTATTTCTTTTTTTTTTTTTTTATTTCTTTAAGGAAAGGTAACTTTAAAGGGGTTGAAACTTTATTAGGGTGTGAGAAAAATGTTGCTTTTAATCTTGCTCACTTTTAACTTGCTCGGTACCAAAATAGAGCAGCGCTAGACCAGCCGCTGCTCCTGCTGCAAAGGCTGGTGGGGAGGTGGGAGGCACAAGGGGATTGCAGGTTCTTCGCACGCGTCTGCAGGGATTATTAAACAGGGTAGATTGTTTTTACAAAGCAACTAGAATATTGTGAAGATGTGAGCGCGCTCTCTCTCTCTCTCTTGCTACTTTGTTTAGGTGCAGCAGATTTACTGCTAATTTGTTGATAGTCAAACAGTCTAAACGTGTCTCAGCATTTTGAAATCCAGAAACCTGATGCAAATTAAGCAGTTTACAGATCGGGATGATGATGGTGCGGGAAAGCCAAGTGTCTCGGAGCTGCCAGCTGGTCTCTGGATGTGAGGGAAAACATCAGTGAGCAGCACTAACGGTTTCTAGTCCCCATTTGTTCTCTTCCTTTGGCTACTAAATCTGCATTTAATTCCCTGTGGGCTTTTTCTCCTGGGTAAGCGTTGCTTACTTGAGTATTATTTGTAGGATTAATAGGATCTTATCCTTATTTGGGGAAGACCCTAGGGGCTCTCTCAAACTGATTTCTCAGTAATGAGATATAATGAATAAAATTCTAATAGTCCTAGGGGGTATTAAAGTTACAATTTTGCGGGAAAGATTTAATGTCAGTCAATTAAAACTTTTATAATCCTGTTACAGTACAATAGTTGACAAAAATTCATACTAGGAAAAATAAGTAGGTTTTAAGACCCTTTCACATCATGTGAACAAGTCTAACTTAATTTAACATTTGAATTAAGAAGGTATTTTAAAGCAAGAGTATGAGACATCTCTTGCAAGTGTGTGATAGCTGGGCGGCAAGCTCAGGGAAAGAAATGTGCTATGTTAATTTATGGAGTGTTCTAATTCCCACTCATTTAAGAAAAAGCAGTTGCAAAGCGTTTATAAGAAAATCCAGGCAATTACAGCTTTAACTGGAAAATGCAAAATTCATGTCAGCAAGATATACTTCCAGTAGGCCAAAACATCTTTCTGGTTCAACCTTTTGCGCAGAGCCCCCACCCAGCTCCAGCCCAAACGTCTTGGTCTTGCTGAAATGCCTTAAAGGGACAAAGCACCAACGAGCAGACACTTTTTGGAATTTACAACTTTTTGGTTTTTTACCATGCAACATTAATGGTGATGTTGAAATGACACTTTGTCCTTTAGCAGTAACTGTCATCCAAGGATCTCGCAGCCATTTCCAATCACTGGTGAAGGGACACCCCAGAAGGCAGCACCGAGTCCCATGCCACAGCTCTCACCATGTCTTTCCAAGTTAGGAAAGGAAATTCCCTTGGCATGCATTTCAGCCATCTCTGAAGACAGAAATTCCCTTCTTTCTTTCCCCTTCTTTCTTTCCCCTTCTTTCTTTCCCCTTCTTTCTTTCCCCTTCTTTCTTTCCCCTTCTTTCTTTCCCCTTCTTTCTTTCCCCTTCTTTCTTTCCCCTTCTTTCTTTCCCCTTCTTTCTTTCCCCTTCTTTCTTTCCCCCAAGGCTGTATGGTTACCATAAGAAGGCCTGAAGGTTTTGGGGTTGTTTGGATGTTCGCTCACCCATGACAGTCTGATCTATCTGCCTGTATGTGTTCCCTCCACTTTTGTTCGCAGTAACTAGATAAAGGACTAACCTTTCACCTGCCAGCCTGGACAAATAAACACTGGCTCAGCAGCAGAGTGGAGCTGAAACCATCCCTTTCGATAATCTGATTTTTGAGATCTTGTATCACAGCTCTGCAGTTAACCCCAGCAGGTTTGAAACTCTTGTGGCACATCCCTTCATGGCACCCATCTTTTCGCACTTGGGAAAGACTTTTCGGCTTGGTCATGCAGAAGTCTACTGCTTAGAAAACACAAAAAGTGTGAGAAAGCCACCCTGAAGACTGGCAGCTCCCAAACATGCTCCTGTCCTGCTTTGGTACGATGGCCTGGTGGCTGGCAAGCTGTGGTTGGACTTGTGGTGTCTTGTAACCTCTTCAGATGGATGCATGTGCTGGCTCTGACTGTAGGCCCACCTGTGGCAGCAGTTTCCGTGGCTGTGCTTTACTGTCTCTCTGGGCAAGTACCGTTTTGCCCTTTGGAGGCGAATCCTTTCTGCATTTCATGGCTCCTCAGCCGCTGGGGTCCCCACTCCCTGATGAACATCTGACGTGCTTGCTGCTGTCATTTGTCCCAGTGGGTAGCGGGAGGATTAGGAAATGGGGCCGTGGCTCTGGGCGGGATGAATCTGCCCCACCTCGCCAGGCAATGGGCAGGCCATTGAGGGAAGGAGAAGTTTGGATTTTCTCTGGAGGCGGTGGGAAGTGGCAGGCACCGTGGCAGGGGTGACTGCAGGTAGCTGCGTCAAGAAATTCAGAGCAGCTAATGTCTTTCACTAACAATTTTTGCTAATTTACTGAGTTGCCCTCTATAGAAATTTGTGTCTCTTTTTAAAACGGGATCCTAAGGAAATAAATACTGGTAGGCAGAATTTAGCCAGCATAAGCATTCCTGCTTTTTCTCATCCCTACCCATGTAGTGAATAGAAGTGAACATGCAAAAGAGGCAATCTTCTGAATGACACACAGGGGAAGTGATGAGGCTGGTCATCCTCCCTGTGATGAGGGTCACTTGCCATGGGCCACCCTGTGCTCTCAGCCACCACAGCCTCTGAGGAAGTCACCAGAGCTGATGGTGTGACTAAGAAATTGTGTGTGCTGCTTTGTGGAGACGGTGGGGGAGGATAGCCACGCGGGGTCTTGGAAAGTCTTTGCTGCTCTAACTGTGGCTGAGGTCTGCCAGCTCTAACGCTGAGCGCACTGGTAGAAATATGTAAATATCAATATCTTTAGCACTACATTTGATAGTTTCCATTTTCAAACACTTGACAAATGTTTACATATTTTCAGCAACCCTTTTCCAACTAGGGAAAGTTAGACACAACATCTGTGAATTACCGTGATACGTAACAAATCATTATGAGAGAGCACCTTAAGGGTTCATTAAGGACTTGCAGGGCCTAAGCTTTTCTTTACATGCCTTTAAAGCTGAAGGCAGATAATATTAAAACTGGATCCAATTTTGGAAGTAAGTTCACCCAGAAAAATTTGGATTCTGATGATAATTAAAGAAATGAAAATTTTGGGGGATCACCTATCAACATAACATGTATTACTGTGGTCATAAGTAATATGAGCTACACGCTCAACTCAGTAGAAAACATCATAGTTTCTTTGGAGTCAGCTGCGGATCTGGATTACGTGATTCAGGTGTAATTAAAAGCAACACAGGGATAAGATTGAAAAAATATAGGAAAGACCAGAATAAAATAGGAATAACTTTTCCCCCACGTTCATATAAATTCTATTTTCTCTTTGTCCCATATCTAGTTAACTGTGAGTGTTCCTGGATTGAAAAAACCCTTGAATCCAACCTTACAATTGCATTTGGTGCCAGATGCCTGCTGCGGTTTCTATGTGAGTGCCTGTTGCTGTATCTTTGCTCCGAGATACCCACCGCCCCTGCAAACCACTGCAGCACAGGGATGCAGTCGCTTCCCCAGGGGTCAGAGAATCGCCTCTTGGGCATGAGCACTGTAACAGGGGTTGTTACTGAAGCTGCTGTCCTGCTGCGCTCTTCCAGCTGCCAGAGGGCTTTCTGGAGGGCTGCTGCTGTTACTCTCTATGCTATTGGGGGCTTACTGATCGTTACTGGTTAGCCTGGAAGCGCTGAGAAACCCCAGGCGGTAAAAAGGAAAATATGGTAAAAATGCAAATGAGAATTTCTGAGTAGCTGTTGCAGGAAAACTGTGTGCGTAGAGGTAGGGAAGTGGGCATGAATACTAACATACTTGGGCTGGCTGTGGTTTGTAATCCTATGTACATGTGTGGTGGTGTTCCTGACGCTGAAGAAAACAGTGTCTGATAGAAGCTGAGGGAATCGATCTCCGTGTGCTTAAAAGGGTTTCAGAGTAGTCAGCAATTTTCATTGTTTTAATTGTCTACCAAAAAGTAGAAGGGAAGCAGCGTATAAGCAATTCCAGTGTGCTCACAGCACAGCTTTCCACAAAACACGAGCGCTCCAGTTGTTGCTGGAGGGGCCAGAGGCTCCTGCCCTGCAAGTTGCACCGGTGACCCACAGCCCCTTGCCTGTCGCTGCCTCTCGCGCAGCCCCTGCCCTGCACAAGCCCCTGATTTCTCTCCCCTTTAACAAACACCCTGTTGGCCGCAGGCAGCTGCCAGGCAAGGGGTATTCCCCAGGCCCTAGGAATAGCTCAAGCAACTTTAACTCCTGCGGTAGTTAATGCAGTTAATGACTTTGGTTTTATGTTTTAGCGCTTTTTGACCTCCAGCCGTAAGCCCCGGCGGTTTGAGGGTGGGATGGCAGGATGCACGGACCACGGTTCTGCTCCTGTTCTTTATCCTACCCTGACACTTCAGTCATCCCTGTCCCTCATGGCTTTTGGCAAGGGCACTTGCTCATAATGTCATTCAGAAGTCTTCCAGAGAAACAGTGGGAAACTCCGTACCAAATACCAACATGCTTGTGTTGGTTGTAATTTGTAATTGTTCGTATGTGTTCCTGCCTGCTAATCCCCTTGCTGAAATTCATTATGGAGAGACAGTAACATGCACTCCGAGAGCTGTGCTGAAGGCAGAATGACTTGGCCGAGGAAAGTAGCTATTGTTTTATGATTAAAGGAAGGGATTATATTGGGATTTCCTTGAACAAGGAAAGTCGCTGCCCCACTTTTATTGCTTGTAACAAGGGGATAATAATTACTCTCTGTTATAAAACACCTCCAGATCTTGCGATGAAAGATTTGTGGTAGAGCTGCATGGCATTCAGGGTTGCTTATCTTAAATGGCCTGGAGTTGTGCAAACTCAGATTTCTCTGCTTATCTCATTTCTCCTACTGGACGCAACCTCTGCTAAGACTATGGAAAAAATTCCCCTTCTTTAAGTTGGGTGTCTGGCATGAGATTTTCCTCTGGAAAAGCTGGTACCATTTACCTGTCCCATGACATCTGACCTCTCCGGGAGCGACGTCCAGCTGCCTGGGGATTTTGTACAGGCTTGGGAGGATGAGCAGGTACAATAGTAAGGACACAGGCCAGCCCGTGCCGGAGTGGCCAAGGGAAGCGGAGGTCAGCACAGGGGGCCAGATGCCAGCTGGCTGCCACCCAGTGCTCCGGCACATCCCTTCTTCCCGTGCCTTCGCCATCCCATCGCAGGGAGAGGTATGAGGGAACAACTGAGCATTGTAACAGAGGTCGCTGGGGACTCGCTGTTTGTTTGGGTTTGATGCTCACTGCTGAGTCGCATGGGTCGGGATGACTGTGAAGGAGAGAAGTGCTGGTATGTGGTCTCTGATTGAAAAAAGAAAAACTACGAGGCATTTCCTCAAGTGTCCCAAATGGCATCTCCTGGCTCAGCTGGGTTTTTGAAGCATCCAGCTACCACCAGCTCCATGATGGCAATTTTGATGTAATCAGAGTTGAGTCTGTTTCCACTAAAAGTGGAAAAATAAATAAGGCTCAGTTTAGAAACAAAATAGTCCATGTAAAATTTGATTTTTGATACCGTATCTCCCCGAGTATGTTTGCTTTTCAACATGTCTAATTTGAGACAGCTCTGTATTTTACAATGTTACCCCTTTGGAGTTAACCTCTCTCCTAAGTTGTAGTTCGTTGCCACTGTTGTTCATTAAGATTTGGTGGAAATGTACCCTTATTTCTTCATACCTTCTTATTTTTATGTAGTTGGATTTTTTCCCTGTGCTACTGTGATTTGCTTTGCTAAAACAGTACTCCCAGCAAAGGAAAATTGCAGGTTCAATTGAAATTGCACGAGGCGGTCAGTTAATCCACAGATTATTGACACAGCGGACCCTAAATGCTTTAAAGGCACCATTATAGTCCATCGTGTCCATGCGTACTTAGGGAGCTTTAATCCACGGATTACAGGTCCATAAATGCTCCTGCCCTCCCAGTTACAGCCAGTCCTGCCAACGGGAGCTGCCACATCAAGCCAGCCACAGAGCTACACAAAAATATTTCTCTTTAAAATCCACAGAGATGGCAATACACGCCTGCGTCCCTGTTGGGGCTGTGTTCCTTGTCCCCCGCTGTTCCGTAGGGAAAAGCTTTGGGCTGGTGCACAACTCTGGCGGAGGGGCTGGCTATGGCTGTGCTGGCCGAGCTCCTGGCCAGGCTCCCGCAGCCCTGCATGGTCCGTTCTTTTCCCCACGCACGAGGCAGGACCAGACAACAAGTTTTCAAGAGCACTTTTTAAAAAAAAACAAAAAAAACAAACACAAACAAACAAACAAAAAAAAAAACAACCAAATGAAAAGCATACCAAATGTTTTCCAGATCCTTTAGGGACTAGTAAGTATTAAATGGCAGGCCTTCGCTTTTCCCCTCTGGTCTCCCCCTAAACAAACAAACCGAGCAGCTCCCAGTAAATACTTAAAATGTCAAAGGCATTATTTTTCCTTGTTTGCACATTAAAAATAACTAATCATATTACCATTGAATTTGGTAGGTGCTTTTAAACTCCTCTGTTGCTGAGGTGATAACTCTGTATGCTGAGGTGCATATATTTGTGTTACTTATTTCTGGAAATGAAGTGTATAATAGGAAAGCTCACCGTCTCTTCACTTGCAGTGTTGTTGTAATAAGTCAAAGAAGTCACATAGTGCCCTTTTATTTCTCAAGCTGGACTTAAATCATGGCAATAAATCTACAGACTTATTATGAGATGTAGAACGGGTAATGTAAACACCTAAAAAAAACCCCAACACACCAGAGTTCAAAAATAGGATGGAAGGAGGAAAAAAAGTTAACCATCCATACAATAAAAAGAGAAGAAATGCAACACAAAAGCACTGTGGCAGGTGGTGTCTTGAAATTATTCTCACTAAATTACAGTCATGCACTTTCCACTCTCAGTAATTAAACATTAGAGTTTATTTATTCCAGATGCATTTGCTTCAAGTAAACCCAGCTCATCTTTTTTGTTGTTGCTGTTATTGTAAATCCCGTACAGGTCTCTGTGACCTGCAGACAGTTGATAAGTAAAGCAAATGATTTCCATAGATCAAGGCACTTCAAGATGACTTGTGAATAGTACTCGCATCGCACGCGGTAAATCTGATACTCTTGCTCCCTTTTTACGGAGCATAAGTAAACGCCGTGACATTGAGCCTTTCTGTGAGTGCGTGTGTCTGTGCGGGAAGTAAACATACAATGAAGTCCAAACAGGAGCACACAACTGCTTTGATCTCAAACAGTGAAATAAAATGGATTCTCGGCTTGCTGGGTAGGATTTCTGTGATAGGATGTAAGCAGGGAGCCTCTGATACCTCGTGGGGTACACCCTGCACAACTGCTATATTTTACTGGAAAAAAATGGCTTATTTAGGGCAGAGAGAAAATACTATAGGCTTAATCAGCGAAATCAAAAATGGGGTGATTTTATCTGCCCCTGAGGCTGCCTGTTTCTAGCTTTGGTTGAGGATGCTCCCACCGCACTGATCCTGCAGCCCGCGGGAAGAGCCTGCAAGGTGCTGCTGCAGCTCCGGCTAATTTGTCCCCCAAGATGGAACCCAAACCACTTGCAACTCCCATTATCCTCAGCATTTCTGCTTATAATTGCAGTTTACCTTGATATTTGCAGGCCTGTCGTATAGATGAAGTTTGTTACGCAAAGGTTTTAAAGGCTGGACAGAGGGCTTGAGTATGTGGGATTTTGGAAAGGTCAGGTGAGGCTCATTGCCCAAGTGTATTCAGAAGATAGGAATGAATTGTAATCATCATAAAATCTATGATCCGATTTAAAGATAATTTTCATGTATGTGCTTATAGCTGAAATGTATAAACCAGCCAGACTGCTGGTTTTGTTTGTTTATACTTTCTGAAGGAAAAACCCCAAACCTCTGGTAAGGTGGTAGATTTTAAGGTCTTTAAAATGATTTCTATCCCACTCCAAATGTATAGTGATCTCTTGATCTATTTAGATAAATACATATAGGTTCAGTAAGTAAACCTCTTCCAAAGTGTGGTTGTTACTACCAGTGTGTCTGCAGAGGAGCAGTACAGCCCAGGAGCTGCTCACCTGGGGACAGGGCTGCCACCTTCCAGGTTAAAATAAAAAGAAACCTCGGAAACCCCGGCTACCTGACAGGACCACCACTGCCCCGGCATCGCTCAGCCTGCCCAGGCTGGGTGGCCCTGCAGCCAGTTGGAAGGCAGGCTGGGAGCAGCCCTGCCTGGGAGGAGATGGGGACCCCCTGGCTGGTCCCTGCTCACAGCCTGGCTCCCTGAAGTGGGTCAGTCTGCAGGCAGAAAAGAGAGGAGGGCGTGGGGGGAAGAAGAGAAAAAGAAGAAAAAAGAAAACACACACACACCCTCTTTTGGAAATGAAATAACATACAAGCAAGTCATATTTTCTCAAGGACATTTTTTGGTATTGCTGTTGTTGCTGGTCTAGAGCCGCTGGTGCCTGCGTGTGCCACCCTGGTCCCTCCAAGCTGTGGCAGGTTTTTACCTTTCATTTCATGCCATGCTTGTGGTTGTTGCGTGGGATCTCCCTCCCCTCTAGTGAAGGTCCTCATCCTGGCACGGCCGGGCTGGCGAGCGATCCCTTTGCTCTGTGACCTCCTGGGGACCAGGGGTGCCAGCTTTGTCCCTTACCACTGCCGGGTTAGAGAGTTTGGGGAAAAAGCGAGAGGTAAAGATGGGCCATTAGAGGGCACTTTTGCAATCCTGGAGAAGGAAAACGGTGCTTATTATTTCACTTAGGACTGTTTATTTTGGCGCGCTCTTAAATTCAGTGATAAACAGCAGGCAAATCCCTCCAGTCAGCAGGAATATATCAATAAAATATTGACTCAGAGTTTAAAAGAAAAGAAAACAAGACAAACTTGTAGAAAAGGGAATAAAAGGCATGTAGGAGGTGGCACAGTCTGGAGAATAAAAAATCACACAACATATTTCATGTAATTTGTATGGCTTTACAGCGCAGCACTTAGGCCTCAGCTTGTACCTGGCTTCTAAAAATGAAATCGGCTCAGAGCATGGCACACCGAGACAAGAAAATCGTTTGTTGGAAGTTTCCGAGGACTTGGCGGGAGAGCATGAATTCACGTGCTCTTATCTAGCAAGTGCATTTTCTGAGGGGCTCTGTCAAAGTCATTATCCAGCAGTGAACTTGCCCAGAAAGACACATGTGATGCATAAATTATTTTTTTTGCTTTCCTCTTGATGTTTTGTGTGAGTAAACTATAGAGGATTTAGTTTAAAACTCTGCCAAATTATAATGAGTGCACTGCAAAAAACAAAATCTGTTTATTAACTGGTGTGAAAGAGTGGTATAACACTGACAACATGGTTTCCAAAAACTGTGAGTGCATTTTGGATGCCTCTTTGCTGTTGAAGTGTTCTGCTTTTGAAGTGTCGTGCATGAAAATTGGGCTTGTTTTAAGCCTCTGAGGTTGGATATGTGAAAATGAAAGCACTCCAAAATCCTATTTGCTTGTAAAGGACCAAAATTTAGAAAACTTTTCTTTTTCAGTAACAGTTGACATCTTTGCAAGCTATTTCATGTATGCGGTGAGCTGGTGCTGCCTGCCCAGGCTGGGCAGGGATCACAGAACTAACCTGAATGTGTCTTTTGTAGTTATTTAACCCAAAATGCTTTTACAATTCGATAAAGAAATCGGAGACAAATCTGTAGCTTGTTGCTACACCGCGGATGTTAACGGGGACAGAACTGCTGTCTACAGGAGTTTTTTTAAGTGAATTAGCTAGTGAAATTATTTAAGTGAAGCTTAGTCTGGGTAGTCCTATAATCAAAAGTCGTTTATTTTAATACAGGCTACATTGCACTGGACCTGACTATGGGACTATACAAGATTGCAGTTTCTAGGGGTTCATGTGGAGGACGCTGTCTGCAGAAAGTGTCAGAGCTTCTTACCTAACCAAATAATCTGCTGTAACTCTTGTGATTAAGTTGGAAAGAATTTCTTCCCTGTTGGCCAACGATAATACTTGAAAAATCAATAAACAGCGTGTTAGAGCACACGAAACTCATCCTGCTTTGTGTGAGAGGAGATTTCTGCTGACTTTGGTGACTCAAGTCAGCAAGTATTTTGACTTCAATCTTTACTCCAAAAGGTCAAATGTCATTAACTTTGCTGATAAGTATCAACAATTCAGTCTGAATTTGAGGAAATATGTCTTTTGTCATCAAAAGTTAAGTCAGGACCTGGTTGGGATGAATTTTGACAAACGCTGAGAAAGCTAAATCAGGATTTAACTATAAGTAGCAATTGCACGTCTTGGGTAAGCCCTTTACTCCTTTCTCTTCTGTATGGCAGACCACTGCAGTAACCTGGTATTAAAACATCCCAAACAATAACGAAGCACAGAATTTGAGACCTGTGAGTGCCAGAGATGAAGTGTTACGAGCCCTGCAAACAAGGAACTGCGGCCGTGTGTTGCTGTGGCCAGGTTATCGCTGTATAAATAAGGGCGCAGCCCTCTCCAACTGCAAAATAACTTTTGGCAGCCTCAGCACAGGCTCCCTGCAAGACTGGCAAGCTCACCGCAGGGCTCGCGGGCACGCTTGCCGCTTGCTAGCAGGGGGCATGGGGCTCCTCCACAGTCTTGGTGCCCACCTGGGACATGACCACAGGGGAAACTCTGCCAGGCGAACCTCAAGCATTCACTTTGATCTTTCCTGTGGTTTTCCACTGAGGAAGGGCAGGATCTGACTGCAAATACAGGAATATGCAGCGGTCCAGGGAAGGAGAAAGCTGACAAAGGCGTAGCAGCCCTTGGCTTGAGGGAAGGCACGAGGGAAAGGAGGTGCAGATAAAATTGCATCCTGGTGAGGGAGTTTTCAGTACACGTCACTTGTGGTTTACAGTTAATTCAGGGTTTGCTACATGTTTTCTCTTCCCTTTTGCATCACCGGTTTCAGTGGGAAAATAGCAAGATGAAGGACAGGGACCGAGCTGGACAGCACAAGTGGGAGAAAACAGTAGAAAGCGGGGTGGGAATGAGCAGAGGTAATGGGGCCAGGGACAGAGGAGAGGAGGGGTTGAGCGGGGGGACCTGCACCGTTGGTGGAAGAAGCAATTAAATAATAACGATGTTAGAGGCAGAGGAAGTGATATGAGGGTAAAAATAGCCTTCCACAGGCCTTGCTGGTGTCAGACCTGCTGTCCTGCATGTGGACAGCTGTGTTTAGCTGTACTGGGAGCAAGACAGACTGCAGGACAGGCAGACGCTGCAGCCTCATCTCTGCCCGCGGTGGATGGGGAGCTAGAGGCAGCAAGGAGGGGGGATTTTGTCAGGAGTTTGGGGGTGAAAAGAGGACAAGACCTCATGCTGCCTGCTGCAAATTCCCACGTTCGGGATGCTGGCGTGCGTGGCGAGCTGCAGCAGGGACGTGGTGATGATGAGAGGGGCAGAGGCCGGCAGGCTGCCGGCCACTGGCCTGTGTGAAGAAGAGAGCGGGAAAGGACATGCAGGGATTTTGGGGCTGCCAGGGAGTGGGTCTTGCCGAAAACTCCCAAAGGGCTAGAGGGGGTGGGCTGGGGCGAGGAGGAGGGTTTTATTATGGCTTAGGCTGCATCACGCCACTTCTCAAGGAGCTTTATATTTACATCTATACATTTAAATTTTTGCATAAAATATTAGAGAAAAGTCAAGCGGAGGGAAAAAACCCAACAATCTCAACAGCAGATTTGATCTTAATGGTAAAGAGTTTGTTATAAAGCTGTAGTCAACTCACAGTGCAGTACAGGGAGCAGCGCACGACCGCACATTCACCCAAGTAACAAGAAGCTAAAACTGTTCCGCCAGGTCGGCTTTTTATATGCTCCTCCCCAAAGCCAGTGGCTAACACAGTTTAGGTAATGGCCTAAACTTCTTTTTTTCTAATTTAAAAAAAAAAAGTTATGATTTAGCAATTTAAGCTTGCTACCCTCATACCAGAAATGGGCTTTGTTTCCCCCCTACCACCTCCCCCATACCAGAGCCATTACATATGAGATCATCTACTGTACTGAACGGAGATTTCCAGCCTGTCCCACTGTATATGTTAGGGTAGTCATTACTGACCTAGTTGTAGACATAATAATGAAAGGCTGAGATTATGAATTATTATGCCTAATTTGTAAGGGATTCTCCGCTTTTGTGTTTTGCAATTCCCATCAGGCTTGAGGATTAAGCCCTGCTGAATTGCATGCTAGTACCAATGTGATTTTAATGTGTGTGGGTTTATATCACGTGTTTGCCTAATTCACTATTTTTATAAAGGACAATTTCACTGGAAATATTTACTTTTCAAAGGATTGTTGGAAGCCCAACCAAAATCTCCTAAGGAAAGCAAAGTTGATGTACCCTCCATCTGCTCTGTGCTCGCTCTAGCTCCCATATCCAGCGAGCTCTATTTTTGCTACAGCAAATCATCAAACTGTAGTTCTACCAAAGTATGTGGAAAGCTTTTGCTCTTTGTTAATGAGAGGGAGAGATACCAATTTGCAACCAGTGCGTGGGCTTGCTTTCAATTACAGTTCAAGATGGAAAAATCTTATTTACATACTTTATCCAAGCGCTGTGACAATGCGAGCTTAGTCCTTACAGTATGTATTCCTAGTGCTTGTACGGCAGTGCAACGAAGGCACCAGGAAAACATAAAGCGCATGCAGCGTTGTTATAGGTGCGCCCACATTCCCGCAGTAAATCAGCTCACAAGAGCCAAGCAGCCCTCCTCAGGTGGGACTCCCTGTCGTTGCTGTAGGATGCTCCTACTGCGCTGCCCGCTGCTGCTGCTGCTGCTGCCGCTCAGCTCCAGGCCCCAGAAGTTACCTACCAGAGATGAGGAGCTCTTCCAAATGCAGATCCGGGACAAAGCATTTTTTCATGATTCGTCTGTCATCCCAGATGGAGCCGAAATTAGCAGCTACCTCTTCCGAGACACCCCTAAAAGGTATTTCTACCTAGTTCAAGCGAGGAAGTTGTACTTTGAAGACAGTAGCTTTATTTGCTGAGTGTTTTGAAATAAAAATTGGATCCAAACCAGAAAAATACAAATGCCAGTATTCTGTCTTGTGAAGTAACTAACTATGCGAGTTTCCATCCCAATCTGGCCTCCCCGGCTGAGGGTCTATCCAATTTATTTGATTTCTGGGACAAGCCCAGAGCTCCCACAGACCACAGAAGTTCCCTGAAGTGGGGCCACTAACCATGTCTGGAGGCAAAGGGAGTGGGAAGGAAATTACAAACTATAGGCTTACCCCACCACGCTTGTCTCTCTTCATTATTTCATATTGGGCTTTAAAGAAGCAGCGTAAGCCGGTCTGGTCTGAACTCCCCACTTCCCAACGTCGACCCTGTGGGTTAGTAAATGCTGAGGTTAGACTGGGGAAGAACCTGAGGCTCCAAAGAGTTCAGGGAAGACCAGCATTGCCACCTTCCTCCTCATATCACACACCTCCTTAAGCCTGCACCTGTGAGACACACTTTACTATATGACATGTGGTGCTTGGGGGATGTGAGAGGACAGCTGAAGGCATCTATATGTGTTTCTACGGTCCTTACCTGGTCACACCATAAAACACATGTCCTGCTTTGAAAAGCACATCTCTAAATTCCATGAAAGATCCTGTTTCCCTCATTTATACCTTCATGACCATTTATATTGTGTAGAGTTAGTGTAGAGGTAAAAAGTGAAGCTGATGGAGCGGAGTGCAGGAGGCCAGAGCCCCTCTGCCGTGTCCAGGGAAGCAAAGTGTGAACTCTGCAGCACCGTGTTAGTGGGGAGACTCCCCTCAGCTCCTTAGCTCTCGCCCACTGCCCTTTCCATATTCCTTCTGCACATGCTTGCTAGTCAGTAACGCTTTTGTCTCTGATGCCCCACCAAGATCAACCTTGATCGTGTCAAGTCAGTCCCTGTCGGTTGGCTGGCATCGGGATTTATTTATGTACAGGTCTGTTAATCTTCCCATAGGTATTTCTTTGTGGTTGAAGAGGACAACACTCCCTTAGCAGTGACAGTGACACCATGCGATGCCCCTCTGGAGTGGAAACTGAGTGTGCAGGAGCTCCCAGAGGAAGCCAGCGGAGATGGTTCAGGTAACAAATAAACAATGACTTCCCTTGCGCCTCAGAGACCTACTTTTCTCCTTGATTCGAAGCCCCTCAGACCAGTCTCGGTGTGATGCTGAGTCTTGCAGCAGGCCCATCTTTATGATCTGCTGTTTGGATCTTCAATCCCAGTCCTGCTCTTGTGCAGGAAACTGGCAGCAGAGCTGTAAAAAAGTAAAAGCAAAAACTGAGGTTATAGTTACACAGTGCACTGCATGCTGTCACAACAAACTGCTCGCCCAGAGTAACTTGGCTTCACGGGGGCTTTGCTGTGAGCTGCGTACACAAGATAAGAACTGGATGGACAGGGCTGGCATTGCAGCAGGGCTGAGCTCGCCCCTTTGAAGGGAGTCGTCTGTAGCCACGGAGTTTATTTGCAGATAAACGTAACTGCTACTGAGGAGAGAAAAGGTCTCTGGCTTTCAGAGCCTCTCATACAAGTGGTACATGTCATACACATCACATTGTATTGTATACACACCTTTGGCCCCCACCGTGTTCAGGCACTAAGTTTTAGTGTGACTCAGAGGGCCAAAGTTAAGGGCCCAAGCCCAGAAACAGGCAGTGGAGTCAGTTCCCCCAGAGCGGTATGGCATCTCCAAGTTAGGTGCCCAAAGTAGTCTAGTAGAAGGCATTAGCTACCTTCATGAGACTCCGCTAATACCGATCAGGTGCAATTTCTTTTGCGTTTGCTTTTAACCTGAGTGCCAAACCAGTTTCCCTCTCTGATTTGACAGAAGTATCTTCCTCAGAAGATAAAACTTTTCTTTGTCTCACTTTTGTATTTTATGTAGAAATGTCTGTTAGTTTTATTGTCTCGTATTCGCAGATTGTGTCTGTACCAATGTTTTTCTTTGTTTATAATCTAGGTGAACCAGAACCTCTTGAGCAACAGAAACAGCAGATTACTAATGAGGAAGGCACAGAGCTGTTCTCTTACAAAGGCAATGATGTTGAGTACTTTGTGTCCTCCAGTTCCCCATCTGGTTTGTACCAACTAGATCTGCTGTCGACAGAGAAAGATACACATTTTAAAGTGTATGCAACCACTACTCCAGAATCAGACCAACCTTATCCTGAATTACCTTATGATCCCAGAATCGATGTCACTTCTCTGGGACGTACAACAGTGACGCTGGCATGGAAACCAAGTCCCACTGCCTCCTTATTGAAACAGCCAATTCAGTATTGCATAGTCATCAATAAAGAGCACAATTTCAAAAGCCTCTGTGCTGTTGAAGCCAAGCTCAGTTCTGATGATGCCTTCATGATGGCTCCAAAACCAGGCCTGGATTTCAGTCCGTTTGACTTTGCCCATTTTGGCTTTCCCCCAGACAACAACTCTGGCAAAGAACGTGGTTTCCTAAAATCATCATCAAAGTTTGGGCGCCAAACATCTTCAAAGCCGAGGGTTGACCTGCATAAAGTTTGTATCGGGAACAAGAACATCTTCACAGTGTCAGACCTGAAGCCTGATACGCAGTACTACTTTGACATGTTTGCAGTAAATACCAACACTAACATGAGCACCGCATACATTGGCACCTTTGCCAGAACAAAGGAGGAGGCCAAACAGAAAACAGTTGAACTGAAGGACGGCAAAGTTACAGATGTATTCATCAAGAGAAAGGGAGCCAAATTTCTACGTTTTGCTCCTGTTTCATCTCACCAAAAAGTCACCTTCTCTCTTCATTCCTGCCTGGATGCTGTTCAGATCCAAGTTAGAAGAGATGGAAAACTTCTCTTGTCTCAAAACGTGGAGGGTGTGCGGCAGTTCCAGCTTCGGGGAAAAGCAAAAGCTAAATATCTCATTAGGCTGAAAGGAAGCAAAAAAGGTGCTTCTGTGCTGAAGATCCTGGCTACATCAAGGCCTAACAAGCAGTCATTTCCTTCTCTTCCTGAAGATACGCGAATCAAAGCCTTTGACAAACTCCGCACATGTTCTTCGGTCACGGTGGCGTGGCTGGGCACGCAGGAGAGAAACAAATTCTGCATCTACAAAAGGGAAGTGGATGACAATTACAACGAAGAGCAGAAGAAAAGAGAGCAGAACCAGTGCTTGGGACCAGATACAAGGAAGAAATCGGAAAAGGTTCTCTGTAAATACTTCCACAGCCAGAACATCCAGAAAGCAGTGACCACAGAGACAATCAGAGGCCTACAGCCTGGCAAGTCCTACCTGCTGGATGTTTACGTGATAGGACACGGCGGGCACTCCGTGAAGTATCAGAGCAAATTGGTGAAAACAAGGAAGTTCTGTTAGTGCCCCTGTACATAGAAATATATGGAACTCCAGTCTGAACATTATCCTACTTCCAAGTATATGGATTGACTACTTGCACAGCTGAGAAGTTGTGACCTGTATTTGTACTGTGTAGAAAAGATATCAACCTGTATATTTATGTTTACATAAGTAATTGTTTGGAGGAACTGAGGCTGGTGCTCTCTGGTAGCATCTGGCAATGGTATTATCATGTGTCCGGTGACCCACATGTGATGCTCAGTAGATGTCCAAGGTAGCAGGAAACCTCGAAGGAACTGGCACTCCTTTGCTTCCATATTGCATGAACTGCTTCTAAATTATTTTATACTTAAAAGGCTGAGATACATCATTTGTCTACCTTGTTATTCACACACAAAACTCACAGGCATACACTCTTTCTCTCAGTGTAGATTGTAGGGTTTCTGTAAATTATTTTATAGAGTCTTGTTTTAAATGTTTATGTTTCTACGATTGTAAACTATTAAAATCTCTCCCCAATAAAATACAGATCTAAACTAAGTATTAACTGGGCTGCACATGAAGCAGTTTCATTGCTAATGTAAATTCTTACCTAGCTGATTTTCATGTTTAAATACTGTATGTATTTCATGTACAAAGTTGCCATAACGTTATATTCCTGTACATAAAATTAAAAATATTAGATTATATATTGTTTCTTTCTTCTTGACATTCTAAGGGGACAAAGAGACTTGAGGACAGAAGGGGGATACTGAAACTTGAACTGAATTCAGCTAGGATGTGCCTCTCTCTTGTTGTTCATCTTTTTGGGCAAGGTGACCAAAGGCGTTCCTGAGTCAGGTAAAATCTGCGAGGGAGCACAGACCACTGAAGGAGGGGTATTTGAGGCACACTCTGGGTCTACAGCGATCCAAGCACTAAAGGAACAGGACAGCATGAAGGAGCTTCACTTGTCCCAGGTGAGAATGGATCCTGTTTCGTTGTGGTTGCAAGTGCCACCAGTGCTTTGCAAGGAGTTTGCAGTCTGAGATAGAGAGACCACACAATTCAAACAAATGACACACCAGAGAACCAGTTGTTATTTTTTGTTACATTATCATTGAAAACGTTTGCTTTCTGGATGCTGCTGGCTTTGACCGCAGTAATAATAAGGCGAGAGGATTATTTTTTTTTCCATTGACAAAAATGGTAGTGCTAAGAAAAAAATGTGTACTTTCATTCAAATTGCAGTTATTTGCATTGTGTAGATTTCTTTTAAATATTAAATGTCTGGATCTCATCTTTTTTAAATTTTCTTACTTGTTTTTTCACACGTCACCTTCATTAACTCAAAAACTAGTATAGAGCTGCTTAATGGAAAACACACTTCTGAGAAGCAACTAGACCAGCCAGCCCATTTCAAGTGCCTAAGAGCAGGATGCATACTGCCTCAGTCCCAATATTACAGTACGGGTTGGGTCCTCAGGACAGCTGAGACCTTTTTTTTTCTTGGTCCCATCGTACGTATCAGTCTGCAGCACTCAGGCAGTGGATGTCAGGGCTTATTCAAAGATAGTTGCTGTCTCTTCCTTAGGTGTACCTGTCCACAAAACATTTCACTGCTGTGACTTTAGCACTTGCAGCCCCCTTGGGACTCTGAAGATGAGGGAAAGGAACCAAAATCCACATAAAGGCTGAAAGCAGATTCCTCTTAGGCTGCTCACAGGGAAGACAAGAACTCTCCATCCCTGCAGAGGTGAGCTCCAGTTTTCCTTTGCCCCGTAGCGCTCAGCTCTTCAGGTTTTCCTTTCTGCTGTCCCCAGCACGTTGCAGTGTGCAGACTGGTGGGTCGCAGCAGGGTTTCGTGGCTGTGCAAGCTCCCATGCCATTCCACATGCTGAGTTTGCTGTGCCGATTCTCCAGGAAAGAGGCAGATACCGTATGAAGACTGATCAGAAGACGCCTGCTGTGTTTAACGTAATTACATAATAAACCTACTAATTGAAATTTAGATTTCTGCAGAGATGGTCTCCTCTCCTCATTTGAAAATGTCTCTCGATTTCTTAAAGCGAATGGTTTCAGTAACACACGCCTGCTAGATTACCATGCCAGGGTGTAGGTGAGCAGTAGATGATTCCAGCTGGGAATCCCTCAAGAACAGGGCTGTGGTACCAGTTTAGATCACCAGTTGCCAGAGAGATACTTTCCCTACATTTGACTGTCCAAAAAGCTACTGAATCCTTCAGTTAAAGGCAATGCTTACATTTTTTTAAGCATTTCTCTGTTCACTGCTACCATTTTTGTGGGGAACGGTACCCCTTCCATTGGCCTATGACAATGTTTACTTGAAAACATATGTTTCATCACTATTCCAGCTCTATTTGTTCCCTTTAGCCAGATTTCTCTGGATATTCATCCAGCTCACTTGGCTTTTCTGCCTGCTAACCACTTATGTTTGCAGTATGTCACAAAATGAAAAAAAACTCCCTGATATGTGTGTATCTTCTATTTCTAAACACTACATTTTCAAAGAAAAATGTCACAATATTTGTTTTTATTCCCACTGGAGTTCTTCTTTTCCCAAACAACTAGCTCTATTCTTCCGGATGAAACTGAGACCATACTAGTATCACATCTACTAATCATCCCATTATTATTCAGGTCTTAATGGAGTCAAGTGGATCTGAGAGAGGCAGTTCTTATTTTGAAGGGCACCAGTCTTTATACAGTGAAAATACATCACCCTTAAGTGGGAGGTGACTGAAGTGGGTGTTAAAGTAAAATAGATGTCATCTACTGGGAAAGCTCCAGACTGAGTATTTACAAAGCACAGAGCCCACATAAGGAATCATAGCATAGGCAACCAAAGAGCTTTCCTCACACCCTATCGCTGCCAGTCAGCCTGGCTGTGAACGCAGTTCAGACAATATGTGTCTTCATCCCCTGGCTTACCTTATTGCCAATTTACAGCTTTCTGTCTACTAAGAAATAAAACAAATCTACAGACTCATTTCACATGGGCCACAGAACAACAGTAACTTTGAACTACTGCCCTACATTGAGTCTGACTAAGTCACAGATCTGGATCGTGTTACTCATCTGCTGTCACATCTGTACCCTAGTTTCACATCAAAACATACATGAAAAACTTCTTAAAGCTGGTATATCAAATATACATACAAATACATTTAACATATAGAAGTTTTTTAAGCACAAGGCTGGAGAAGTAATTAAAATAGAAACATAAGCTTGGAAATAGAAAGTTAAGTGGAGTTCAGCATTCATACTGATGGTATGTGTCCCTTTGGGAAAAAAATGTCATGACAGAAAATGGAGTTGAGGAACATGCAGGGCTATAGGAAAGCAGTATACGGTGGCCCACCCTGGTGGCAGCACCTCATTAAGGCATATCTATTAAGGCAGGACTGTGTGGCAGAGAAGAAATCCTCTACAGATTATTTGTTGTTGTTGTTGTTTCTTTCAAAATGAGTAAAAAGTCATTTAGCCATTGCCTGCCACAGTAAGATAATCTTCAACACCTTCATCAATCAAAGTGGAGCTTATCACTGATTTACTTACTGACAAATCCGGCAGCAGCCTTACAAGGTAAGCTTCAAAGAGCCCAAAGGACAAAATGGTCTCTGAGTTACAGAACACAAGTTAAGGTTATGATGGTAGTAAAACTCCTGGATAAATCAATCAGTTATATACACAGACATACAACTTCATTTCAAGCACTCCACTTGTAAAAACAACATATGGCTCTCGGAGCCATATTTGTTTGGGTTCTAAGTAGCAATTTTAAGACTGATAACATACCAGGGAGAAAGAAAATCCTTATTCGGAACAGCAAACATGTTTTTACCTTAGCACTTGGCAAAAAATGCAATAATTGTGGTTGCTCAAAGTCCTTTCAATATTTAGCTTTGAAGTTATCATGTTTGAATACATTCAGTTAAATGGGATATCTAATTCAGTACATAAACAATGATGAGTCACAGTGTACCAGGAACTTTGAACTCTTCTTTCTCTCACTCTCTCGGCTTGGAAACCTATTCATAAACGTTTGTGATAGCAGAGATCGGCCCTCAGGTTTTGTGGCAATACACACATCTTCGGTCCGACCACACAGATTGTCCCAGAAATGCACAGCACAGCCAGTAATTTGGTTTGTCAGTACTACATCTATTAATTCAAATTACTGTAACTTCAGAGTTATTTGGAAATAAAGACACATTTCAATAAAACATATAATTTACACTTGACTTGTACTGAGTAGAGGACATGAGGCTGAAGGTTGGTGTACACTATGAAAAGCTTTTACCATAGGTTAAAGACTGGCAGTCATCAAATGCTACTCATATACTAGGAAGCTGTTGGTCTTTGACAGAGCCTTAGAAAAAGTCTGTATTCACCCACCCCTTTTGGCTCGGAGAAGCCATCTCTTCCATTTTCTACAAGTGGTACTCATTTTTATCTTGTCTTGTAAAAAAATACACTGCTACTAATAAAAACAGCCACAAACCTTGTACTCGTGAGTGCAGTGTTCCAAATGCCAATTGTCACGTAATTCTACTAATCTGTCTGGTGAGCCTTCTCAGGTTTTAAGGCCACTTTCAACAAGGACTTCAGGTCAAAGAGTTACTCCAGGGAGACCTTCTTTTTATGTCTCAGATAAAAGAATTCAAACCCGCAGTTTCAGCATGAATGCGTACTTTATCTTCTCGCTTGGCCAGCACCAGGAACATAACTCATGTTTGAAAAGTGCGGCGTCTCCTCGCAGTGTTTTGGTCTGCTTCAGAAATGCAAGCCCATTTCCCAGAGAAGTCAAACAAACTCACTCTTGGCATAATGAATAAAATTAGCAAACGAAGAAACTATGCTGGGAAGGTTACTTTGCTGAAAGCACTGCATACTGGCTTTTGGTCCAGGGCACTATTTTCAAAGCAGTCTGTCTGGCAATTTCCCCTGGTTTGTGTATCAACTTAATTAGTAGCTACCTGGTACAATTAATGTCAGTTGGGTCCCTGTCTTGTAAAGTGATGCTCTGCGTCCACATGGGGACCTGCTGTGGCTGGAAGTCAGCATAGGGGCAGGGGTTCCCCTAAGCAGATCTCATTTCAGGATTTGGGCTTTAAACTATGAGGCCCTCTAGGGAGTAAAAGGACCGTGTGAATTGACATGCATTTGATAAATAATGTGTGTAGACCAATTTAAATTGTTTCTTTGGCCAAGAATATATTTGACTATTTGGGAAAGGGAGGTTGCTTGGCTTCTTTTTCTACCAATAGTAATCTATATTCTTCTTAACCACAAACTAATTGCTTCTGGTGAAATAAAGGGGACAATTTAACTGTGCATTTCTACTCTCGTTCCCCTTTTCCAATTTCACTGTGCAAGCATTCCTGCAGGTCCAAGCTAAAATGAACAGATAAAGTCTTGGCATATGCAAAGAAAATATTTGATAAGATTCTGGATGCCAAAGTATACATGAAATTCTTGCCCTAGTGCGGAAAGTTAGAAAGGGCCAGAGTACTCCTGAGGTATTAACATTTTCTTTTATGTCCTCTTCCATTTCATAATGTTTGCTATTACTTTAAAGGTCTCCTGGCATTCCAGCGATGTTAGAAGGAGGCTAGAAGAACATGAATGTTTTCTTCTTGCCTATTATACGTTTTTATTTTTTTGCTTGTTACTTCTTCCCGCTGCTTTTCACTCAAACACATCTGCTTAGAAGGTGCAGCAGAATAAAATGCACGGTTTTGCCCAATAAACAAACTCAGAGCAATTCCACTTCCTCTTCTGGGAAGCAAGTAACAATGATCGTGTTAAAAAACACGGGGCTGTGGCATATCAGCAAAGCCACCTACTGAGGCCATAAGAACCTGAGGAAACTCCGTAAAAAACCCTTTCTCTGCTGGCCTTCCCTCTTACATAGACTTTTCATGGCAATATGGGTACACAATGAAACCACACCAAAGAAGATGGCTTTTTCCATCTGCTTTTACCTCACTTTCACTGATTTGAGCAACTACATAAAGTGCAAGACAGTTCTGCAGAGCAATGTCAGCCTGCTCTCCAGAGCGAGTGGCTCCCCTCAGCCCCACAGAGCCTGGGAGGATGCAGCTGGGCTTCATTACCAGCCCCACCACTGGGGCCAAGTGACCCTGCTTCCTTTAACAAGCCTTTTAACATGAACTATAAAAGATGCCTGTCCTGCCTGAGGAGGAGGGAGGATAAGAGTGAGTTGTTAGAGGTAGGTGAGTCAGTTTGTGGGTTTTAGAGGGTTTTTTGGGTTGTTTTTAAGTAAAAGGGGAATTTTTAGATCCGTAGGGGCTTTGGTTTTGTTTTTTAGCTCTGCTAGTGAAAGGTTTTTTTGTTGTTATTGTGATAGTGGAATTTAAGTTAGAGTGATTTGTTAGTTGTTTGAGTGATTTGTAAATGTGGCCCTATTAAAAAAACATTTCCTTTTTCTTTTCTCCTTTTGTCTAAAAAGTGTGTGTACTTTTTACCTGTATTAGGTGTCCTGAGCCAGCTAACCTCATATATGAGAGGTTTAATAGAAGTTATGATGTCTTAGTAATTTAGAAAATAAACAAAAGAATTCTGGAAGTTTCTTTCTGGTCTCTGAGTATACAATGAATAAGTATTTTATATCATAAATGTATGTTGATAATATAATGGCAAAGCTGTTAAAAGGCTAATACAGAGGAATTAATTAATTTCTGGTTTTGGTGGGTGTTGATGCTGTGTTGATACACATGCTGACTTGCATTATCTGTTTTGTCCACCTCTGCTATGCTTGTATCTTAATGCTGGGTTCAGATGATAGTTTTGACTTTTCTTATGTGGCAGTAAGGGTAGGCTCTAGGCTGTTTAAGACTACCAGAATTCAAAAGCTTTATTTAATTTTATCTGAATAGGAATTAAGCATATCTGTGTACATGTATTGGTATTACTTGTTTTTTTTTTAATCACAATATATGTTAGCTATGTGCTTAGTGCTTGAAATTAAGAAAAAATTTTACTTTTTTATCTTAAAATATAAAATTTGCTTTAGCTTTTGCTGTATTAGGCAGGGGAGTGAGCATTTTCTCTGATGTTACAGCCTGTATTAATGGGAAACAATCTTGCTCTAGACAGTTGGTGTGAAATCTTCAGCTTTAAGTCAATGATTTCCCTCTTGACTAGTCAAGTCTTGTACTTCTATAAATGGTTTCAGTGTAGGCAATCTAAAAAGACCACATCCTAGATTCAGCAGATGCTAATGCATCTTCCCACTATAGCAAATCACGTTTGGTATGTGTGGACTAGCTTTATGGGAGGCTTTTCTAGAAGGCATTGTTTCTCATCAAACTTAATCCTAGTAATTTTGATGGTAGAGTTCAGACCTCACTGAACATTTTTGAAAAACCTGCCCTAGGTACTCTGGATGCCAACTGAGTGATGTCAGATACAGAATCTGACAGGGTGGTTTTGACAGGAGAGGCTACACACTACTTGTGTCATGTTGCAAGTCAGACCTCTCAGTTATTAGTAATATGTAATATAACACCTGCTAGAAGTAAGCAGACATGTGCTTAGTTGTTTCACATTAAGAGAAATGTGCATTTGTAGCAACAGGCAGCTGAAACAACTGTAAACTTCTGCTTCAATGGCTTAGCTTAAATAAACGTTGACAGGATTATTGACTATTAATCTTATAACGCATACCTTCCTAAAGGATCTGAATTCTCATTTTAATTGTGTCAAAATTCTCTTTCTAAGTCTAGCAAGTCTGGTAGTGAAAGGTCTGACTGGCCATGTGAAATCTGGTTGTAAGATGGGAGTAGGACTGCTTCATTAAATCACAAATGGGAAACGCTGCTTTAGCTTGCTTTACTTCTAGAATGAGAGACAAATTATCCTGCTTATTCTTAAAGTAAAAGTATGGGGGTTTTGGATGAGGAAAAAGATCACAGAGTCTGGATTAGAAAATGATCTGATGTCTGTTACTCAGTGGTTTAACTTAACAAAATAGGTATGAATTAGGAAATAACTGTGCAGTTCCACACTTGAGATTGCAAGCAATTTCAGATGATAGAGGGATACAGAACAACCTGAGACTTATTTTTTTTGTAAAGTTTCTAACTTTATTTCCCCTGATTTATTTAAGTGTTAATGTTTATAGCACACTCATTTCTACTCGATTTCCCCACCCCCTGCCTCTTCAAGCTGCTGCTTTACAAATACTGCATTTTCTTGTTGAGCTGCAGCAGCTGTTTCTGACTGTGTAATTTAAACCTATATGTAGAGAAGTTGGGCTTTTCACATCACTTCCATATTAAACATTTTCCCCAGTAGCTCTGTTAGAGAGGAAAGCTTCTCATTTGTTGTCTTTAGGTACTCTATGGATTTTAGGGTCTGTTTAGAGTTTCAGTGAATCTGCAAAAGGCTACAATAGCAACTAGTACAATTCAGAGATGGATTAGTCTTCTAAATAAGTGTCTAGACTGGTTTATAAACTTGTGGTATTAATCCTGTTGGAGACACAAGTTCTTACTTAATTTAATTTGTTCAATGGTTCCAAAGTCTACTTTGGAAGAATGTTTTAGTTGTTGATTATTATAACCAGTTATGTTGTAAAACTCATAATCTGCAGTTTACCTGGGCAACCACTGCTGGTATCAGGGTGCATGGGACATACTCCCCCTCCTTTTAAGCTACTTCTCTTAAAGAGAAATGTTTATAAACGTAAGTTAAGTGACCTGATAACACTGATAGCTTTTTGAATGCAGCTAGTTATTACTTCCTAGCACAGCTTTCTCTTTAATGGTAGGTATCTGTCTGTTTAAAAATAAGGGACTTGTCTATCTCATAATAGATATGAGTGAATAATGAATGAACAGTTGGCATTCTGATATTGCAGCCTTTGCCTATTTTGGAAAGTCCACTGATTTACAATTTGATTTCTGCCTGCTGAAAAGCATAGAGTTGAGGTACCTTTTGATGAACTGTTGGATAAATGTTTATCATTCACTTCACAAAGATATCCTCTCCTCCTCTGAAGACTTTCCTTACTGATCCTATCTACAGTGAGGAAAAACTGCAAAAGAACAGGTGGGAATGTTATTACTTGAATACTCATTGTTTATAGACACAAAATAGTATGCTTATTAAAAAGGGATGTTACATCTCAAAGCCAGACAACTTATCAGGGAGGGATGATGCTGGTGGGAGGGTGTTTCCTTTCAGGCAGTCAGGCATTGTTCTTATTTTGCTCCTTGGTGGAATCATGACTTGCTCATCCTCTGTGTCCTGGGGAATTAAATAATTCTTTGAAAACACAGGGATGAAGACCCTGTTGAGTGTAGGCGGGGTTTGCACAGAAACTGTGGGCACTCCTGGTATTTTTCCTCCCACGCACCCATGCATATGCCAGCTGCAGTGTGGCCCCATTATTATTACTGTGTTTATTTTCCTCAATTTCTTGTCAAAAAACTGGGAAGTTGAATGCAAAATAAACATAATACATTTACTTCAAGTTGTTTTGCATACTATTATAATTAAAAGCTGGAGTCAACTCTCTCACTTTGGTATTCAATAGCAAATATTGCTCCTCCTGTTGTTTTTTCTTTTCCTAAGTACTGTGTCTTCATAGCCATTCTTTCACATACCAAAAGTGTGGGGTTTAAGGTTTGACACACTTAAAACTAATGAGCAGGTACACTAAGCTAATGCATATATTGTGCTGTTCTAGAGAACTGGTTTAGTCTGCCTTGAGAGCAGGAGCAGCTGCAGGCTGCCTGCAGATGTTGACTGGATGGACAGTTGCTCATGAGTGATTCCATTATGTTTCCTCAGATCCCTTTTTGAGTCACATTGGGCAACTGCTCCTAATCTCTAATGGCTTCCTTATGTTCTTTCACCCTCTCTTGTTCAAACTGTGTAGCTGGCTGCCAGGGAGGACAGCACAGCAAAAATGGCTGGTGCAACACAGTTTGCAGGCAGATGATGCGTGATGGTGTATAGACAATACAGTGGTTCTGTTTCCTCTGTAATTGGTGGCTGCTGAGTAATTTGTCTCATGCCCTCCCCCGCGAGGGTGGAGCAGAGCTAAAGGACACAGAGAAAACACAGTGCCTACTGCTTTGGTTTGAGCAGTATGTTAAAGTAAGTTACAACTGTTTCTCAATCCTGTTTAGTCATAGGTTCCCTGTTGGTGGTGCCAGTCAAAGCCTCTTTTCTCATTGTGTTTTGGAGATGTTTGATCACTTTCCTCTGGCTTTGCTCGAGTGGCCTTACAGCTGATTGTATAACTCAGTCTAGCATTCATTGCATGCTTTGCAGAAGGCTCTGTCTGGAGGCTTTGATCAGCAGTTGCTAGTTCAGATGAAGTATGAGAGAAGTGGAGAAAGACGGGAAAGTTATGAAATCCTTTTTACCAGAGCCTCATGCTGACTTTATATCCAAGTGTGAAGGAATAGCTTCTGAGATCATAGCTCTTTCTGAGCTCAAATTGTGTCCTTGTGCACAGCATGTGATGCTGTCACTTACCCTTCTTGGAGAGGTATGGCTTGACAAAGTCACTACTTATATGCTGCACGTAGTAGCTAAGTATTTGTTGTCATAATTAAATGAAATATCAGAATACCTCTGTCATTAAAAAAGATAAAAAAAATCTGACCAGAGCTTTGAGGTAGGTCTGTCCAGACTTCTTCCCTCAAAGAGCTTTTAAACTCAAACCTCAGGTTTTCTTTGAACAAAGCCTACATCAGACAAACCTCTTACAACAGAGAGAAAAGACAGACTAGACATGGGGAAGGGTTTATAAACAAATCTCCTGCTGCTCACTTTGTCCTCTCTTCCAGTCTTGGTTCCAGTCAGCTCTGTGGCTTTTGGGGTTGAAGCAGACTGCAAGTTCACTCTGGTCCCTAGTGAGTTTTTTCCATTGTTGCTGGGGCTTGTTTCTAGCTTCTGCTGCTGCTCTCAGCTATCTCCTGAGGCTGAACTACATGCTCATGTCTCCTTGCTGTTTGCTTCTCCTGCCATTAAGCACACCCAGCTCTCAAATGAAGGTACTATGTCCTTCCTTCTGCAGAGGGACCCACTTGGCTCCTTTAAAAGAATGTAATATACCAAGAGGAAAAAAAATTGGATGCTGTCTGTCTTAGCCCTTAACAGAGACATTTTTCTGGAAAAAGAAGGTCATGTTGTGATAAATATGAAATGTACAATATAAATATTTAGCTACTGTCAACTCATCTGTTAATGTTTTCTGGCTATCTTTTTAAAGCTGTCTGTGTGCTTTGATTTTTCTAATATTTTTTTCTATCTCAAAATAGGAGAACTCATAAAAGCCTGCCTTTTATATAATGGAGAAAATGTACAGTTATGTACACCTCCTGGTTTTGCAGAGTTTAACTGGGAGATCTCTTTGACTGCCTTGTACCTCAGCTGGAATTTGTGCTTTTGAATCCTTAATTGCTGTTGATTTTTTTTGTTGTTGTCTTGGCTGCTTTTTCTGCGAGTTCAGCAGATGTGTTCATAATGAAGAGTGGAGGTTCAGTATTTGGTGCATTTTCTGCATGGGATGAATAATTTTGCTCACGTTTGGTACTGTTGTAGTAGACTTCCTATGTGTTGCAAGTGTAGGTGTCTGCCCGGGGTCAGTGCTTAGATCAGATTAAGATGAAAGATATGATGGGTAGCGATCTGATGAGGACTTCCTGAGAAGTATAACAAGTCTTTGTCTGCTAAAGTAATGCATCTCCCACATTACGCTGCACAATGAACATGGTTTCTTTTATCCTACTCCAGCCTACAACTTCCTAATGACTTCAGAGAAGTTGTTATGGCAGGAACTGCCCATCTGTAAACTAACCACTAGTGTAATGAAAAGTTATACAAATCTATAACATCTAACCAGTTCCATGACAACTAGAGGAACAGCAAGATACTTCACAATATGATGACAAACAATGATATTGAGGAGGAAGAACGTATGTGAAAGAAACAATCAAATAACAATAACAAGAATAGAGGCACATTTTCATTAAATGAAAACATCTTAAACAATGATTTTTCTGACAAACCACAGAAATAGCAAACATGCAGCTTTTTTAATAATGGTTTCATACTGGAGTTTTGCACACATACCCCCTGGAAGCTTAATGCAGTCCAAATGTCTATCCCTTGGACAAGGCCTGTGGGTAGGAGCCGTCCATCCCCATGTGCCAAAAGATGAGACAGTGGGGAAGAAGACTGGCCTGGCTGAACAGAAAGCTTTGGCTGGAACTCGGGGTGGGGGGAGGAGAGTTTGACCTTTGGAAGAAGGGGCAGGCAACTCAGGAGGACTACAAAGATGTGAGGTCATGCAGGGAGAAAATTAGAAGGGCCAAAGCCCAGCTACAACTTAATCTGGCTACTGCTGTAAAAGACAGTAAAAAATGTTTCTATAAATACATTAGCAACAGAAGGAGAGCAAGGAGAATCTCTACGCTTTATTGAATGGAGGGGGAAACATAGTGACAAAGGATGAGGAAAAGGCTGAGGTACTTAATGATTTCTTTGCCTCAATGTTTAATAGTAAGACCAGTTGTTCACCAGGTACCCAGCCCTGAGCTGGAAGACAGGGATGGGGGGCAGAATGAAGCCCCATAATCCAATGGGAAATAGTTAGGGATCTGCTACACCACTTCGACACACCCAAGTCTATGGGACCAGATGGGATCCACTCAAGGGTACAAAGGGAGCTGGTGGAAGTGTTCACCAAGCCACTTGGCATCATTTATCAGTAGTCCTGGCTAACCAAGGAGCTCCCAGTTGACTGGAGGTTAGCCAATGTGATGCTCATCCACAAGAAGGGCTGGAAGGAGGATCTGAGGAACTACAGGCCTGTCAGTCTGACCTTGTGAGGGTTGAGCAGATAATCTTGAGTGCCATCATGTCACATGTACAGCGCAACCAGGTGATCAGGCCCAGTCAGCATGGATTTATGAAAGGCAAGTCCTGCTTGACTAACCTGATCTCCTTCTACGACAAAGTGACCTGTTTAGTGGATGAGGGAGAGGCTGTGGATGTTGTCTATCTGGACTTAAGTAAAGCCTTTGACACCATTTCCCACAACATTCTCCTAGAGAAACTGGCTGCTCATGTCTTGGGTTGGGTGTACTCTTTGCTAAGTGAAGGGGGGGAAAAAAATTGTTAGTAATGGATCTGTCATAAAAGGTATGCTTAGAGTCTACTGAAAATGACCTTTGAATTTAGTCCAAACCAGCTCTAGTTTGTACTGCTGTTGGGCTGCTGTGGCACTCATCAATGTCATTTGAAATGGATAAATCTATTGATTTATATAATGATGGGGTTTTTGGTTGCTTTGTCCCACTAGGTAGATACAGTAAGCTGGAGAAGAGACTAATATAATGTAGAATGATACCAAAGTAAGTAGCTGTTCGTTCCTAGACTTCTCAAAGCAATAGATTTCTTATGAAGAAAGTATTTCAGACTTATTTTCTAGTTTATTGAAACCCTTTTTACCTTTAACCTTTCTCACTTCTTAACAGCTTTGGGATCTATCAGGTCAAATAACCATATAGTTCTTAAATCAGGGGGTTGTTATGTGACTTTAATCTGTCATAATAATATCTATTAATTAGAAGTTTTCAAAAGCCAACTTGAGTATTACAGATTAATTGTATTCAACTAAGTGTAGACTATTAAGACAATCTTTGCAATGGAGAAATGTTCCACCTATGTCTATTTAATGTTTTACTCCAAACCTTTTTGATTGTTCTTTTTTTTCCTATGTCTTTTATCATAGTTCAATGTTAGTTATTATAAACATTCTCTAACCCTCAAAATTTCATTAGGAATAAGTTATGCATACTGCCTGCAAGTCTGTAAAGATGCAAAAATATGAGATGAAAATAAACTACTGCCTTTCTTATTTGAGGGTGTTTTATCAGAATTAAAATGTATGATATACAGCCCAATAACTTTTATTGCAGTTTGTAAACTAATTGGAAGTAATGCAGTGTCAAGAACTATTGCACAAAAGATAAAATTCAGCAACTTCAAATAGAAAAAAGATAATTTCTAAGAAAGCATGGGAAGTGAAATGGAGACTCTGCTTCTGTTGTTCTTTGGGGGCTCTGTGTGTATACATGTGTGTCTGCCTACATGAGGAGGAGATTGGGTAGGTTCAAAATTCCACTGGTTAGGCAGCTGCACATTGAGTGCTCTCATCACTGTGCGTCCTTCTCTCCTGCTTCTCCCTCAGGCTTCCTTCACACTGTAAGAATAACCTCACTTAAGCACACATCAGGCAAAACCATGTGAGTTGTGTTGCATCCTGTGACTCTGTGCAGGTTAATGCTTTTCATCCACATTAACAGAACAATGAAGCGTGCTCAGCATGCAGGTTGGCCACAGGCATGTCGTACAAAAGGTCTAACTATGGCTACTCATCGAGTGTAGACAGGGCTTCATTCAGCCTTTCTGTGATGAATTATTATAGTTCGGGCAGACTTTCATATAGTTTCAGAAAGGGCATGTTAATGTCTTGTACCTCTTGAAAGACACACTTTTAAATGAGATGCAGCTGCATTGTATTTTCAGTCCATTCCCTTGTTGCTTTATGAGAAAAGATGACTAACTCATTTATGGTGATACTAAGCAGTAATAACTTTAAATTTATGGGGCACCCGGTGTCTAGATGCCTTAGGGTGCCTGACAGGCTATAACTTAAAATGTAACTTTAAAAAAAGCAGTGTGATTTAACACAATAGAACTGATGGAGAAACAGAAACCCTATTGTGTGATAAATAGAACAGCGTCCCACAAACAATATCAAACCCAAACTCTCTGCAGCCTGACCCAGAGGGGTGCCATTGTTTTCTCTGAAATGTCAGAGGGAAGTACACATTTGAGCTAAGAGAAAGCATTTATAGAAGGAGGCTTCGCACATGGTAAAACAGAACCAGCTACAGCTTTAGACTGAGCGGTAGGATTTGTTGGTCTCGTTAACCAAGGATGAATGCTTTGGAAAGGAAGCAATGTAGTGGCAGATGTCTTTCTATAGCTATTACTTTCTTTGAAAAGCATGCTTTTCAAAGTGCACTTATCTTATTAGATTAATCTGTACATATATACACATACGCTTTTCCATTGGCCCTCTTCTCTACTAATTTCAGATAGTTACAGAACTCCTTGCTGACTCTGATCTGCTCTCAAAGTCAACTTCTGCCCCAAAGTGTAGGTTTAACAGGCTTGTATCAAGCTTTTGTCAGCTCCTCTTCTCAGTGGAGAGTGAAAGTAGTTCCTGAGAGGGTGCCACATGAGGTCCTTCTCCCAGTTATTTCAGAGTCTCCAGACACTTCTGCTTTGTGAAGCTAAGTATACCTGTAAAGTTTAAATAGGCGGCTTTGTCTGAAAGTCAGCTTGTTTGAATCATTCTACCATTGCTTGTAAGGAAGAACATACTACTTCTGTCTCAATTTTGAAAACATAATGAAGGGAATAAAAAGGAAAATTATATTCTTGTCTTTAAATCTTCTAGTGCTTTCAAAACTGAGTAACTTCACTAAGTGATATTAGGCCACACAAAGTATTTGTAATAACATAACCTAATCTTTGAAATAGATACTGGTTTTCTTAATTTTTCTTTTATCGTTTGCTTGTTTTTCTAATGTACATAAGTCATTTTACAGTTGATCCTTATAGACCTTGGCAACAACATCCAAAAATCATTTGACCCAAGCTGTATACTTGATGATTGCTGCCTCTTACTTTTTTTGCCTCGTCTGACATCTTGTATAATATAGACTTGGAAATAAGACTCTTACAGTTAATTATCCTAGTAAGCATTGTGAAAGGCTATCATGTGTAACTTTTCTTTCTAATAACATAAGTACTCTGTTTGTAGTTTTATTATTTGATATTGTAACTGTATCCAGGGGGTGGGGGAGTAGAATCAGGCAGTCTCTAGAGTCTGGCATATACTTTCCAAAACAGCATGTTTTACAATCTTCTATCTATCTCATGGCACCCCAGTTAAATAATGTTAACAAGAAACACCATGCCCCCAGAAGTGCAGTAGCCAGAAACTTGCACACTATGGCATCAAAAGTATTTCTATTTGTTTGATGGATAGTGAAATTTGAGATAGTTGCAATCCATAACTCAATGTTATTTACAAAGATTCATAGATGATATGAGGGCACAACTTAATTTTACAGAAATTGATGCTGTTCAGTGGGTGGTCATAAATCAGAAAAATTGTTATTGAAATCAGTTCTTCAGAATGTTATGACACTTATTTAAATATTTCCAATACACAATCTCATTTTTTAAGATGACTCTTCTGTTTATTTGAGGTTCTGCAAAACTATAGGCTGTATGGCTGGATTTGTTGCTTTAAAAAAAAAACAAACCCCACAAGCACGTATGGCACGTATCAACAGGCAACTTGCAGCTCTGTCTCTGATCCTACATTTTCAGCTGACTTGACTTTGAATTCTGAACATTTGGGACAGAGTTGCTGAGTGCCCATTGGGTCAGATAGAATACAATGACGATGAGAGTTTTGAACTGGAAGCATTCAACACAAAAGTAGCTTTCAAATATTCATCCTGCATGGCTTAACGAAAACCTAATTCCTGACAAATGTTGGTGGTTTGGTTAGTTTTTGTTAAGCTCAGTTCATTCTAAACATAGATGCATATGGTATCCTGATTATAAGCTGTATAAAGCAGCTCATGACCATGGATGTTGGTGAAGCTGGTTCTGTTGAGGCCTGCAAGTGGAAAACTCTCAGATTTGTTTTAAATTTTTATATGCAGGATTGGCTTCTCTTTCAGAATACACCATGTATTTGGATGGAGTGAAGTGAAGATTCACAGAAGAATTGACGTCTCTGTCCTGTAGGCCTGTGTTAAAGCAGTGAGAACTTCCCATTCTTCCAGAGTAAATTGTTACAGCATGGACAAGTAAGCATTTCTTGGGGGAGTATGTTTGCAATTGAGAAAGTGACTTTAGTGGAGGACTAGCAGGTGGGAGACTGAAAACCAAGGAAAGCACTACAGTGTGTTTAAGATGGTTCTTGCCCATTCTTAAGTAGCTCTCATCTTGGTGCGTGCTCTATGGAAATGTTCTTTGAAGAGTTCATATAACACTTCCAAAAAGGTTTAGAACAATATATAATTTTCATATTTGGATTTTAAACAACCCCCAAATAGTTTGTTTGTCAAGGAAAAAAAATCAGTATTATTAACATTTACTAGAAGATAGATTCTTTGTCATGTTGATGGAACTTTCCGAAACCTCTTATTATAACCTTGCAATTTATAGATTGCATACAATTACAGAAATCTAACATAATTTAAAATTAAAAAAATAATAAAATTACAGAATAACTAAGGAACAGTATAGGAATGTGTTTCAGCTTACAGTCAAAGCTGAGCTCAATAAAAAATAATTCTACTTCACAGAAGTAGTTACAGGACACAGTCCTCCTTGCAACGTTGTGCTGTGCATAGGACTCAAAACCCAAAAGAAAGAACACTCCGTCTACAGGGCCAAATATCATATCGCCTCTTATGAGATACACCTCAAATTACATGGTGCACCTATTTCAGCTGTTCTAAATATAATCAAACCCCAGAAAAAAAATTCAATTGCCTTCTGAATAATAGTCCCACATATTAGACCCTGAAGTCAATGAGAACTTTCTTTGCATTTCAAATCTACTGCCTCCACCCCTAATGGTTTGGCCACCTGGGTTTTTGTCTAGTATCTCAGGTCAAATACCATTGATAGCTGTGAATTCAACACTTCATAAAAAGGGGGAGTGGCAGTGGGAAATCTGGGTCTGTAAATACTGGTGGCATGTGCTGGTCCTTGAAATGTGTGATCTTTTTGAAATCAAAGTCTACAAGATAGACTGAAGTGGTGCATTGAGAAGGATTCATGGAAAACCAGTTTTAAATTCTTTGAAGGGGGGTGGGGAGAAGTACTTGGTAGCTAAAAGTTGAAGAGTGTTTTCCTAGGAGAAAGGAATAATGGAAATGCCAAAATGAAGCAGGAATGAAGACAAGATCTGAGTAGAGGCTGGAAAGGGGTCAGAAGAGAAAGCAGTAGGTATGCAGGCTGCCGTGCAAGAAGGTAATACTTAAACATAGGATCTTGTCTAAGATGACTAAAGATATGTAAGTATTGCCTCTTAGGTGGACCCAGGAATTAGGCTTAGCTCCCCAACTAAGGTAGACCTATTTGTGTTCCCATTTCCTGTAGGCCTTAGAGCAAACTGTTCTCTTCCGTAACCAGGTTTCCTGACCAAGGGAATTAAACTGCTCCATCTCGCAGTTCAGGAAGAAACTAACAAGTATGTAGTGTGGATAACCAAGGGGTTTAAGCCCTCCACTGGTGGTTCAGACACAGCTAAGCAGAATACTGAAAGGCAGAAGGTAGTGGGCATTCATGCCATTGAAAAGAGGGTAACTCAAGTTCTATTTTTTTTCTGAGAATGGAAGGAAGACAGTGAAACCAAAGAGTGTAATAATTATGTAAAAGATGACCTGAGGCGAGTTTCTGAGCAAAGGACAGGACAGATTTTGAAAATGTGCTTACAGTGCCAAAATGAATTTTCCATAGCTGGCAGTTCTGACAAAAATCTTCTGTGTATGTAGCCATTCTCCAAGGATTTAAAAACATTCTGTGTAGCTAAAGATTCATGGAGAAGTGAAAATATGAATATCCAGCACCACATGGCAGACATAAAAGGTAGAGGTCAATAATGAGAGTTGTTATCCATCTGCTATAATAATATTAACAAACCACTGTAAAGTTCATAGTACAGTAGTCAGCTGTCTTCCTGCTACAGGAAAACCCAACATGGTGTTCCAGCTTCCATGTCCTGTTCAGGAATGGTGGAAAAAATACTTCACAGCATTAAAGCTCTTTCAAGGTTTTATAAAGAATTTATTGTGCGGTTGGACTGCCAAATATGATGATTTAAATGATAGGCACAGAGTAGGTACTGAAAGGGAGCCTAATTTCTATGTTTTTTTCAACAAATAAAAATAGTTGCGCAGAGTAGGAATCAGCTTCGTGACAAAGCTGGTGTTACATGAAGATCCCTCTCGAGATTAGGCTGCAAGTAGGAAAGTAGGTAAGTTTAAGGCTTATTTCTCCCAGAAGGAGCATATGATGAACTCAATGCAAGGCCTAATGGGAAATGGGGCCTGAGAAGGTATGGCCTTAATGCAATGGGGCATGTATCCGAATGGTTAGGACTTAAGGAACTAGGTCATCAGGGAGAAGCTGAAGGGAAGTCACTTTCCATTAATGAAGGTGGGGGAAAAAAAAGGGTGAACTGATCCTGAAGGGACAGACAGAAACAGGGTGGGTGGGATCAGTTTAGGAAGTAACTCTTGAGCTGAAGTAAGGTATCACCGAGCTGAGGAAGATGCTTGTAGAAGGTATAAGGATGTGGCTTCAGGAGTTCATTTGCCACTGCATAAAGTGATTGTTGGTTCCTGTCACTGAAGAAAATAATGGAGATGGCTTACACTAAATACTTTAATATAAGTATTCTGGAGTTTTGTGCTCTGATGTCTGAATTTCCAGGATTCCCTAAGTTCATGTTTTTCCTGGGTTCTTTTGTATCAGAGCATAACATGCGAGTATGCCAGAGGTCACCCCATAGCAGTGTCCAACAGCAGGTGTTGAGAAATTATATGACTGGGCCAGGTGTACAGGGTGTTGCCCCTGGGTACTTGTCTGGCCTCCAAGTATGAGACATGGAGACTTTCTTAGCTAGACACAGCTTCTATAAATGTAATAACCCTTATCAGGCTTTTTTTACATCAGCCTGTTGAATAGCCCTTTGAACTTGAGCAAACCACCAGAGCTATGAAGGCTGGAGAGTTTATACTTTTTTCCAGGTAAAGCTGACTACAAGCATCAATGTCAAATCAGAAAAGGTAAAAAGCTGGGGCCTGAGGTCCATGTTGGATATCAGAAAGCTACCTCAATTTTTTTCCTCTGTACTCATACTTTACGTATCAGTCTGCTGTCACTTTGTGCATCTCAGTTTAAACTCAATCACAGGAAACAGGACTAGAAGAGAGCTCAGGAAGTCATCTGGTGTAGGGCTATGTCAAGCACCGGCTGTGCCTGTGTCACTTCATATGCTTGCCTAGCCTATTCTCAAGGACCCCTGTTGATGAAAGCCTGGTGACCTTGCTAGGCAGTCTGTGCAAGTATGTTACTCATTTAGAAAGTATTTTCAATGTTGAAATTCTGACTTGCCTCAATTTTAGTCATTCTTCTCATGTCCATAGTGGTCACTAAAAGAATTTTTCTAGTTTTCTTTAAAGTAGTTTTAATGTATTTGAAGCCTATTAATTCATATCCAGAAGTCTTCTGTTCTTTGACTAAGCACTTGAATGTCTTTAAATCTTTCTTCTGAGACCATATCTACTAGAATTTTGATCAATGTCTATAGTTATCACTGATAACTTTGTTCAAGTCCAGCTTAAGACCCACTATTGCTTTCAGTACCTCTGAAGAGTTGCTACCTATGCAATTGTATTCTTTATTCCTTTTTCTTCTGTTCATAGCTATGAGATCTTTTCACTCTTGAACTGCAACCTGTTTTATCAGATCAGACCTTGAATTTGTCAAGATAAAAATGTAAATACTACAAGGCTCAGGGCAGAGCCTGCTATTCTAAAAGTGAGTGCTACTCAGTATTTTTAACCATTTTCTACTAGCTCTTTAGACTTCTTTCCTATGTTGCTTAAGTGAAGTTGTCATGTGAGATAGCAGCAAAAGTCTACTACAGTCAAATTATATTGTGCTTCTTTTAGGTCCATATGATGTGGATTAATTAAGTGGTCATTACTTAATACATCATTATGAAACCTGCATTGCTAGCTTAATCTGGTACTTATTAACTTAAAAATTTTGTCCTAAAAATTTTTTAAACCCTAGCTTAGAAACCTCTGGAAAAAATAGGAGTGAACACTTAATATGCAATCAGTTTGGGAATGGAAATTCAAACACATGTATGTATTTTAATATTTTTCAAAGGAGGAAGAGAAAATTCTTAATTCTAAAATCCTACAGCTAACTTCCAGTACTTCAATTATCTGAGAAACTTTGACAGTAATTACTCTTACTTGTAAGCCATGAAAGAGATAAAAGTTAAACTAATCTTACCACTTACTGCTTTGCATGACCTTGAATACCACAACCCAAGAAGTCTGTATTGATTTACAGAAAAACCAAAAAGCCAACTGTGCATTGATTAGAAGAGAGACTTGCTGGGGAAATAATTTTTTAGGCTGGAATGTTTACGGAATTCAAAAAGCTCTGAAAGAATCAGTGTAGAAAAAACAAGCCACAAAAAAGAAGGCAGTCCTTAAAAATAGCTCTGAAAGGAATTTTCCTCAGCAAATAGAAGTACATTAGGGAAAGAATAATTTAGTTTTTCAGATCATCAGAAAATACAGACAAAACAAAAACTGCTAGAACTGGAAAAAAAAAACCAAAACCCTGAGACACTGAGTAGATGGGGCTTATTGTCATATTTAGAAAAGGCGTATTTAATTGTTTAGGAAAGTAGATTGTCTTAGATCTAAGAGATTGAGTTTTCAGTTGGTAGTATAACACATGGTTTAAGTTGACTCCATGTCAACACAATTTGTTCCAGGTACTTAGAGTCACTGTGCCTAGTGATTACTAGTAGCAAGGGTGCCATGGTCGCCAAAGCAGGGCACAGTTTAAAAACATACACAGCTCCTACTAAGCTCTACTAGTTAATTGGCTGCTTCTGTTTCTAAATCTTTCATTTGAGACTATTAGACTTCTTGGATTTGTTTCAGAAACAATAGAAGAGTCATTGTGTCTGTGCTGGCATGTTGCATGGACTAAAGCAATACAGTTTCATATTTAGCTTGTCAGCATCGTATACCATAGTTGCTACTACTGGCTTTAAAGAAGGAAAGTATTTTCCCCATATGTATTAGTTGGTTTCTTTGGGGAATGGAGTAGTAAAACATTTAGGCTGAACCCTGTACAACTGAGAAAAGAACAAAAAGCCCTGAGAGGTCTGTATGCTACTCCTTATCTTCCCCTCAGATTCTGTCATTAGACTAGCTGTAACCTTTGCTTCCTGAAAACCTCAATGCAAAATGAGAAAGCACAAAACCTTTTTTCCATCCTGGTTCAGATATCGCAGTATAGAAGGTCTGGGAAGTCAATGAAAAAAGAACAATGATACCATACAAAGTTAATGACCTGGTACCTAGTCAGAGAAATGGGCTTGGCAAATTCCAGGGAAATATCTAACTGAAACCTTTATGTACTTGGTCAAACCTAAATGTTATTTGCACACTGGAAATGTGCAGGTATATGTGAACAAAGAGGAAATAATCTGACAGTATTGTAAGTGTCCTGCAAATGGGGTACAAGCCAGGTAAGGCAAAGATTGTTCTTAAAGTGTTGCTCCTGATCTTACCAGGTTAAGAGGAAGTAGATGGGGTTGGAAAGGAGATATGTAGATCCAGGAAGGAGGCTTTCAAAACAGTAGCTGCAAACTTGATTAATCTGCTGTGGTGAAATGTTTCGTGGACCAGTGAAGGTCCATGGGGAAGGGGGAGCCATTATCATGAACAACACTTTCTCAAATCTATCAGCTGCCAGAATCAAATTCTGGTATTGCTATGGATGCTGCAAAAGCTAATATTCTACTACTTAAGGATGTAAGAAACTCTTAAAAGGATAAAACCCCTCATTTGCCTCTCTGATTTCAGTCCAACAGCCTGAGGGGCAGGAGGTGGGAGGAAAGAAATATGATGTCCCTGAAAACCTTTAGGGATGATACTATGCCCTCTAAACAAGGGATTAGCTATGAAAAGCCATTCTTTCTTCTGGAGAACACAATTTCCTTCGAAGCCGCTGGATACTTCAGTGGCTGGCGTGTTTACTTCTGGAATCTTGAAGACTGTTGTTGTCTTAAATCTTCTTGTTTCTTAGAATGTGACATGTTAACTTATTAAGTATGACCCTTAATTAACTGTTCCTTGGGTGGAGGGAGTATCATACCATGCTTCTGGTATGATGTTGCAACAAGTATTGTAACTCCAGACAAGCAACTCTTGTAATTATTTTGCTTGTCACCACATGTGGATTCCTGCCATGGCATTTCATTTGGGTACAGCAGCTTCCATGACTACGTAAGAGCTTTCTTCTGAAAATACCTTTTTCTCTTTCCAAGCAAGTTATGTAAATAGCTCCCCAACCCCATTAGGCTTCAAATCTGAAGGCTGCTGGATGCCCTTGTGTTTCTCCTTAGTGTTCCATGTAGTTATAAACAAGCCACTATGGATAAACATAAACATTGGGTCAACATGTTCAATTTCTCTGTGCTAGACTGCAAATGAGTTATAGCTTTTTGAGGAGCGGCAAGATTTTTCAACTGCTTGGCATTGTGCAGTCTGTGGATATGCCCAAGGATAGGCCATAGAAAGCTCTATAGCTCCATATTAACTGAAGCACAACTAACTTGGTGTATGACCAAGCAATTAAGAAAGTAAAAGCAGAACTACAGGAAAGCAAGATGTATGAAGGGCATCCTCTGTTAAATCAGTTGAAATAGTTTGCAAGATAACATGTGTATGACCTACTATATAAATATTAAAGGTACCTTTATTTAAGAAGGGATTAAGAATATCAAACTTAACACAGAGAAATGCCAATTCTTTTAAGTTTACAACAGTTCAAATTGTACATATGCCTCAATTTTCTTTGTTATTTGTGCTTTGTTATTCTTTATCTACTGTGTTGTTTGGTTATGGTTACCACCAAAATGTGGTCTTTATTTAATGCATTACTACAGAATAAATTATTTTTCTTGAGGTATATTCCTCAGATTTTTTTGATCCCAAACAATTCATCTGCCTGGTTCAGTTGAAATGAATGCTAAAACTATCAAAGCATTTTTCCTAAAAGAATTAGGCCGATAAAAATGGAACCCAGCTGTCCCTATGTATTTCTTTCCATCTTTTCTGCTATTTTGTAAATAACAACTGAGGTATGCACAGTGAGTTAAAAATGCAAAACACAAGTGGTGAGGTTACCTTAACAACACTAGGAAACAAAACATTACAATTGTGTACATGAAATAATTAAAACTGTAATGAAGCAGATAAAGCAGAAACCCTGCAAATTACAGTAGCAACTGGGAAAGAATGATGAAACTTACCTCTAAGGCTTTTCCAAAACCCTTATGCTGGCATGGTGCAAGCAACTTTTTAAGCTTAAAGGAGGAATCAAAAACGCAAGCAAAACACCCACACCCCCTGGGGAAAAAAAGAAAACAACCTCTACATCTGAGACTTGTTCAGTGACTGGTGTCAAGTGTGAAAAGTCCTTTACTCTACCTTTAAACCTCCTAGTTGTATTAATTGAAATGTATTTATGTATCTTAAACAGTGAATATACTCATGTACATGCCAGTGTGCTTTTATGATTACAATCAAGTGCACTATTTGCAATAGAACTGAAAACATGAATGTTGTCCACTGTCACATTTCCTTACGAATGCAATCTTCCCTCAGGAAGAGGAAAGGACTCACTGAGATTTCACACATCTGGGATTTTTTTTAAGATTTTATAATGGAACAGTAATATTTTTATTATTTCATATAATTTTTTTACTGTCATTTCAACAGTGGTTTTTTAAATACTCTCTGGTTTAATTCCACTTTGGAACACAAGGTAAACCCTATGTGTCTTTCATATTCAGAATCTGTTCCACACTGGATCTTCTTTACAGTCCATTTTCTGAGGGGTGGGTGGAATTAGATGATCTTCAAGGTCCTTTCCAACCCAAACCATTCTATGACTTTGGTGAAAGAGAAAATGGATATTTGGAGTCTTGTAGGACCTTATTGAGTATATCTATTCTTAATTATAGGAAGTAACAACTTGTGTATGATCTAAGCTACTTTCCTCTTCTTTTTGGAACATCTAATGCTGTTTAGCCTGGCTGTGGTAGACCAACTCTGTTGAATAAAGCGTCATTGATCTGGGCTAAGGACTGTCAGACAAGTAATTTGTGTTTTCTCTGGGTGGCTGTGGTTTCTCCATGTGATCTTTTGTCAGAGTTGTGTGTGCAACCCAGTTTCACAGACATTGTTTTAGAACATGAGTGTCACCCATCAGTTCAGTTAAGCCACCTAGACAGCATGTTGGCAATGAATGGTTTCTGTGAGCACACAGAAACATTCCTGGATTATTTGTCACCCTCCCCTCAATTGCACCTGCTTTAGTGCAAATGCCAAGAAAGAATACTTGAAAACAGAACAAAGACAGTTACCTGGGAAGGTGTTTTTTGTTGCTTAGGAGTGAGGAACTTGAAGAAAGCAAGCCACTAAGTGTGGGGAAGGGTAGTGATTTAACTGTACAGGATAAAACTACTTGCTGAAGTATTTAGTGCAGAGATAGCTTTTGTTTGAAAGTGGCCTTCTGAGAAGAAATTGATGGGTCAATGTGGATCATAATACAGAGACTAAAAACCTGCTGGTAAGAGCACTTTTGGAAGGTGCACACCAAGGCATACTTCTCAGTCTTTGGGAAAATGGGCTGGAAACAGGCTGACAAAAGTTTTTCCATACTTTATTGAACAGAGCCCCTCCTATGAAAGTAGAAAGCTATGCACCTTTTCTGTGCTGTCTGGTGGCTGCTTGTGCATGTGGAGAGAGCCCTGGAAGTGCTGCTTTGTGCCTGCATACCAGGGTTTCATGGCTCGCAAGTCTGAGACTTGGTCAGCACTGAGTTCTGTCAGTGTAGTTGTGTCATACAGTTGACTCCATGCTCCCAAGTTATGCCAGCAAACCCTGGTGTATCTGCAGCGATTGTAACAGAAGTGTGTATTCACTGGCTATATGTACCTATGCTATGGATGTACCAAATACAAAACAGAGTTATGTTGAAACTTACGGGGCTCCACTCTTGCCACTGACTAGCGATCAGCATACATTCAGCATGATGTGATGTCCTTCATCTTTGTTCTGTCCAATTTAGACCTCTTTCTCCTTGCCACTGCAGATAGGACAGAATAGAGCTGTAACGTATGTATCTGTTTAACTAGCGTTTGTCAGCTTTATGCTTAACAAGGCTGACTTCATTTCCCACAAAGGACAAATACCAACACCAAAAGCACACGAAGCCCATTTGTAAGACCTTATGGTCAATGGCTGATTAAATTGAGAATAATAAAATGCTGGTACAGGTGGCCAGACAGTTGTGAACATCCAATTAATGTCACAACACCCATTACACTACAAAAGGAGAGACTGGTATGCATTTTGTCCAATGATATAGTATCTTTTCTATTTTGCTTAAACTGAGATACAGGTAATGGCATTTCATGTTGGAATAATAATAGATGAAATATTTATAAATAAAAAGAATTAGTCTTATGTACTTCAAGAGCTTAAAAACATGTAAATGCATGGCAAATTATGCTGTAATATTTCTTTTCTATGATGTTAAATGTAATGTTTTAAGATTCAAAATGAAGAACCCCTGATTTTTTTTCTTTTTGAGGAGAAAAAATACTGAGGCCTTCATAAAATGGAAATTTTTAAAAAATATTCATAGCCCTTGGTAAAGGTCAGAGACAGGGTAAATGATGCCAACGTTTTGCTCTGATGTAAATTAAGACAAACTGGTCTCCATTCAAGAAAGTATTCTAGTGTACAAAAATGTTAAGTACATTCAGTTATGCATATGGAAGCTTTGGAGCTGGATCTTAATTCAAAGAATAGTTAAATTTTCCTCTTACTCTTGAAACTGAAGCAGTTGGCCAAGGCAACTTAATTCTCTGCTCAATCTATTTTTTTTGAGGTGTTAGAATTCTTACTTACATAGATCTAGATATAGGTAAGAGCACTAGAAAGTAGTCAAAGGGAGTGTCATGTACAGCTACCCCTAGTTTTTATTTATTTTTCCCTAGATGTCTGCCTATGGACTGGCAGAAATCGGACTAATCCAAAACAATACATACACTTTTATGATGAACTGTTCACTGTTGTGTTGTAAGTAAAATTCTGGACTTTTTTTTTTATTCTTTCCAACTGAGAAATTTTTTCTAATACTTTGGTGGGAACTAGAACCTTTTAATAATTCTACTATTTATACATCTGTTAATTTCTCTGGAAGAATACTAAGAAGGAGGTTGTTACACTCCAGTGGTCTAATCATTACTATTAGCAGAACAATTTTAAAATATGTCTACAAATACAGCATTTTAAATTTTTTTCCACTGTTTGCCTCACATGCCTCTGTAGTTGCTTTTAACTGCATAATCAGATGTAATCAAATCCCTTTGCCAACAACTTCAATTTAGAGAGCAACACTATTATGATGTGGGCTGAAATCCCAACCAAAATTAATCGGCTTTCTAGAAAAAGTTGAATGTTGGCTATTGCAGTTTTACGCAAAAGAAGAGTACTGATGTGATGTTCGTAACCTGCTAAAGGGTAACATCATTCTCCCTGCCCAAACTAGATTGACTAGTGGTGTTAGTCAGAATATCGTGGCCCTGCTAGGTATGTTGTAAGAATATACAGGATGTTAATCTTTAGACAAAAACAGTGTTGTGTTTGGGTTCCTTTAGCGTTGCTGAATTTCCGGCATTCCATCAGAGTTTCCTCACAGACAATCCCTAAAAGTGAAGAATTATGTGGTTTCAAAAATCTGGATTCACCCATTCCTGCAATACAAAAATAATGAGGATAAATCTGAGTGACATCTGAGAAAACATAGTGCTCATGGAAAGTGTTATGTAGGATCGTTGTGTGTGTGGATATTTTCTGGTGAGAATACTCCTGTTCTCTTCAGGCAGCTGTATCTGTAAATACCAGCAGATCTTTATTTCAGCATGGCTGTGAGAGGTCCCAGTTCTTAAAAAAAAAAAAAGAAATAAAAAATCTGGATTTTCTGTGACAGGGTGAAGCTCGTCTACCTCTGTCGCGCTTCACGACCAACTCCATCGCGCGGATGTGAGTCCCAGCGCTGCCTACTCACCTCCTTCCTCTCACACCTGCCTTCAGGTTACACCGCTGCAGAAACCTGAGTGAGAAGCCAACCGGCTGATGAAGGCTGATTGTCTGAAGGGTGTTGGACCTCAAGGCCACGGCTGGGTGAAGAAGAGCCGTTTGCTCTGGGAACGAAAGCCAACCGACGGGTGAGAACGGAGCGCGCCGCTTCTGCGTTAGCGGCACGTGAGGAGGCTGCCAGCGCAGTGTCCCGCTCTGGAGTGTGTCGTTGGGGCCAGGCCTCAGTAGTCCGGGGTGTTTCAAACCCAAAGGCCTCGTATTTCCTGTCACGACATTCG
>VXBL01004075.1:1450790-1467834 GCA_013400195.1 Aramus guarauna | reverse complement strand
CGGTGCAAAATGTTGGGCATGTACGTGCCGGATAGGTTTGCCCTGAAGTCGTCAAAAGTGCAGGACGGGATGGGGCTCTACACGGCCCGCAGAGTCAAAAAGGTGGGTGATGGCCGAACGAAAGGGGTAACGGCCTGTCCCGGCCCGGCGGGGAGCCGCTGCCACGTATCACAGGAGAGCGGGGCGGCTCCTCCGCCCCTTACCGCCGCCGGCCGGGCTGCCGCGCTCGAACTTCACCTCAGCCTTACTTTGTCGGCGCTGCCGCCACTTCCGTCCGCTCGGGCTCCCTCTCCTCAGGGGAGGCACCGCCCGCCCCCTCTCCCCCCCGATGAAAGGGAGCCTCCCGGCTCCCGGGGCGCTGCCGCTTGGGGCGGGGAAGGGGCACGGGGGCCTGCCAGGCCGCTGACTACCATGCGGGGTCGGCGGAGGGTTTTCTCTGGAGGATTTTGTTTTTCCCCGTTTCTTTTAACTTTGTTTGTGTTTCTGGCACTGTTCTGAGGGCAGAGCTCCTCCGCACAGGACTGCCGCCTTGATTATCGCCTTGGCTTCAGACCGCGGTGCGCCTCTGAGGTGGAGGTACCCGCCCGTCGGTCGCAGGCTCCTGTTGTCCCCCTGCTCTTGGAGCTCGGTGCGATGGATGATTTAATTCACCCTTTCGGGATGATAAAGCCGGGCCTGTGACAGATACGATTCAGCTGAACTGCAGGTCTCACATACCCCAACCAGGTCATGTCCCTTGACAGCTTGTAACTGAATTGGAAGTCTCTTGGTTACCTGAAATCCCAATTATTACTGTCCAGGTGGCTTCTTTGAACAGATAAAGACATATCTGAAGTTATGAACTCTGCATTAGTGTACACTTCTACATATTTTATATGTTTTGCTCTGCATTTTTGTCCTGGTTTGGGGTCTGAGCAGGCTGAGAGGGCTGCCTAATTTTTCAGTGTTTTCATCAATAAGGCTTAGACACTGTGGGGTAGGGGGCACGCATTTTTAAGGTGTCCCTGGGTGTTAATGGGGGATGGAAGGGTAATAACTTTATATTGCTTGGCTTAAACTTTCCTCTGAGGTTCTGAACTTTCGTTTGAAAACTTTGGGAGTTCACACAGCAAGGAAAGAGGTACGCTACTAGCATATATTAATTCTTGGACTCTGAAATGAAGCGAGCTCTAGAGTGAAGTTCATGGAAATCCTCATCTAGGCGTCAATATAAATTCTGAATGTCAGTTCAGAGTCAGCCCCCTTCCTTTACACTGTTGTCAATTGAACCATCAGAGCTGCGTGCTAGGAAAAAGAGAGCATTTCCGTGCCTGAATTACTTCATGTTGCTTTGGAACTCTGTACAGGCAAAGTATATGATGTCAGAGATCTGCTTGCTCAGCTCTGCCAGTGTGAGCGCATCATATGGGGCATCCTAGCAAAACTGAAATGTTGCAAGTGTGACATGTATCGTATGTAGGATGCAGAAGGTAGAAGGTAATTGCGGTAAGATTTGTTTGTATTAGGAGTGTCTGGTGATGTGTTTGTTACAGGCTTGTCCTCTGTTTGGCAGTGAATCCTCTGTGCTGGTAGCACACACAGTTGTGGTATGCAAAGCCCTGATCAGAAGTATGTGTCTGACAGGAAGACTTTGCTTTTTGATAGGCTGAGGAACCAGCTCTTGAGTTGTTCTGTGGGCAGTGGTTGAAACAGATATTCCTAAAAATGGTTGGAGACCTAAGCACTGTGTGTTGCTACAGCTGTTCAGACACGGGTGGATGTGTAAATAACAGAGATGATATGTTGGATGTAGCCGGACTGTGTGTTACTCTTTTCTATGGAAAGAAAAATCACATCTGAGGTGCTCTCAACGTGTTCTCCTGTCCAGTAAAGAGGCAGCAGTACTACACTAAATGGCTACAATACAGAGTAGCTAATAGCTGTTAAATTAATTCCTTGGAGCTTTGGGATTAGGAGGAGGTGTCGAATATGACACTTAATTGTGAAGATCTTATATTCCTGAGTAGCAAATACTGCATCATTTTCTCTATTGCTGTCACACAACTGCAGTTGTCTTAACTGAAAGTAAAACACATTTCAGATGATTTATAATCAGAAATTGCAGTACCAGCCTTCTAAGTGCTAAGTAATTATGAAGCAGACCTCTGAAAAGTCTACTATTAGCAAAGTTTTGGTAATAATACATTTTGAATGGCTGTTGTCTGCCATCTGCCTTTGTGCCTTCAGGCTGTACTTTCAAGCTTTTTTCTATAATGATAAAAGGTGGAAACTTTTTGTTTTGTTACCTTAACAAAAACCGTGATTCTCTTGTAATTGCTTTTCTTGAACAGCTGGCCTTTGGTTACAGCATCAATATTTTAAGGCCCTTGGTATAATCATCAGGGAGCCACTACATTTCTGAGTGTTTTGCTGCGACTGAAAGATTAGTCACTTCTCCTTTCTTGAAAGCAACTGTTGAAAATAGCTTTTTCAACATTTGAATGATGTGCCTTTCATATAATTTCTGTGGCTGACTTTAGATGGTGTTGTATGCCTCACTTTTATTGATCAGAGAGGAAGCTGAAGTCTTTGTATATTTTTGATCAATATATATTGGCATATGACAGCATATTTATTAACTAATACTAATAAATATATTCTTTACGATAATAAGAAAATGCTCTGAAATGCTAAATGAATAATTACACTTACCCCATGGACCCTTGTGTTCCAAGACATCAGGTTTTGCTGTCTCTAATTTCTGCTTTCTCTACGCATTTGAGAAGCTATAAAAAGTGCTTCAAAATCTGAATCACCTACTGTTCATGTGATTTTTTCATCACATCATGTGTACATGTTCATGTACATTTACTTTACATTTAGAGGTGGACCTGTTGCCTTTTGCTATTGTTTTTAGCTTCTAGAAGGTCATAAACATACTGTAGTAGAGGTTTATTGGTTTGGAGTAGCTGAGGTAGGAATGATGTATGGTGTTTCTTGTTTTCAGTCAGTATGCAGTATTAAGTTGTTGCTGTGCTTCATCCCAGAGGTGCTGTGTGCTTCAGTCATGGGTAAAATTAACCCTGTAGGTGCTTTATAAGGTATCTAGGGATCCTTTGGATTGCAAGGATGAAAGTATTACTGAGGTGAGGGTTGTGGAAACCTCCAAAGTAGTTAAGGAAGAAATTAATCTTTTTATGTCCTCTTCAAAAGTGTTATTCTGCCACTAAAGTGAGTATGGGAAACTCTTTTTTTTTCAGGTTCCTTATTCATTCTATCTTCAAATAATTTCCATTTTAAATTTATGGAGGGTGTGTTTTCTTTTTATAAAACTTATCTAGATTAGAGTCCAATAAGCTTCTTTTCATCTTGATAATTGCTGTGAGTAATGAGAGATTCTGCAGATACAGTTATGCCCTCTCTTAGAACTCAGCCATTGTAGTGAGCTGCTTTCCTTGTTGCACCAAAACTACTTGTTGCTTTCTAAGTGAATGGGGAAAGCTAATTCAGCCTGGCAGGAACTGTCTGCTCCAGAAGGGACCTACCTTATCTTAGTGAGCTAGGTAGGACCATACATTTCCAGAGCAGATTTCCTCTGCCACCATCTTGACTCTTCCTCCTTAATCTAAGCAAATTGCCTCCCATGTAATATCTGCATGGCCCCTATTAGACAATAGTATGTTTGCAGGGGTGGCACCCAGCATAAGCTGAGAACGTTGATGGCTGCACACATAGAACTGTATTGACCTATTTTCATCTTCATTGCTGATGATGGAAATTTCAGTTTGAGTATTAAATCCCAGGATTTGTAAAGTTGGCAGGGCAGGAACCCTGACCTCATTTGATTAGCAAAATGATGAAGGGTGGTATGGAGATCAGTGAGAGGTAATGATGATGAAGCCCTATAGTGCCAGTTTTTCTTATCCCTGCCTAGATTTGTATCTTGGTTACTGCTCTGGGCTTCAATTGTTTTCTGCTGTTCTTTGTCTTTTTACTTTCCGCTTTGCACGTCTTTCTAACGAAATCTTTGTTGTGCACATTTTAAAATACCACTCCTCAATTCTGTTGTCTTGTTATGCAATGCCAATTTTCTTTTCCTATGTTTATTACCTCTTCAGGTTTAATTTGAAATACCAGGATTTTTTTTTACTTGGTTGGTTGTTTCTAGGAAGAATGATCCTGGAAATTTTCCATTCTACTTCTTACTCTGCACTCTACCTGTAGATAGTTTATAAAAACTAAGAGAACATGTAGCAGACTGTTTCTGGGATCATGGAATATGCCTAGGGGAAGGGACATGTGGACAAGATAGATACTTTTATTTGCCAAAATACTGTTAGTTTGAAAGAAACACCAAACTTGCTTTTCATTATACCCAAAACATTTAGAAGAACATATCAATGGGTTCTTTCACAGCATGTGGTAGACTAGCAGGTGGTGTAACATTTTAATTTTGTTTATAAAGGCTTGAATTAATTCATAGACACATGCATACTCCCAATATTTTTAAAAGAATCTCTTTGTGTGTTTAAAACCTCAGTTATTCAATGTTTTGATTTGTGGCACTTCAAAAAGTAGTGTTGCAAATAATCTTGCAAATAAATCTAATGTAAACTTTGTGCTTGCCAAATAGTTTACATTTTAGTTGGATGTCTATTGCAAGGTGTTTCCTGAAAATCTTATAAGAAATGTAAGACATTTGACTTGTAAATTTCAGCCTTATTATAAATAAACAATAATGGTGTTTCCCAAAGAGGAAATAAGCATGTAAAGGTGTAAAGCATGGTTTTGAGAGATTCTCTAAGCTATGAAAAGAACGGGAATGAGCTCGAAGTTGAACCCTCAAGGATGTGCACCTTCTTGGCGTATAGTAGGATGATAAGGAAAACTGTCCTTTTTCATTTGAAGCTAAAAATGATACCTCTGCTGGAGTTTGGTAATTCACTTGCCTTTTTAATAATTTTTTTCCACTGATTTTTTTTCTTTTGTAATTATTCCTTAGGGTGAAAAATTTGGCCCCTTTGCAGGGGAGAAGCGAATGCCACAGGAACTGGATGAGAACACAGACTGCAGGCTCATGTGGGAAGTGAGTAGTCTAGAGTGACATCATATCAAGCAAAAAGTGTACTCAAAACAGTAACAAATTCTCACCCTCCAGCTTAAAGATACTGTAGTGACATTTTGTAGTTATTGATGCTTTTAAAATATGCTTTTTGGGCAGCAGGGGATTGACTTCTTTAAAAAGATAAAGAAATAGCAAATGATAGATTTTTATGTTTGAGGTTGATATATTTCACACGTCATTGATTGGAAACTGACAACATTGTGAAAAATTATTGAAAAATGTGCAAATAAAAATTTAAAGTAATTTGAATATGGGAAGATGTTTGTTAGTTACTGAGTGATTTATGCTGATCAACAGGTGTCAGCTCATAGCTTCCTCCAACTGTAATATAAAACATTTCCTGCTGTGACACTTGTGCTGGAATTTGAAAATTATATGATAAATGAAGTTTTTAAATTTTAGCAACTTTGTAATGTAATGTGTAGTTGTGAGATCTTTAGCAAAATAGAAACCTGGTGCTGTGGGTAGATGAAGGCATAATGAGTTTTAGGGCTCTTTTAAACTTTTTTTTTTTATACATATTAGGCTTGTAATTAGGTCTTTAAGCCATCCTAGTTCCTGTCACAGCTGTGTTTGCATGTAGCAAAAATCTGTCTGAGTTTACTAGTTGAGGAGATTACACTAACTGAAAAATACTTGGAGTAACAACATTTCCAAGTTGTTATAAACACTTGCTTTTCAGTGCTTCTGTTCTGTCTTTGTAATCTTTCTTTTCTCTTGTAGTTCTTTGAGCAGAATTCCTTTCCTTTTTTTTTTCTTTTTTTCCCCCCAGCCAAGCAATTTTTAATAAATGCATATTTAGTCTTGTTTTACACTGAGAAGGGGACTAATTTCCTACTTTTTCACCTTTCTGTGGTTAGAGGTGGTAGGATGACTGTTACTTTTATGTTGCATGGCACTGTACAAAAAAAGCTTGTTTGACATCTGGCTTAAAGCACTATCTGTGCATTTATTGCAAAATAAATGTTTGAAAAAACCTCTAGCATTAGCACCGCTTAGCGGCTTATAGAGTGTAGTGTTGATATGGTCTTAGCAGAGCTATAAATATATTCTACACACTGGAACAATGAGTGGGAGAATGCTAAAAGCCCATCTCATTAGACTCAAATTCAATATAAATATAGTGAGTGGCAAAGATTCCTAGATGAGTGTTAACTCAAGTTTCTGAATCCCCGTGCCTTTGTTTTCCCTCTTCCCCTTTCCTTTTTTTCTTTCTTTTTTAATCTGGGGGGTGTGCCCAAAATATCCTTTCCCAGAGAAGAGGTGTGGACAGTTCATTCCCCTCTCTCCATTGGTTACATACTCGGAGCAACTGGTTTCATCTTGTTTGTTCTGAGCTGAAAACAAAACACCACAATGTGCTTTTATTACAAAAGTTTGCTGAATACACTACATGATAATGTGTCCTGGCTCACTTGCCTTTTTATGGTGTTTCTGCAGGTTATTTTAAATCAATAAAATACTTGAGGTAGAACAAGGTTTTCAGAGGGGATGGTGGGTGGATTATAGCAATGAGAAGGTCTTTAAGTTTGTTGGAAAGCCATATGATTTTCCAGATGCCTCATTGCTGATGATTACATGGATTTATCTGTTTCTGTAAAACAGAACATAAAAGGCAAATACATGTATTTACTGATGACACTAATATGACCCCATTGACAGCAAATCAGAAAATGATTTTTTTAATGAGCTGTTCTAAAACCATTTCATAATATCTTACTGTAACCTAGTTTTGAGAGCCTTGAAAAGATTCCTGCATACCAAATTTTATGACTTCCTGAATGTTTGAACCAAAGTTGTTCATGTTTACTGAAGTTGATCTGAACGTGAGCTTTATAATATAATTTAAATCATGCTGAGAGTAGTCTTAAGTTGAAAATAGAGACCAGGAATGCAGAAAGAAACAAGTTCAACAGTCCAAGTAGATTGTTATTCCAGATACTGTGGGAGGCAGTCACAGCAACTAGCCAAGTTTGTGGGTAGTCAACTGTAACAAAGATATTCAAAATAATTAATTTGAAGACTCTTGGATGAAGACACACTAAAGCCTGACCTCACAGTCTGATGGCAGTCAAAAAAATGCGTTTTCAGCAAGAACACCTTTAGAAAGAAGGCTAAGTAGTGGAGGCTTTTTATTAAGTCAAGTAAAAATGAACATGAGTGCAACATTTCTTGATATGTGATGCCTGGGATCTGAACTTCAATTTTATGGAATAGCGTTCTGTGAGGAAGTTTATGACATGCATTTCTAGTTGTGTGGAGTCGTGATCTGTGATGTGGTCTGTTTTGATCAAGCTACTCCTTTTTCTCGGGGACCAGCATTGTGAGTTGGCGTCTTTAAGATGTCACATTGAGGCAGAATTTTACACATTATGTTTTCTTTCAGTTTTTGGGAAAGCATGGAACCCAAAAGAATTTTGTTAAATAAAGTTCTGAGGATGCTGTGTTTAAATTAAATATAGCAGAATGCTATTAGTCAGCCTGTAACTTGCACAGTTCTGAAGAAATCAAAGGTTTACACTTGCTCATTCAACAGATTCCAGAAGATTGGGGTTGGGGGAAGCATCCTTGATCTTGCAGTTATCTTTGTAGAGAGCTACATGCTGAAATGTTTTATTTATAAGTGATGTGAAAGAAAACCCCCAAACCTGTGGTAACCATACAGTTAGGAGTAATAATAAAAGCCAAAAAACCATCCAAATGCCTTTGTGTTTTTATGCTAGTTAAGTATGCAGCTAGTTGCAGGTAATGAACTGAGAGGCTTGTTCTTATTCTTAGGCTCCCACTAACACCTTGATTAAATATTGCTTTGTTGGTCTGTATTAGTATACTTGGCATAGCAATTTTAAATTATTTGTATTTGCTGGAAGAGCAAGTGCTTTAAGGCAAGAACAACATAATCTTTAGGTATTGAAGTTCACAGGAGCTTTTGCCTCTGCAAGCTCACATGTCCCTTTGCAAAGGGAAGATATCTGTTAAATTTATTTTCTTTATTGTCCCTAACCAAGAAAGTGGCATTCATTTCACTACTATTGGATTGTGGCAAGCATATACTTCTGGTGATGACTTTGGCAAATATTAAAACGGGGAGGGATGGAAAGACTTAGTCCTTCTTCAAATACTCTGACATACCATGAATAAATGTTGGTCAGGATTGGATGGCACATAATACACTGTGTAATGCTGAATGTTACATATTTCAGGTTTGGTTTCTGTCTATCTGCCAAGATTATGTTTTCTTCATTGTTATATGAAAATAGAGAACAGAAACATGCTGGAAATCAGTCTTTTAATGGAAGCTAATGTTCATGTTTGTTTATATGAGAAGATGAAATTAACTTGTTTCTACTACTTAAATCTCACAATTTTTTCAGTGACAATTGTTTTCAGTTCAATAAGCCTGCCTGAAAACTAGTGAAGGCAATAAAAAAATCTGCTATTGGCTACAACCACCTTTAGATCAGAGCTTTAATATTTAGGATTGAGGTATGAGAAGTCAAGTGCTTAAAGCTAATGGTGGTGTGTTCGATTCTGGTTTGTTTTTTTTTTTTTTCTTTGATCTCTTGCCTGTAAAATGTGCTTCTGGCATAGGAAGGCTTTTACATTAAAGGCATTAAGTCAAATTATGTCCTCAGTTTCGTGATAAAATAAATCTTAATTTCAAGAATTCTGTGTGTGCTCAAGATGAATGTAATATTAGAAATCTAGTTCTTAGCAATGTAGTCTTTATTTTTTCTGTATGAAGACTTACCTTCCTAGTCGTTACTCCTCAGATAGTATTTACATTTAAAATTATTTGCTTTTAATGTTTTTGTTGAAATCTTGTTTAATTTTCAGCAATGTTTTTGTTTTTCTCGTTTCTTAGAGAAATGCATCTGGATGCATTTTTATGCAAGTTGCATTTTAAATAAATTTCGCCTCACATAACAGTCAGACATTGATGCCCTATCTCAGTTGCAAGTTTTTGTCCTAGATTTTTAATATTGTTAAATTAATCCCCGCTGGGATAGATAAGTGTCTGAGTAACTGAGAATGTTAGCCTCACATCTTCAGTTACACAATTTATTTAAGATATTAGAAAGTATGTGTTGATAGGTTGAGGTGCTAGTATTCTAATGTGAACTTCTTATAGAAGATCACACACAATTTGTTTAAGGAGATTTGGGTATCCTTCCGGTGACCATGAAGTTCAACCCTTCTTGTGAAAGCTCCGCAAAATGTTAACAGAAGACTAGGAATGAGCTTTCTGAACCATTCTGTCTCTGACAAGGTCAAATAACGTCACACAGCAGCAGGAGCTTCATTAGTATGAAAAACTGTAGTTCTATATTTTGGCTGAAGAAAAACATGCCGTCTATGTCCCAGTACTTCTTAGTGATTAAGCAAATCAACAGTTGCTGCCTCAGGTTTCTTTTGCAAGTTTTATTTTAATACTTTCTGCAGCAATGTTAAAATACAAGTTTCTACTCTGCAGTGAGCTCTGTAACAGAGGTCTGAAGCTCAGGATGCAGAAGTATTGCATCTAGCTTTTTTTAATATCAACATTAAAAATCATGTTTTCACCTATTCAAAAAATTACAATGCAGAAAACAATACTCTTCTTTACATGACTGTTTGACTGAACATAGGTTTTTCGATTTATAAATGTTTAGAAAATGGTTTCCAGAAAGCAGACAGTGTGTTTACTGCCTTCAGCACAGATAACCATCTGCTTAATTTCAGTGAAGTTTATTTTTTCTTCTCTTGCCAGGTGTGCATGGTAGAGCATTTGCAATTGCACTCATGAGCATTTTGAAGTAGCATGCATGACAACTTTAGATGTGTTTTGAAAATCTGGAGATAATTTCATTGCAGCATAAAAGGCTAGCAGATGGAGTAGTGCATGTTGTTGATGGGCATTACAAACAGCTTAGACACTATTTAGGCCTGTGTAGGGTTTTATATGGTAGCTTACACAATGAGTAGGGGTGCATTTTTTTCTGCATAACTTGTCTAGTTACATGGTGTGTGTTAATGTGGACATTCAATGATGTCCTAATTGATCTCGAGGTAAAACCCCCTGTTTTGTAACAGTGAATGTCAGGTATTTCATCTTACTGTGAAGACATTTGACTAAATTAGTTCAGTGACACCTTTTGTGTGGATTCTCAAGATAATTCTTAGATGCCTCAATCTGAGATGCTGTTGTCTGGTGCATTTTTTTGCATATGTGCATGCTTTTTTGGTGTTTGATTGTAGTGAGTGAGCCAGGTATAAGCATTTTAGGTTGCCTTTGTTGATAAATCTTGTAATTAAACTGATTTTCTTGTCTGGTGATCATACCGCAAAGCAGAAGGATGACTAAGGACTTCAGTGGACTGTTAATTGGAGGGAGCACCCTTTGGGACATATTCCAAACTTCATTTTGATTCATTAGTAATTCAATATGGGTGATATTTAGGTGCACTTACTTTAAAATGGAAATTATCCTAGATCCTAGCTGTTTATTTCATTTAACTACCGTAATTAGCATGTACTGGCTTTGAGTTTGAGAAATATATTTGCAAAGCAGGAACTGGTCTTTTGGTTTGTTTATTTTAAATATTGATTAAGTTTGGGATTCCCTGCCATGTTACTCAAAGATTGGTTGTTCATTTAAGAAACTCACCTATCCATGTGACAAGTGAGGAATAGAGTGGTAAATGTCACCAGTCTAGTCTGTGTTAAGTACAGTGTTTTGACTGTTTTTTTGACTTTTCTTCCTCACATCTGTGTATTTGATGCAGCATTATTTCTTTACGAGGTGAAAAAAGCAATAGAAAATATAGCATGTCTTTAAAGGATTTATCGTATTCTTTTATCAATAGTTTCCTTATGTGTTAAGTCTCTTCTTTGTATTTGGTATCTCTTTATGGTTGGTGAGACTGAGAAAGCGCAACAGAGATGATCATGTATCATTGAAATGAATATAAGTTATTCTTATATAATTTAAGCAAATTAAGAAGACTGCATGAAAAGGTAGATGGTGTAACGTATGGTTTTTATAATAGGATCTTGATTGCTTCTCTTTCCAACTCAAGATCTGATGGAAACCTTAATAGGACGTACATGGTAGGCTTCTATAACCCATACTTTGGGACCTAAATCATGAAGCCATTAGCCCAACTTTAATTACTTGAGGATGCCAGTCTGCAATGTTAACCATTTTCACTCAAAGTGAAGTTCTGCTCTTTTTACCTATTACCTATTTAGAACTGGATGATTATTACAGTATAATCAGTGCAGCACTTCTTCTTGGCAGGTAAATGCCAGGAGGTAAATATGCCATTAGCATGTATTTTTGTGTAAATTTGGAGCTTGCTTTTATGGTTTGATTGCACTTCTTCTGCCCATGTTCCTAACATTCACGTAATAAGCAGGCATTAATTCCCAAGGCGATAGTACAGAATGGCTGAGGTTGGACGGCACCTCTGGAGGTCAGCTGGTCCTACCCTCCTGCACAAGCAGGGTTACCTAGTGCCAGCTGCCCATGACAGCTTTTGAGTATCTACATCTTTGAGGATGGAGACTACATAGCCTGTCGGGGAATCCCATTGCACTACTTAGTGTTAGATAATATTGTTTCCAGGTGCATTTAAATATGTAGGTTTGAAACTTCTTACTGTGGTTAATCTGTGTTTGAAAGTAAAACAATTTTTAAAGTTTGAAATATTGGCACTTTTTCATGATGTGTCCTTCTTAAGGTATGATGTCTTCCTTTGGAAGAACAGTAATAAATTTTGAAGACTTTTATTTGTTTGCAGAACTACAGTTGGTTTTTTCTGTTTTGTTTTAATCTGAGAACAACGTGCTGTCACCAGCTATTAGTGTAATGGAATAGTTTTTCCTTTCTAATGATATCCTAAATGTTTAGGTAACTTAAGCAGTCATACTGAAGAAATATGATATTGCATCTATTGGAAACAAATATAGCAAGAATGTGAGCAATTTAAATACAAAGCCATGAAGACAATTAATTTTGATCTTACATAGCTGAAATCCCTAGCTCTTAGGAAATACTTGCTCTGGATACTTCTTGTTGACAGATGAAAAAAGAAAATATGTTCATTATATAAATAAATCACATGGAATAAAAGTGTGGCTATGTGACCTTTTTGCATGGCGCTCTCTCGGTTGTATCAGTGGAGATTCAAGTGATCTATTATTTAAACAAAGCATTTTTTATATGGCAGTGGTAGCTATATTTTTTCACCCGTATGTCTATGTGTTTCGAGGGGGAAGAATTACTTGATGTCCATGTAATTCTTAAAAGTTTCTGTTTCTATTATTTTAATTTTTTCAGTGTAAGCTGGATGTTTGTCACAATCATAGAAATTCTGTGGATCTGTAATGATAGGCAAAAGCTCCTGATACAGAGATGATGTACCTTATGTGCACAATGCTTTTTTTTAAAGTGGCTTCTTCACTTTGTGGACAAAACCTGAACATGTTTTTCTTCTACGAAATAATTTACAGCCCTTCACCTACATAGTATACTAATTTGTTTACTGAAATAATTTCCTATTCCGATAGAATTTCAGCCAAGCATAGTTTAAGACTGTCTGCTTTTCATTGAGGCTAGATATTTAAATTTCCTTTAGAGACATGCATAAAAGATGTTCAAGTGAACTGTAAAATAGGATATATGGAATGAAGAAATGCAATTATATTGGTCCCTGATCTGAAGATAGATGTCCATCCAAAGGCAAGATGGATTTTGCCCTTGCTAAAGGCAAAAAACCCCTAAATCCACAACCAAACCCAAGAAACCAAACCTACAGAAGACTTGAAAGGGAAATGAGGAACATGGTTTTCAGTAAGGGTTTTATAACTTGTATTAAGATTGGTGCAGAGCAGGACGAGTTAACAGTAATGAAAGCATATCTACTGGATTTGGAATTTGAATGAAGGAGGAAAGCTATTTGGTGATAAAGAAGCAAAAGGAGGATTTAGTGATGGAGTAGGGGGATGGGAATAGAGACAGAACTGATGGTTAAGGTTGGAAGTTGATTGAGCAATCGTTAAGATTAATTTTGCTTAATTTTTTTTGGTTTTTGTTTGTTTCAGGTTCGTGGGAGTAAGGGTGAGGTCCTTTATATCCTGGATGCAAGCAATCCACGCCATTCTAATTGGCTGCGTTTTGTCCATGAGGCTCCATCACAGGAAGAGAAGAACCTGGCAGCCATTCAGGTAGATTTGGTGGATTCCTACCATTTGCTTCCTGTTACTGATTTACTAATTTGATCTCCTCCTTGGTCTTTATCTCTTGCAGTAAAATTGCAAGATCTTGGAAAAGTAGCAAGCTGCTTTCCTTTTCCTGCTTTTCTTTTTAGAAGTGAATGCTTGTGCTTAACTATAATACTATAAATAAGATTGATAGGATGAAAGATCAAAGAGGTCCTTAGTTAGAATCTGATATTATTTCAAAGGTTTATAGTAATCCACTGTGATGGAATTGCACTGGATCGTTTACATGAGCTATTTCTCCTGGCTTTAGGTAAAGCGAACAGTTTACAACAAAACCTGCCTAATTCCAGAGTAGTTAACAACTACTGTAACGTGTTTAATTTTCTCACTACAGCCTTATTCCACCAAGTTAAGATTTTGCCTGAATTAACGTGTTTTCTTGTCATTGTGAAAATTAAAAAGATAACTAGGTAACTATATACTTGGTTGAATCAGGACTAATGATTTAGAGGCTTAGTTGCATTGCATGCCGAACTCAGGTATGGGCTTAGGTGTGCAGAAAGCAGAATCGTGCATTTGCCTTACAGTTTAAAATTTTAATATTAAAGTGTGACGGGTTTGAAAGCAAGCATGATTTTTAAAATATTCCAGTAGAAAACAGAGAATTGAAGGATCTAATTATCTGCTGATCAGGCAGTGCGTGAGGATAAGTTAATAAAAAAAGATCACTTTCTTTTTGTAGTCTTGGCTGTGGATCTGAATTTATCTATTTTGTTTTTACATTTTGTATTTGTCATTTGCAGCATTCTGTGGTAATGAGTTCCACTATTTTAATTACACATTATGTTGAAACATGCTTCTGTTTTTCTTCTAGGAACTTCTTAATTTCACTTGATTCCCTAGTCCTTGTATAACAGTGAATAATTAATTTATGTTCATTTTTCTATGTCATCCTTGATTTGATAGAACCCTGTTATATCCTTTCCCTCTTATTTGACAGCTTTTTTCTCAAGCTGAAGAATCTTAGTCTGTTTAATTTCTCATTTTTGGAAGCATTCCGTGACTTTGCCGAATGCAACAACGACAGCAATATTTTTCTAGTTGCAGCTGTTGTTCTTTTGGAGATTATGAAAGAAATGAACTATCTGCATTGTTTTTTTAAACAGCTCAATTTTACAGTAAAATAATTTCCAATCCCACATAAGTAAGAATTTCATAGCTGTGTTAAATTTTTTGCTCAAAATGTATACGTTCCAAAATGTTGTTTCAGGCTAAACCCAGCTATTTGCTGATGTAATCCAACTTTGGAAAAAAAAAAAAATTAGGAAAAGGATAGTTATTTATCAGCATTTCTTAAAATTGTTATTCTGCTTTTTCATCATGAGATGACTTTTTCCTAGGATTTGCCAGCAGATCCTTGACAAAAGTATTTGAAGATGTAGTTTATTTTGAGGCCAAACAAAAAAAAAATTAAATCATTTTTCCTTGCTAAGAAAACAAAATTAATTTGTGATGAAATAAAACAGGAAAAAGTATTTTAAACCTACTAGGTAGAAAAAGAATACTAGTAAAGCCCTAACATGTAGTTCTGTGAAAGATGCATTACTGCTGTTCTCCTCCCGCCCCCTCTATTCATACTCAGCCTCTTTCTTCCTGTCCCAGTTGGGAGCTTTTCTGTGATTTCCATTCCACTGTTGTATCTCCTACCATGCCTCTTCTGCCTGGCTTTTCTTCCTTTATCTCAGTAGTCGAATGCTACTATTAGCAGTGCATTGCATTGGGAAACCTAACTGGTTATCTGCCAGCCTTCACTTGATTTGCACTTTTTACTTTCCAAAGCTCTAGTTTTACTGAATGTCAGTCTGTGACATTCCGTCACATATAGCTGGCTGATCATGACTGCAGTTCTGCTGCTGGTATTGTTTCCTTGGACCTTGTGGCTGTTCCTGTTTTAGGTCACTGTGGACAGCTTCATTGTCTGCTTTTCCTCTAGGCCTGTACTCTAGGTTGTTGTCTTTGGTTCAGACCTCTTTAGGTCTTAACATCCAGGCTACAATTGAATTTTGAGTAACAGATAAGAGAGAGCGTTCACTATTCATCCGTTCAGCAAAAACTCTTGCCAGCACTCACTGAATGACTGCTTTATTATACTTTTCCTGATGTCTGTCACAAGTCAATGGTTAATTTAGAATGACTACTGCCTATGCAATTATTTCTGTATGTTTTCCTTTGGTCTTTGTCTCTGGGTTATACCAAGATCTATCAAAAGATTTGTTGTCCTGCTTTTAGTACCAAATATGAAAGGTCCTCATACATGAGGAGTCCTAGGCATTAGTCAGTGATTAGCATGTCATCAGTGCATAGGCAGTATGATAGCAAATTACAATGTTAGCAAATGCAAAGTAAGGTTCACAAGAGGGAGCAGTGTGAGCAATTAATGTTCATTATTGTGTTTTAAATAAAGCATTCTGTAAAATGACCTGAACTTCTGAATGGAAGTTTTAATGGAATATCTAGTATGTACCAGTGGGATTTTTTGATAATGAAAATGATTATTTAAATAAAGAAATGGAAAGAAACTGCTATGCTGTACTGCATAGTGCTCTACCTTGCTTAGAGTGTGCTTAGTGCTTTTTGCATGCCTTTTTAAAGGATCATACTGGAGTTAAAGGATGGAAGAATAGCAGAAACATGATTGACATGTACAAAATGATGAAAAGTGTAGGAAAGGCAAACTTACAAAAACAGACAAAAATTTACTAAATTATCTCATAGGTTTTTTTAGTATCATCAATAATCGGCTGCCAAAGTAACGTCTATTCTATGTGAGTGACCTTGAAGCTGTGTAGATATGTATATATGTATAAGTATTTAATTGCATATAACAGGAATAGGTACTACTTGTGTTGAAAAAAAACACCTGAATATGCATGTATTTCTTTGCAGGGTTTGATCTCACTTTAGTAGATGGAGATGCAAATCCCAAACCTCTGCTATTCCTTTAGGAAAAAAAGCAACCAACAACCTATCCCACAAATCTTTCAGTATTTCAATTCCACAATCATTGCCTTTAAAGTTAAGCAGATTTAATGCCACTTGGTGCAGTAGCACTTTGTTTTATGAAATCAGTGGGCAAAATTGGTGGGATGTTTCCACTAATGATACCCTTTAATTTGAATCGAGAGTTGCCTGCTTGCCACCAAGATGATAAAATGATGTTTTACAAAGAGGGAAAAGTTATGAATTACATCAGTAAATTTGTTTTAGCTTCATTATCACTACTCAAGCCATGTAGCTTCAAAAAAAAAAAAAAAAGAAGTTGTATTGCTGAACAGGTACCTAAGATAATTTTTAAAAAATAGAAGAATTCGTAATACAGATTATAACATCAAACAAAAAAAATTCCTAGTCTTAAACCAACTGAATGGTTACATATTATGTAATGAAGTAGAATGTCTGCATAGTTATAGAAAGGGTGAATTTGCTCAGTGAAGTGAATGCCTATGTCCTTGTATACAAATAAAGTAAACCACATCCTGGGTTGACTGCAAAACATGATTAATTCACCTTAGCTTAATTGTACCCAATGATCATGTTTAGACTTTGTGCAAAATGCTTCCTGTGGTGAAAGAGCAAGTTAGAGGGCATGGGATTTTTTTTTTTTTTTTTTTTTTTTTTTTTTTTTTTTTTTTTTTTTTTTTTTTTTTTTTTTTTTTTTTGTTTTTATTTTTTTGT
>VXBL01004075.1:1372389-1450706 GCA_013400195.1 Aramus guarauna | reverse complement strand
TGGTAAGCTTTGTGGGGTTTTATTTAAATTTTTTTGGGGTGGGGTTTATGGGGTTTTTTGGTGTGTGGGTTTGTTGGTGGCTTTTTTTTTTCTTTCCTCATGAGGGGTAGCTGTGGTGTTCAGGTCATCTTTGATTGGGAAGGCACAGGAAGTATTTTTAACAGCTGTGCAGTGAGTAGTACCACTGTGTGGCTGCTGGAGAAGGATGGAAAGGTTGGAGGGTACCTACATATGTACCAATTGCTTTTCTGAGCGTCTGCACAGCTGAATTACTGGAGGCTTCTGTAATTTCAAGTAGTAATTGAATGAGTTAATCCTCTACTGTTTTTAAAGTAGCTTTAGAATTACAACTTTTGCATTGATAGAAACTGTAGGTATTGTAATTTCTTTTGCCCTAGGCTATTCCTAGGTATTTACTTATAAATATGACTTCTGATACGGAGCAAAAATGCATTGTAATTATCATAATCAAAGGGAAATGGCTCCTATCAAAAATACCACAGTTTTGTTTTTTCAATTTTTAGACTGGTAGAATATATTTTCAATATTCCTTTATCCAGACTGCTTAAGTTTATCTGTTTGTCAGTTGTAATTTTATTAAACACTCTCTGCTGGAGGTTACTATGCAAAACAGATCCTGTTGTTAACATCAGAACAGTTTTGTAAACAGAATTGCAGCCAGCTAGAGGTTTAAATGCAAATATTTTTTTCATTGACAAGCAGACACTGGGATGGTCTGCTGTAGCTTAGAAAACAGTGAGTTAGAATAATGGGGAGTGATCTCATTACATTTGATATCAATGGAAGTATTTTAATGGCATGTGGAAGGCTTTAAATTTGGGTTGCTCAGTGAAAAACATGCTAAAGAGCTCCTGGAGGTGTTGAGCAGCATCAGGTGCATGGACTTTGCAAGTTAACAGGGAGTGCTTGGCTTCTCTTACAGTGTATGGTGCCCTACAGCATGGTTCAGTTGCTGAGTTCAGTGGTTACTTGTGGGGGTGAAAGTCACGTATGTGAACTTCTGTATATGTTTTACATGGATTTAAGTTTTACTAAGCCAGCATTTCTTATAACAGTGAAATGCTACTTTAGTTAAAGGTAGATTTGGAGTGGAACGCTAAATCTGAACATCTGTAAACTTTGGGGAAAATTGGGATTTGGATCCGAAGTGGAAGCTAATGCCTGTGGCTTTCAACTTTTTGAGTTGAAAAAGGGAAAGAAATTTAAAATTGAGCTTTTTTAAAAAGCATAAAAAAATGCAGGGTTGCTCCTGTGATGCTTTGGAAATAAAGAATAGAATGAGAATTGGTATTACTGCTAGAGTGGTTAATGTCCTCTGCAGCAGATGCATGCTGAAAGCAATATTGTCTAACTGGATTTGTGCAAGGATGTAATGGAGAAGTTGAAAAGAACATATATAAAGAGAGAAATGTTCTGGATGATGGGGCAGGGTGTATCCTCAGCAAGTTAGCTGACGACACAAAAATAGGAGTGTCTGATCCAGAGGGATCTTAACAAGAAATGGGGAGAAGTGGTCTGACAGGAACCTCATGTATCACATCAAAGGGACGTTGTGATACCACCGTGACCAGCGCTTTGGGTTTTCTCCCAAGGACCACTGCGGCCTGCTGCAGCTGAATGTTGTTAGCAAAACAACCAGGATGGCCTAAGCAGATGGGCAGGTGGAACAGTTGCAGATGTGTTCTTAGAAATTGGAGGATTATTAAAATTATTCAAAAGATTTCTTACGATGGTCTCTGTGTCTGCATGTAGATAAATGTGCTTCATTAGGTGCTGCTGGTGGAGGGAGAGACTTAAATTCCTTTGTATTTTCTGGAGAAATTCCACTCGTTTCACTGAAAATGATGCCTTGAGGAGCTACTACAGCATGGGTATATTTGGATTAATTAGTGCTCTGAATACCTGACTATTAGCATTTGTTTGGCTGGAAAAGCCAAACAAATTAGCCTTGGAGGAGAAATGAGTTTGAGCTGTGTTTTAGTTTGGGCTGGCACCAAAGCCAATTTCTTTTCAATGCGAATGCAACCAAGAGCACTCAAGCATTGAGAGTCCTCAGTACTTCTTCCATTAATCTTCTTACTAAGCAATAGTAACAAATGGGAAAGAACCAGGATGTTTTTAGACACAGAGTTATAAAATAAGCCCCAGGCGCACATAAGGGAAGTGCAGAGATCTTGCAGATGCAACAATGTTGATGAGAGCTTGATTGCTGGGATTCATGCACTTGGTCTATGTTAACCTGAATAATTAGTTCTGGTTGCTGTTCTCACAAACTTACTGTGTGGTGTAAGATGTGTTGCCTTTGGTTCTTTAATGAGTACGCTTGGGACTTTATGTTTGCCTGGGATACATGACTTCCCCCCCCCCCCCCCCCTTTTTTTTTTTTTTTGGCAAGGCAGTAATAGGTATGTGCTTCCATTTATAAGGTTGTTTGCTTTTAGAATAAGGTTGTCCTAAACAGTGATGTATTGGAGGTTTACCCCAGTGGTTTTATCCTGTCTAAATGGAGACCGAGTGTAGAAAGATCTGTTACTTTTCCTCATGTCAAGACTTTTAGTACATGATTTGTTTTGATTTTAGACTGTAGTAAATTAAAGGTTTCTGCAACTTGACAGAGGCAGATGAAAAACAGTAACTTCTAGACATATGCAAAAGTTAGGGTGGTGTGCTGATAGATATCTGGGCTGCAGAATTTATTTTGAAATGCATAATTTGTTTATTGAGACAAGGACAGGAAAGAGGTGCGTCCTTGAAAGCAGCAGCTCTATCAAGTCTATTGAATTAAATAGGTTTCACTCTTGTGTGACAGTATCTTGTGTAATATATAACAGACCTTCTAAAGCTCGAGGAATACTACATCCCTGTTGACAGTTTAAATTAATCTTAGTATATTACAAAAATCAAAAATCATTATCTTGTCCTTGCGCTAGAAAGCTTATTAGATAATATATGGCTAGATGTTGTCTAAAGAAGGTTCAGTTAACTTCTCTGGATGTTAATCAGATAAGCTTTAAGATTTATGATAGAACTTGGAAGCCTTCATTGCGTAAAAATTAGTCTCCTTTGGTGCTTTGGGTAGTACCTAAAGCAGTTGGTTCACATAGGGCAAAAACTCTCAGCTCTGTATATCAGTTTAGGAGGCAGCTGGTTTTGCTGTGGATATCCCTGCCCTGCCATGTCAACCTTGGTAATTTGAATTAAATATTGTCAAAGACCAAAGTTGTTAGCTTATGTATCTATTTGGAAGCTTATTTATTCATTGTGGAGAAGGTTTTGAAGCTTATTATTACATAGTTTGTCCTCTCATGCAGAATCTGGGCTGGATCTTTGGCCTTTTATGGATCTGTGTATCTACACTGATTGAAACCAGCAGAGGGTTTTGATCTAGTAGTTTAAAGTGCATTGTAGAGATATGCCTGCTAACTAGATAGTGAAGATAACTGGCCAGGATTGAAAGCCTGTTCCTGAAGGCTGGGAATCTTAAGGGGAGAGAGAAAATAACACTATGTAAGCATGCTACTGAAAGCTGGTTATAATTCATGCAGCCAACAGAGCTAAAGCTGTATTGGTTGTTTAAATTGTTATTTTTCTAATGCTCAAATGTTCCATTTTCAAACTCTGAAGCTCTTGTCACGCAGAGTGTGGCAGGAGAGGAGGACTTTAACACCACTTTCACCTTGGGTTGAGATAAAGACAGCTTAATAGGTCAGAAAAATATGGTGATGATGATAATAATAGAAGAATATACAAAATAAGTGATGCACAGCACAATTACTCACCACCTCTTAACCAATACCCGGCTAGTTCCAGAGCCACAGTTGTGCCCTGGGCCAGCTTCCCCCAAGTTACATAGCAAGCATGATGTCATATAGTATGGAATATCCCTTTGGCCAGTTTGGGTCAGCTGTCCTGGCTCTGTCCCCTCCCAGCTTCTTGTGCACCTCCAGACTCCTCGCTGGCAGGGCACTATGAGAAGCTGAAAAGTCCTTGACTTGGTGTAAACATTGCCTAGCAATAACCAAAATATGAGTGTATTACCAACATTATTCTCATCCTAAATCCAAAACACAGCACTATACCAGCTACTAGGAAGAAAACTAACTCTATCCCAGCTGAACCCAGGACAGTCTAGGTTACAGCACATATTGGAAAAGCCTCATAGGTGAAGCAGGGGAATAATTCCAGAATACTGGAATACAAGGGCACTTTATCCATGCAACCACACTAGGAAAGGAGTCTTAGAAAGGCAGTTCTAGCATTGTGCTCCCTGGGGAATGGAGCCAGCCCTTCCGTAGTTGTGGGCTAATACTAGTTCAGGGTCCCATACTTGTCTCCGTATTTTACTTTTCCTGACATAATTATTCATTGCTTCTACTTACTGTTTGCAACAGGAAGGAGAAAATATCTTCTATCTGGCTGTGGAAGATATTGAAACAGACACAGAACTTCTGATTGGGTACTTGGACAGTGACATGGAAGAAGAGGAGGAGGAGGAGGAAGAAGTAACTGTTATCCAGGAAGATGAAGACAGTGGCAACAATAAAGAGGTGCAACCAGCTGGTGAAAAAATTGCAGGTGAGCAATATGTAAAAAATAAGATAACCTGAGACCTTAAAAGTGGTAACAAAGGAGAAGGAGAACACTAACTGTATAGGATTGGGGAGCTGGAAGGCTCCCTAGGTTTAGTCGGAGCTCTTGTATGATTTCTATCTCTTTATTTTGGTTTGAGTCGAGGTTCTTTTCATTGTCTAGTAAGAAGCAACCAGTCCTATGAATTACTGAGTGAATGAGTGAGCCTAGATTTCATGAGAAGTTACCATTAATTTTTGAACTAAAGATGAGTCCATTTCACCTAATGTGCAGTCTTATGAAAGCTAAGGTTTTGCTCTAAGAGTGGTAGTTTCCCTCTTAGATGGGAGAGAAATAAACCTTTTCATAAAACTGTTCAGCCAATCCTAAGGTAAGATGTCTAACAAAAAGCAGGTGACCTGAGCTGTCTGGTGAATTCTCAGCATCATTATTAAAGTAGAGACAACCTGGATGACTAATTTAGGCTAGCAGCCTAAGTTACACCCAACTTCATACTTTGCATCCATTTGCAATCATGCTGATGGTAATCCACGCAAGATAGGCTGTCTATAATCCACTTAGAGACAACGTCTTTTGTGAATTTTGTGATGCCATTTTGCATAATGTGTTTCTGGCAGAGAGTCTCTCTTAATGTAACCAAAATATTCCCTGAAAACTATTCCTTTACTGTGTGTGCCTCCAATCATGCAGATCCCCTCACTTGTAAAGAGGACCATGCATGCCCAAACTGTGAATCCAGTTTTGCCAGTCAGGAGATACTAGCTGAACATCTTCAGACTTTGCACCAAAAACCCAGTGAAGAAAAGGAATTTAAGTGCCGAAACTGTGGAAAGAAATTCCCTGTTAAACAAGCTCTACAAAGACAGTGAGTAGAAACAGGAGTGTTTTTTCAGGGATCATTTAAATCAATTTCGTTCAACTGTTTTTCTCTTGACTTAATCACAATTTAAACTTTAACTTTTAAGCTTATGTATTTGTACCCTTACTGTTTACATTAGTCTTTTAATATGTTAATTTCTTGGAGACTTCAACGTGAATGGCAAAAATGTCACTAATTTTTTATGTTTTAAAACCATATGCTGTAGACCAGATCAGAGCTGCTGTTTGGTGCAAAATGGTTAGTCTACATCAGTGAACTATTTAGTAGTTTGGGAGATGTAATTTTTAAGTTATGGATGTTGTTACAGAACTAAAGTAAGATTTAGAAGTAAGTGGTGATCTAGAAGGACAAAAAGAAGCAAAACCGATCCTTCACGTTTGCTTGATTAAATATTTGGGTGATTGAAAAAAATCAAATAGAAACATGAAAGACATGAGATTTAAGAGCACATCTTTACTGTCCTTGATAGTGTAAATATGCGGTTTTGTCACTAAAGCCATATATCTTACAATTATACTTTTGTAGAAAACCATAACTGTTTTTGTCTTTTGTTATTTGTCTTTTTGTTATTTTGTTATTTATTTTTTTACTTGCAATTAACTAGGTACATTACTTTTATACATTTAATTACAGATAGTTCATGAGATGCTTAAGTGATTATAGATAGTACATTTAATCTCTCTTGTATTGGAAATAAACAGATTAATGTTTCATAGAATGTGCTTACGGCTACTCTTGTGATAAATTGATCTTTCTTACATCTGAATAATGTGAATATTCCTGGAACTGGCAGTTCTATATGAGCTTTGTGTTCTTTCATGGAAATAAATAAAATTACATAGCAGAGAAATATGTGGTGGAGGCAATTAAATATTTTCTCTTAAACTTAGACTTGTTCCTTCTATTCTATAAAGGAAATTGGATTTGTGCTGTGTAGCCTGTTAAGTAAAAATTACGTCATGCAAAGTAAGATTAATCTGTATGAGGATACAGCAGCAGGATGATCCTGACTTTTGCTGTTTATGCATTTGATTAGTCCCATGAAATTCCAGGTGACTTCACGTATGAAATAGATTACTCACCTACTTAAATATTTGTGGAGCTATATATATGTTTTTAACCGCTGCAAGCCTGTGTAAGTTGTAGAATGTTCCCCTTATTTCTTTTTATTTTATTTTTCTTTAGTGTACTTCAGTGCACAGAGAATATCAGCCCAGGAGACTCTTCAAGAAGTTTTCAGTGCTCTGTTTGCAATACTTCCTTCAGCTCAGAATCGAGGTTTTGTGTCTGAGTTACTGGACTGCTGTCATATCATTGCTGGCCTCCCTTTGCATGTTAGCTTTCAAGCTTGTTAGTTTATGTGAATCCTAACAGTGAAAGAAGTCAAATGCTTTCATTCCTATTTGCTGTAAGTAATGCATGAGGTGGCCCTGGAACTCTGCAGTACAGCATGCTTTAAGCTCAGAGTACTTGCTATGTGTCTGGTTTCTGTAGATACTGCTTTATATGTTGCTTTTGTGTTTGTGTTTCTTTTTACTGGTTATCCCATATAGTTATGAACAGCATAAGGAGGCATGCAGAGGGGATGCCAGATTCATATGCAAGGCAGACAGCTGTGGGAAGAGGTTCAAGAGTAAGGATGCCCTGAAAAAACATAAAGAAAATGTTCACAGTGGTAAGTAAAAGTTTAATGTTTCTTTGGGAAAAACCCTCTAACATGTTCCTAGTCTTAAATTTGCAAATCAGAGTAAACATTGTCTTTGGTTTCTTTTTTAATGGATTAATTTATATCAAAAAAGAAAATTTAGTAGTAACTAATTGCAAAAGTAACTGTTCCTCCTCCCTTAGGGAGAAATATACACCAGATGAATCATTAGTCTGCTGCAGGAAATGTAATAGGAATCTGGGGAAGTTTAAACTAGGTAAATAATAGATAAAGCAAACCATTTCAGTAGTGAGGAAAATTAGCCACTGGTGCAAACTGCTACAGGAAGTGGTGAGTTCTTGATCTTTTGGTATTTTCAGGACACAATGGGATATCTTTCTGGAAGACATGCTTCACAAACGATTAGGCTTGATGGGTGTATTGCATAAAATTGTATAGCCTCTGTTGTGCAGGAAGCCAGACCAGACAATCCACTAGTCCCTTTAGGCCCTAGTGTTTTTATATCTGTGCACTGTGAATCAATAGTTTTCAATCAAATTTCTCTCTGTTTTCATGAAAGGGCAAAATACTCCTCTCAGGTCCACAATGCAGATCTCAGTTCTGGCATTCTGCGCTCTCTGCATGTCCTCTGTCAATGTCAATGGAAGATCAGTATGTGTAGGGACAGCAGAATACCAGAGCGCAAAGAAAACAGTCTTCAGTTGATGATGACAGCACTGAGATGCTTTGGAAGACTTTTTATTACATGAAATCTCTGTCTTCTGCCAGACTCTTACAGCATACAGAAACCCTTCCATAACCATTCTTACAAAAGATTATCTCCTTTTTTCAGTATCAGTAAGAATTTTTTTCATCCATGTGTATTATGTTTAGGCTTAGCTTTGGTCAGTTATGTAGTGGTATACAAATTCTGCAATTCTCTTGAATAATCACTCCAGACCTGACTGAGAGCAGATGCCTGGAGGGTATTTTTGCTCTGGCTGCACAACGAGCAGAGCTTTTATTTTACCACTCGAGAGTCATAGAAACCACAACCAGTGTCAGTGCAGGAAGGAAAATAACCTACTAATGTTGAGGGACACTTCTAGGATTCCTTCCTGCCTTGTGTTACTTGGAGGCACAGGAAAGTAGAAAGGATTGTTAGGTGTGTTGCCCATTATGCAAAGCTATGAACAGATATTCACAATCGCCTTTCTCTCCTTTGAAAAAGTCTCATTAGCGTTGTAAGTTGAAGTACTAAGTGTATTCCTGTATTTATGTGTGTGTCGATATTTGTAAATACTTGTTTGTTTTATAACAGCAAATGCATATGTGAGTTTAAGGACTTTTTTATACTACGAATTTAAGTATTGAACCAATCGATTGACAGGGTATGTTGTAGTAAAAAGAATCAACATAATGTGAATTCTTTAGGAAAGATACAAGGTGCTGAGAGTCTGAAAAATTGAACTGGAAGCCATCTAATGAGTTCATTTATGATACATACTTCCTCTGTGCTTCACTAAGCAGTACTGCCCTCATCTTTCCTTCTGTGTCTGTACTTTTTAGTGTTCAATGTAATATGAACATTTTTTACATAAGCTAGGCAATACCTTGTATAGGCAGGTAATTCTAAACAAAGAATTAGGTTTATGGTGGCTTTGTCTTGTAATAAAATAGCTTTACAGGTTACTAAAATGAATTTCAAAAGATAAATAATAGATAAACCTAATTAAATGCTCTGTCACTTTTTAAAGCAACTATGAAAATGGAAGGAAAATGCATCTGGTAGCTGATCTCTAGCTTGTTTTGTAATTTACATTTTAGACAAGATTTGAATTAATGATCTGGTGCTAATACAATTTCCCTGTCTTGTTCAGTTAAAGCCCATTAATGATACATTATTTGATATAGTAGTATGCTTAATACTTAATGGTTTCTGAATAAAGAAATATGGGAAATAGTGGTTTTGACTTCACTTTGGGATGTTTTTTGTCATTGCTGTACTAACTCCTATATTGACTTCTGGAAGAAATCAACTGTAGAGTTATAAAGTGAGTTGTGCTTAGTTTTGAATTGTGCTCTTCATAATGGATTGGTGATGTGTGATAACATCTATTTGAAGGGGTTTTTTTCCTTTATTGTTGTAGTTTTCTTGATTTACATTCCACGAGTAACGGGTTTGTTGGACACCCACAGAGAACTCCTGATACAGAATACTTTGAAGATGGGGTACAAATGTAAAAATCTTATGTCAGTCAAATGACCTGTGAAAAGTCACAGACTCAGTGGAAATATTTAGGTTGTTTCTTAGCACTTCCTTTTTAAGATGTTGGTGGTATTTTGTTTCTGTTTCAGGAAATTCTAGGAAGAAGCTGATGTGTTCAGTGTGCAATAAGAAATGTTCCTCAGCAACAAATCTCCAAGAGCATCGAAAGGTCAGTAAGATGAAGGCTAACCCACAGCAGGCTTTGACTTCACTAAGATGTGAGACTGTGGTGCTTAGGTCACTTGAAAGCTGCTGTAATGCAAACCTTTGGGTAATCTCTTTCATGGTTACAAACCCACTGTATTTTATTGTGGATGTTTATTTTTATAATCACAATTGGTTAAACCAAAACTCTTCCTAAAATTTTAATGCGTCTTTTACCAAATACAAAGATGTTTGTGTTTGTATCACTTATGCATTCCAACATTAAGTCAAAGTTGCCTGCTGTTCTTCAGCATTCTTAAATGCTAAGCTAAATGTAAAAGTATGTTATGTAATGATAGGATACATACAGACCATAAAATAGGTTCATGAGCCTTCAGTTTTTGTGCAAAACACAATCTTTCTTACTACTTTGACGTACCGGTAAGGGTGTTATTTGTACTTTAGTTATGCAGTAGTGAAAAAAATTCTTCCTCAAAGACAAATTTTTACCATCTTTTTGTTTGTGCATGTAATCTTTTATAACCCAGAACAGGAGGGGTTAGCAGTTTGAAAAACATCTATTGGAAATAAGGGGGTTCATATAGAAATACAAATGAACTATGTACATGAAATTCTGAATCCCATTATACCCAAAGGAAGTCCCTGCAAGATTAATTTGATAAATCACTAAACCCCAGGAGATTCTGTTTTTACAGAAAGCTACATTGTATTATTTATCAGATTAACTGTAAGTCTTTAATAATGCCCTGGTTATAACCTGAATCCGTTGAGGATATAGATGATATCAATTAAAATATGTTGTTGTAAAGGAAATAGTGGGGCCTCTCCTTTTTAATTTGTTTTTCTCCTTGCTTGTATTAATACACCCTGCATTTCTTGTCTAACAGGGCTATACTTTGTCACTCCTCAGACCAAATTGTGGTATGCCTTGCCACATGTAATTACAATTTTTATACCTCAGTGCACCTTATGTTGGCCCTGAAAAATATGCAAAATGTCCTGGTTAGCGTGTCTGTTTCATTAAAATGTTTGGTTTGTTTCAGTAGTTGTAATTCTGTGCAGGCACTATGACACAGGCTAACAAGCTTTTCAAGTAGTATTGATGCTAGGTCAGTTGAGCACTTATTCATCTTAAGAATCACCATGAAGATTTTGTGTATAAAACTATTTCCTTTTATTGACTGGTTCTCTTCTAAGACATTCAGAAAATAGATATTCTGGATTCACATGCCTACATCAGACAGTGAAAGAGATTGCGTGTAGGACTCATGCCTTCTCTTTGCTTGAATGACTTTGCTTTTCTAGGAAGTGGGGTGGGATCCATCATCAACATTGCCAAAAATATTTGGACAGACAATTAAACCGGTAAGAAAATAATAGGTGAAACAAGGAGGAAAAGATTTTTTTTTCCCCACCCATTTCCTGTCAATGAAAAGGAATAAAAGTGGAGAATAGAAAGGTAAAGAATAGGAGATAACAGAAAATAAGCCCGAACAACAGAAAAAGAGAAATCTGACAAACACAGAGAAAGAATGTAAAGAGGGTGGCTATCAGGAAGACTGAGGTATCTTTACTCTGTGAAGACACAGTCATTCGTATCTGTAGCTTTCATGTCATCTTTGATTTAAACCCATTTTCAGCTTTGTGTGTCTTGTGGATTTCTTCTGCCTTATATGTCTAAAGATAAGCCCTTTCTTAGCCATGCACAATTAAACTTTGCTGTCATCATCTTCCATCCTTAGTCTTACCTTCTTGTTTTCCAGACTGTTGCTTGTACTATGCTAATTTTTAGTGTTTTGGTGGCATGGCTTTCCCCCCTCTTCTTTTTTTCTTTTTTTTCCCCCCTCTTCTTTTTTTCTTTTTTTTCCCCCCTCTTCTTTTTTTTCTTTTTTTCCCCCCTCTTCTTTTTTTCTTTTTTTTATTCCTTTTTTCCCTTTTAGTTTATCTCAATAAATTCAAGTCATTGTAGGGCTGGAAGAGACCTCAGGAGGTTTTCTAGCCATTCTGTTTCACAGAGGGGAGTAATCATGTACCTAAATGATCCTAGATATGCCCTGTGTCATCTCCTGAAAAGTTCCACTGAAGAAAATTCTACTGTCTCCATAGATGTCTCTTTGTATTCTGACTTTTGGGTTCAATGCCATCAACTTTTTGCAATGTGTTTAGTCCAGTGTTTGTTTTTTTCTTCTTCGTTACTGCAAATTGAGTTAATTGTTCTTTGTCTTTTGAGAGACTGCCAAGAAAAATTCACCACCGTCGTCTTTATAACAATTAGCATATTGCAAAGTTATGAACTCCATTTGCAATTCCTAGGCTGTATAAACACAGTTATCTCAACCTTTCTTCATGCATCTGTTTTTCCAAACTACTTTTTCTTTTATAAGCTTTTTCTTCCTGTGGATTCTCTCTATTTCACCTATATGCTGCTTGAAGTCAGCTGCACAAACAAGAGCAGTGATTTTTAATTGATCCCTTGATAGTGCAAAGTATAGTGCAATGATGTCCTGAGTTTAGTAATACAGAGAATGTATCTCAGAATGACAGTGCTTTCTAACAGCAGCATCAATCTTGTTATTCATATTTTGTTTGGAATTCATTAATGTAATGGTGCTATGTAAACTGTTGGTCATCATGTAGCATTTGTGCATTTCATTTCTTCTTCCTAAGTACTGAGTGTTTTGGAGCTTCATTCAGAGTGTGGAAATCATTTTGGATTCTGATCTTGTCTTCCTTAGTGATTACAGTCCTACCCAGAATAGTCTCATCTACATTTTTTTATTTTATATTTGATTTCCAAAACTACTTACCATGTTACAACCTTCATCGTGCACAATGCTATGTTATGATGTTGATCCACTGATATTATTGCTTTTTGTGGTGATCAGTATCTTTTTGCTTTCCATTCTGTCGATATCTGCCTGTTCTCTTTTGTCTCACCCCCCAATTGTAAACTGATATCCTTCTATCTGCTAAGTGATATGATAGTATTAAAAAAAAAAATAATCTCAGCAAACACAACTCAGGAAATGCTGTACAGGAGCTTACAGAATACTGAGTACTAGAATGAAAAAGTTTGTAAAATCTCCTTTCTGCAGGTGATGTTTACTGCCAGAGCAAATGAAACACCATCTTGAATTATATTCTGATACTAAGTTCTGAAGTTTAAGTAAATTGCAAAATTCAATCATTCAATGATGATAATAGTGAGCAAACAAGCAAGCGAGGGAATAGTTGTCTTCATTGATGCAGATTCTTGCTAAAGGGTTCCTTTGAATATAGGTGTTTCATGCTTTGGATTTGAATTTCTTGCAGGAACTTAAACTTAAAAGTGAGCATATACATGCAAATAGCACAGGCTGCCAACCCTCTCCACTGAGGCTCTACTGTTCTGTAAGTGGAAAGGGAAGAAAAATTCCAACAAATCCCAGTTTTGCTTGTTTCTTTTCCCAGGATGATGCAGTCAGGATGGATAGTGCTACACTTTTCAGTACTTGCAGGTAGACTGGGAGTGTATATCTCTTTCTGGCTGTACAGCTGTGGGGTGTTTCTGACTCTTGTTGTAGGTGGGTGTTTTCAATGGTAAAGTAGCCAATTCTCCTGTTAAGAAAGAAGATTAAGGGCACCTTTGAGTGTAAGGTAGTAAAGAGTTTTTGACTTTGGAAAAGGTCATAAAACAAATGCCTGTATGAAATGCAGGATTGTGCTTAACTGGCAAGACTAGTTTGTGCGGTTGCCCTTCTGGATTTCTTAGCAGATCTCTTCTATGAATCTGTAAGATTCCAATAAGAGGCAAGCACAGTCTGCTGGAGAGAAAATGACAGAATCCAGAAGGATCCTACTCATCATTTGTTCTAAGAGATTGAGAGTGTTTTATTGTTTATGAAAAATTCTTGATTCTTTGTTAGCTTTCTAGAGCTGGACTTCCTGCAAAAGTATAATGAGGAGAGTCACCCTTAAACGTTATCTGTGATTCGCCCCCCTGCCTTTTTTCACCTGCCAGTTCCTAGTGTTTCCATGTTGGGTTTTTTCTGCCCTTTTTGTTCAACACTGGGCAGTGTCTTGTTCTACTGTGCAATCTTTATTTTTCACAATCACTATGAAAGCTATAGAAAGGTAGAGGAAATGAAATTTTGAACACCACTTTAAAATTGTCAATAACATTTAATAATTTCAATTGTATGCAATATGCTCATGTCCTTGCTCTCTCAAAGCACTGCCTTCCAACAGACAGAGCCTCATCCAATTCTTGGAGTGGTAGATTGAAATTCAAATTAGTTTTTGGAAAAGCTGATCATGCATTACTTACACCTTCAAAGTTTTAGCTCAGTTTCACCCTCAAAACTCTTTTGAATGACCTTTTGCTTTTCAATAGACCTCAGGATCATTTTAAGATCGTTAGTCCTGTAAGTGAAGGAGTATATTTATCTGAGCATATATTAATCTTGTTCGGATGCTTGCTGTTTTGTATAGCACTTAGCAAGTTGTTATCTGAAGGTGTATCTCTTCACATGCCTTTGAAACAATTATAAGTATGTTCTGACTTTAACAGAGGTTTATGTTGATAGCTGTTACAGCCCCCTAATGAGACTAATTTTATTATATGGATAAACCATTGCATGAGCACTTGTCTGTAGTATTACATACAGCCTGTATACTCACAGAGCATGTTACTTGACAAGTTTTGTTAAAATGAAAATCTGTTCGAATGTCATTCCTAAAAATACTTGCTATATTTTATTAGTGTTGTTTTACCATGTAATTGTACACTTTTTTAAATAACTGATGAAAGAATGCCAGCTATAGAATATATGCTTGATAGCTACAGCTATCTAATGCATGTGCACACAAGTCTGATCTGATTGTTTTCTAAAGAATTGATTAAAGAGTATGAGCTGCAGAATATATATTTGATAGCTGTAGCTTTTTAGTGCACATGCACGGAAGTCTCTGTTTTGACACGAATGTATTCAATGAGATTGTTTATTAAACAATGCCCATAAGTTGAAATCAGACATTTCTGTAGTGTTGAAGCACAGTCTCAGATCTGATATGTTAAATATTATGTTGAAGAATACCTTACAAGTTAGTTCAAATACTTGTGTTGGGGGGGGTGGGGTGGGGATTCTCATAGCACTAGCTTGCAAAATTATGTAAACTTCAGTTAACAATCTAAGTAAAAATTTAGATCTTTTGGAAGAGGGTAGAGCAGTAGATTGTGTGTGTGTGTATAAGAGAAATCTGAAATGCAGCTGGGTAAACAGAATATTTAGAGTGAATGATCTTCATTTGAGCTTACACCTGGTTCTGTCTGAGCATTTCATTAAGCTTCACTGTCCAAAGTGTGCAAGTTTGCAGAGATTGTAGGAAATGGCATAACTACTTTTTAGTTTATTAAAACATTTAATTTGCTCTAAAGTTAGTTTGTGAATAACCGCATAAAAACATGGTGAGGCAGAATACTTAAGGAGAATCTCTTTTTGTTGGGGTTTTTTTGTTTGCTTGTTTTAAGGGGAATTCTTAGTTGAGCTTCTTCACTGGGTTGTCCGCAAATGTTTTTCATTAAAGTATTGTATTGAACCTTTGATATTTGTTATTTTTAACTGCTAGATTCTTCTACAGAAAATCTATAGAGCTTTCCAAAAAAGCTTTATGAAATGTGATCTCTGCCTGGATGTTTTGCTGTCTAAGGCTGTGCTTCCAAAAAGCTGAAATACATATTCAGTTGCACGCTAACTAGGTTGAGGGGAGGCTTCTGATGGCAAATGTAATACAGAGCAGAAGGTGAATGGTAATCTTGACAGGTGGAGATCTATGTATGTGTTGCGATTTTGGGGAACAATAAATAATGCAAGATTTTCTTTTTTTTAATTGAGAATCAGAAGTTGCAGCTCTCAACTGCCTCTTCTATTTTTCCAGCATTTAGTCCTTGATGATGTTATGTGCTGTGGTATTGAAAATCCTGCTAATGCTTACTGTATATACCGTTTAAGAGATGCTGCTGGCCCTCCACTGTCTTGCCTCTAAAAGCTTTTAAGAGAAACAATCCTGAAAGAGTTTGATAGTATTTGGTTTTTAAAATTCTGACAGCAGTTATGAAGTAGTCACTGTTATTTTTACTTATGTCTTACTGACTAGAAGGAAATGTTCTGAAAATGTATTCTGCATCTGTTTTTTTTAATGCTTTCATAATAATGGTATTTTAAATTGATGTGATTTTGCAAATTTGCATAACCTATGTTTCTAAATATAGTTTTATATATATATATTTTTTGTTTGGAGTTATGAATATTTATTTTTTTGAGAGATACTGTTGTTCACCAAGGGACTAGCAAAAGGGAAATCACAGAATATTCATGAGTATTAGTATAGCTACTGGCTAAGAAACAGTTACGGTCTGTTAGAGAATTTCTATATATGTAAGATGTGTGATCTTGTTTGAGACACATATTTAATTATCATTAAACACTGATTTTGCAGGTCCATGAGATCTTTGAGTGTCAGGAATGTGACAAGAAGTTTATTTCAGCTAACCAGCTAAAACGCCATATGATAACTCATTCAGGTAACGTACAAAAATAACACAAACCTACATGTATGCATATATGTATTTAACGTATATTGAATTTTACCTGAATTAGTTTCTTATAGAAGGCTCGATGAATTCTGTGTTGTCCTGAGCTGTTCAAGCAAATCTGAGGTTCCAAGGAAACCATATAAGCTATACTTTCTAAGTCTTTCCAAAATCCAGGTGTAGTGCTATAGTTGTCTTCCTATTGCTGCTTTGTCCAGCTATTTTTTTTATGCTAGCTGGGGTAGATGATGTCACTTAGCTGGGATGAGGCAAAAGATTGCTACTTGGCATAGCAAGGAGGTGAAGAACTGGTGGTTGAAATTTCATGTTGAAGAGGATGGGAGCTGGGGTATACTGGCAGACAGAGATCTGTGATAAAAAGGGGAACATTCATTCGCGCGCGTGTGTATATATATATTTTAGCGGACTTGTGCACGTAGTTTCCAGTCAGAGGAAAGCAGCTCATACTCCACACCGTTTCATAGCCCACACACAAATGTTTCATTGTGCCTGTCCTGTGCCAGAACAGGTCACTGAGCAGGGAGTGGCCTGGCCGCAGGTTTGGCAGTACGACACAAATTGAATCTGCCAGGATTTCTGATCACTGCAATCTAGTGTTTCTGTGTCTTTCACCAGTGATTAGAAACATCAGCCAACACAATGGAAACACAAACATTGTTCTGTCAAATACATTAGCATTTAAAAAATGCAGGTTTTTACAGCTGCATAGGCTTATAATTGAACTATTTTCTTGGTATCAGTCCGCACCAAAAGCTCATTTCTTGTAGCATAATCTATATCTCAGAGGCTCCTAGTTTTGGATGAGCATTAATGTAGTTAAGTTGCAGTCACCAGTTGAAGCATAAAGGCTTTTTGCATAGGAACTTTCGGTTTTGGAAGCTAATATGTATATTGTTAATTAAGTTTTAAAACATTTAAACTGTCATGCCCTCTTTCACATTTGTAATCTGGAAACAGAGTTTTCCTCTTTGAAGTCATTCTCTTTTGATTTAAGCTAATTAATCAGAATTTAGTTTTAGCAATGATTATTGCAAAGAATGTGCCAATTTCTTGAGATACACCATGGCTCATCTTTTGTGAAGTGACTTAACTGTCTAACATAAAGGGCATTAGATGTCTTTCTAATTGGTTTAATCTTAATTGGGTTGACTTAATTGCAGAAATCTCTCTGAGGAGATGACTGTCTCTGCCTTTCATCTTCTCCCCCTGTATAAACAGGAGATTAAATGTCCCCCACTCATTTTCTGCAGAAAAACGCCCCTACACCTGCGAGGTTTGCAATAAGTCCTTCAAACGACTTGATCAAGTGACTGCACACAAAATAATACACAGTGAAGATAAACCTTATAAATGCAAGCTTTGTGGAAAGGGATTTGCCCACAGAAATGTTTACAAGAATCACAAGAAGGTAAAGCACTCTGCTGTTGTTGTTTACAGGTCTGCCAGCCTCAGATTTGCAGATTTTTTTTTTTTTTCTTTTAAGTGGTTCATCATTAAGCTCTGGCATGCTTATAAACATGGGATTAAAGTATTGGAGAATGTATTTTTTAGTGTTCTTTATTATATCCAAAATCTCAAAATACTAAATGAATTCTAGTTTTTTTTTGTTTTTTTTTTAAAAGTGAAATCAGCAGAAGGAAATCACAATTACTTGGTTAAAAGCATCAAATAAATCCCCATTTTTTTACTTTTCTGGGATTTTTGTTGTTGGTGGTTTGTTGGGGCTTTTTTAATATCAGGCTATCAAGTTCAAAATGTAACTGATCTAAAATTCCTTCTTTTTTTTTTAAATACCGTATTTGAATAAAAACCACATATAGTCCTGTCGCAGTCATTGTTGGACTTAGCAGTAGATGCTTTCAGACTGTACTGAATTTGCACTGGGTAGTGTTCACACATTAAAACATCAGAAGAAACGTTACCTGGAAAATAGGCTCATCAAGGGATACTCCGCTTCTGTTGATTTGAATTCAAATCTACTTGGCCTAATTTTTATAATGCCTGTCATTATTTTGAACCTGGACTTACATTTTTAATGCCAAGGTTATATCCATGACTGCTGTTTCAGAATTACAAGAATGTAAGAAAGAAAAAAACAAACCCAACCAAAAAACCAAACCCAAAACCTCTCTGGTTTTGTGCGTGGTATTTGGAAACCTTTCTCTTTTTTCTTTTTTTTTTTTCTTTACATTTTTTAAATTCTACTGCTTTCTTTCCCCCTTTTGATGAAATTGATATACCCATGCTCACAAGTCTCTTGTAGTTTGGCTCATGTTATATGCCATCTGGGAATTTGGCACAGGATCTTTGCACCATCTCTTGCACTTTCAGCCATAAATCACATAAGAGTAATAATAATGCCTCTTGCAGGATGAAATGGTGATGACTGTCTAAAACAGAAAGCATGCTGAAGCCTGCTGAAGGACAAGATTAGCTCCCATATACGCTGTGATTGTATCTTACCTTTTAGACTTTAAGAAAATGGGGCAGAATCTCACAAATTGGATATATTCTAAGGAAAATATATAAAATACTATCTGTAAAGATACTTCTATATCTTAAATTAATACTTTTTACATATTTCCTTATGTTAATTTGCAGTTGATGACTGGTAGGGAGTTTGGGCTGAAAATGGTCTTTGGGATTAAGTATGAATGAGTAAACACTTTGACCCAATTCTGTGTTTAAAGCAGCAGCACCACTAACATAAGCAAGGATTAGAGTTCCACTTAATGGGAAAAATATTAAAATTTAGACAGATTTAGCGAGTACATAATTTTGACAGAATTCCTTAAGGCATGTTAGAATACTTATTTCCTGAAACTGTTTGCACATAGTACTGGCTGTAAATCAACCCTGTCCTGTAGTGAAAGAAACTCATTCCTGTGTTTACATAAAGTTTACCCAAACAGCTGTGAACATTCACCCATCCATATTTAGGTCTCTTATTTCACTTGCTAAATGAAGAGATGAACATGAGAGATAGGAGACTGACATAGATGTCCTGAACTGCTTTTTTAGACACGCTTCTCTCCACTGAGTAAACAGTGTAAACAAGGAGAGGGAGTAGATAAGGGAGGGGAGTATGGATGTGTATGCACAAAACCAATTGTAAGGTGGTAATTTGGGAAGCCAAATAGTTTTAAGTGCCATCACTTTGGGAGGGCTGTACTACTACTAGGGGAAGAGGACGATAGTGCTTTTGCTTGTTCACGAGAATATCAATCCAGTAACCGTGGAAATGTAAACCTTTATTGTACCATACTTCTGTGTATTTCTTCAGCTCGGGTTTTTAATGATTCTTTAGGTGTGTATCCCTTTAAGACATCCTTCTAGGTTTCATTTTCTTTTGGAGGAAGAAAAGTTAGACTATGAATAATTTCACAGTACTTTTTTGAGTTCCAGGATGCGGTTACTGTGCTAGTAGCAGGGAGCTTATAAACCTGCAGTAGGAATGATTGGTGTGGTAGTTAAAAACACTTAAATCAACAGCATTTAGCAGAAAACATGCTTTCAAGTTTGATAGCAATGCACTTGAAAAAACTTCTTTGGGTTTTACAGCAGAGCTACATACTTCGTATTTATAACAAGAAACAGGATACATATACATTTTGTGTCTTTGAATTCTTGTTTTAGATGGAAACTTGTTGCTGTTGTTTCTGTGATTCATTATTGGGAGTTGTTTAATCTGATTTTGTATTGGAAGTATCAGAACAAAAATGGCTTCCACAACATGTGCTTTTAAACATCTTTCAGATGTGGGTGAACATTGGGTCATTCCAGAGGTGCAGAAGGAGTTTAGTTCTTCCCATTTCACAGGATTTCACTGGGAGGCAGACAGTGGAGTTGCTAAGAGTATATCTGTTCAGTGGAAAATTGCGATGTGAGCCCTAACTTAGTGCTCATTAAACCCTCATAGCCGAAACCAGGACATAGCTACAGATCTGAGAGGCAGGAACTATTGGTCTTCCTGGGGTACCTCTCTGATGTGCTGCTTCTGCATACAAGTACTACACCGCACTGTGTAGGTAGGTGCGTGTGCAAGCTTGCTTTGTCACTTGCTTGGAGGTGTCAGCACTGGGAAGTGTTATGTGATGTGGAACTAGCTCAGATGTCTTTTGAAAAAGCTTAGGCTATATGACTAAGTGCTCATATGAAGAATATGGTTCCATTTTTGTGACAAGGAAAGAGAATAGTATCTGAAATTAAGAGGCAAATGTAGTATTGGATTATGCTACAGATAAAAGTACTCACCTTTCATCCAGGTTAGATAGGATGAAGGTACGTGTTCTGTGCAGTATAATGCAGATTACTTCAATACAGGAGAAAGCAAAGGTTTTGTTCCATCTGTTCCATTGTTGCTATGTATGGAGGATGAGTTCAGAGAATAAAATATGAGGATATGACAGCAGAAATAGGTCAGCAGACACAGGATTTTAAAGGGTTTATGGTTAATCCAGTGTTATTTGGTCCTAGGGAGCCTAATGACTCGAAACAACTGTATTCCCTCAGTTTCTCTATTGGGAATAAGTAGCCTTGAGCTGGGTTTAAGTGTCCACAAATGCTATGGTAGGAAAGGCTGCCACAAAATATTCCTGAAGAGCCCATCCTCAGTTGCTTTGATTACATGGCTGTCCCCAGCTCTGACTGAATGGAAGCCATCTCTGATCTGGAACCTGTTAGTAGGACAAAAAAGGGCAGTATTAGAACTAATATGCTTGTTTGGGGGAATACCTCTCATTAAGATTTGTATGGCTTTTTGTAATAGACCTAGCTTGTTTCTGGACCATTCACAAAAGTGGCAGATGACGTGTGTACTCTTGCATGTGGGTATGCCTAGTTAGGCATTTTTCTTTGTAGTGAAGTTAAGATGTGCAGATGAACGCTCCTAGTCTTTTGATCAAAATACAAGAACTGTCAAGGAGATGCTAAAAAGGAATTTTGTACAAATCACTGTGCTCTTCAGAACTATCACTCAAGTGGTGAGTGTTCTAAAACAGGGCATTTTTTTAAATAAACAAGATGAATTTGCGCTCGTGAAAGGTGCCAGATTGACAGCCCTAGAGACTGAACCCTTCTATTTATCCACAGAACAGGTACAGCACAGACAGCAGCACTGCGAGATTCCCCACAGTGTCTCGTCAATATGTCTCAACCCTGTTCTGGAGGAACCACCTATTGAGGTGAGAAGGTAGTTCAGTCTCTTCATGTCCTGTCAATCCTTGGCCTGACTGCTGAGACTGTCAAGCAGGGAATCAACTCATGCAAACTGTGATGTAAACCTGTAGAATTGAACCATTGAGCAGATTCATGTAAAGTGTGATATATTCCACATATTTGATGGTGCTCCAGTTGTCTTTTTTGCTTTAAGTGACATAGGCTGAGGTCAAGGAATTGACTTTGAATCCAAAGCCGCTGTATACCATTGCAAGTACTCTGATGTTTTGGTACTGTTGTGTAGGTAAGAGGATGTTTGTGTTAAAATGAATCTATATTCAAGGCCCTCGGTCTACATCTAAATAATTATGCTGACTCCACAGCGTCTTTTTTTCTCTGTAGTTTAAGGGATAGTTATAAATGTCGTATGGTATTATGAATAGCAGAAATAGATTATATAAATATGTACTATGCTAATATTTACCCTTAGTCTATAAAATTAACTCATTAACCTAATTTCATGCATATTATAAAACACTGTCCATCCGCTTTTCCTCTTGGCACTGCAGCTTCTACTTAAGGTCCTTGTGAGCTAATACAATGTTTAGACACTGATGCTTCAAAAACTTGCTTTCCTCTGCAAAAATAGTAGGAAATTGGGTAGGTAGTAAATTGTATGGATTAATTTACTATCTGTGGTGGGACAGCACTTAATAACACTAGGAAACAGGGCTTTGAAACTTACAGAAGTAGAATGAAGCTGGTGGTTCCTAAGCTCCAGAAGAGAAACCTGCTTCAGCAACTCTGCAGTTTGAGAGATTCATCCAAGCTTAACCTTTTATTTTATTTATGACTTTGAGGCTGTTTCTCAGCTATGATGAATTTTTCTACAGCAAACAATCTCAGTACTGATGCTTCTATGTTTTGTTTTCTTTTTTTTTTTTTTTTCTTTTAATACAAGAGGCTGAAACAAGGATATGTAAGACTAGGCTCATGATTTGGGAAATTTTCTTTGCCAAATTTTAGATGCTATCTTGAGATAATCAGAGCAGTTTGAAGTTAAAACTTAACTGAGAAAAAAAGGGGTTTGCGTACACGTGTTTAATTCTGAAGCATTTATTCGTATTAGTAAGTGCTTAAGACCAGTGTTAGTAATGATGAAGCAATGCAACTGAGCTTGTAGGTTTTTTTTCCTGGTTATTCCATATTTGTGTTTCTGTTTACATGCACACCTCATGTAACGCTTGTGAGGACTGGGAAGGTATATTTATTAGGTGGCTGCTATGCTGACTTTCAGGATTCTGGATAATGGCAGAATGATTGTTTTAATTCTTCATCCCCTGATGTTTCAAATTGCTATGATATCCCCTCCTGAATCCAGTCTAGAAATTTAGCTATAATTACTTTAATGACAGCTAATTGATTTTCCTGAGCCTTTCCTCTGACATGTTGTCTTTCTTCTGCAGACCCATTCTGAAGAGAGACCATTCCAGTGTGAGGAATGCAAAGCTTTGTTCCGAACCCCATTCTCTCTACAAAGACATCTGTTAATCCACAACAGTAAGTGCTAAGTCAGAGAGGAAAAAGAACTTCCTCAGTTCTCACATTAGACTGAGAAAAACAGACATATGGCACCTTGCTCCAATATGCAACTTGCTATGTTAAATTGGTATTAAGATTCAACTCTAAGCCCAGGGAGTTAGAAAATTCAGAGCCATATTCAACCCTGTCTTTAAATGCACTTAAATGCAAATCCAAACGTGCTGTAAAAAATCTAGCAATGATTGGAGGCCGAATGACGAGAGATTTCTTTCTGCATTAAGTGTGATAGTGTTTCCTCCATTTTAAGAAAGGAGAAATGGAAGTGGAGATAGCTTGGTGGCTTACTCAGCTTTTGTAGGTAATCCGGTTTAGAGCTTGAAACAGAGATTCTTTCTCCTGTGCCAGTCCAGGCTAATGTTTCCTGCCTCTGGCATAGAATTAACAGCCCAGAGGAATGCTGTGGCCATTTTCCCTTATGAATAACTTGTTCTTGGCATTCTGTACTGTTTTTTAACTGACTGTGTAAAGATTTATTTTTGGTGAATTTTCTCCGCCTTTAATATTTACGGAGCCCTATGCTGCCGTTCAACCATGTGAATGTCAGCAATTTAGATTTTAGCAAATATCATGGTCTAAAATCCTTGTAGCTTAGAAGACAAAGCTTTGATTTGGGGAATATTTATGTTGGTATAATTAAAAAACCCCACAAACGAATTTTTTTTAATCCAGTATAATGCTGTTTCTGTTCGATGAATTATTAGACTGGTGCGTTTAGTTTGATCTTTTACAATTAACTTTCAAAAGCTTCTGCAATTTCACAAAGCATTGAATTTTGTAGAATCGTTTTCCAATGTTAAACATTAAAAATTATGCTGGGGAAAAGTTAAAAAACTGTGTATTCTAATGAACCAAGGGTTTGCAGGATATCCAAAAGCAGTAATTCACAGTAGACAGAATTGTAGGCCTCGGTAAAGGTCTCTAAAAACATATACTTTGACTTTTTTTTCAAGAGGATGTGAGCTCAGGAAATTTGAGGTCTTTGAGTTAGGCTTGTGATTTGTGGCAGATTTAGCTATTCCTGAACCACCACTATTTAAGCAAACATTAAATATATCACTGTTAAATGCAGCGGCACAGACATTGTCTAGTCAGTCTTCCTTGGTGCAAAAGAAGACACGTTTTGCTGAGGGACAGAGTAGGTGTCTGAAGGTGGTAACTTCTGTCATCTTAGCTAAAACTATCTCCAAAATGAGTCAAAGCCTTAAATCAATAATATTTGGTATTTTTATTAATCATAGGGAAGATTTTTAAACCTTTTTTTTTTTTTTTTCTTACTTTGGAGAAAGACACCAACAACTGCCTAACTTAACAAGGATGCCTTAATACAGCAGAATATAAGTAAAGCTTTTATGGTCATACTGCATCTCTCTTGTCTGTAGTCCTATAAAAGAATGGTTGACAGACAAGTTTTTTCTCTTAGGCATGCTGCTGGTAATAATTTTAGTATCTCTGTTCTCATTATGTCATTGGCAATGCTGGAGCTAACCTTTTTTTCTCAGCTGTAGTGTTTAGGAAGGATGTATGATACATAAGTGTATGGTAGCTCATACTTGGCTAACACTGGTTCCTGAGGCCATAAGAGACCTGGCTAACAGGAATGAGTAAGCCTAAGCATTTTTGCTTGGATCACTCAGTTGTCTAGGATTGTGGAGACATGCATTGAACGGGATTGCATTTGTTGGGAAGGAATTAATTGAACGGTTAGAAGTGGTATCAGTGTTAAACCCCACATAACAGCCTATTAAATTGTGTCCCTATTGACCTTGAAAATTTTTCTGAATAGCTACACTGAAAGTATTTTAGGATAAGACTCACACCCTAATACCTTTTAGCATACTCTTCTTGCATCATCCAAGACAGAAGTGCTTTTGTTTCCAAACCAGCAGAGAATGAGAGGTTTTGGGGAGGTTAGTTATGATTGGTTTATGCAGGAGAGAAACAGGTTATCTAGACTTTGGAATGTCTGTGGGTACTTGAGGCAGCACCATGTTGATAAATTTCACTTATATGTATTATGTATATAATAAAAAAGTTTGTGTCTCAATATGTAGTATCAAATGGACTTTAATAGGCAGTGTACTGAAATGAATTTCCATTCATGTTGGCCTTTGCACCGGGAGCAAGGCTGGGATGATTTTATCCTTTAATGAGCTATAGCAAGGCAATAAGTGTACCTCTACATGTGCATAACTGCTACTGGAAAAAGTAGCTTGTGCTTATACAGTCTGTACCTTGTTGATACGGATCAGGAGGCTGCAGATCAGACCTCTGTCCTGAAAAGAAATGGAGGATCATCCTTAGATTATGGTGAACTTTCTTTGGGATATGGGCACCTGATTTCCAGTATAAACTGTGGATTTCTGAAGGAGTGCCATGTTGCAGACATTTAACTTGTAATTTTAGTCAAGAAGTTAACAAATAAAAGAGAATATTCTCTTCTGCACTCACAGTAGCGTAGGGAAGGTTCATTGTAATGATTTTTCTTCTTTTGGCCTCTCATAAGATGTATACAGATTTTCAGAATAAAATGTCTTTTCCCCTATCTTAGGTAATTCACTGAATTTTAAAACTGTTAGCAATATTAACCTGGCCTCTGCCATAACCTTCAACCACATCACCACAGTTTGAATAGTAATACTGCTGTAACACTGAATTGTCATATGAGTTGGCCTCTGTTGATGTAAATGAGATAGGTTACTCAAAGCAAGTATTTCTTGTTTTGACTTCTTTTAAATTGAGGAAGATGTCTTTTACACTTAAGTTTCAAAAGATGAAGCCTGTTTCATCTTTTTGCTTGTTACTATGAAGAGAGTCCGTTAATGGAGGTGCGGATGAAACCTGTGCTCCGTTTCACTGGAAGCCATTTCCACTGGTGGCTATTTTACCTTTGGTTACAATTTCATGTTCCTAGGTCTGTTGTTGTGATGACTACTTTCTTAATTTCCCAATGACATTTTTACCTGGTGTGATATTTCTTTCTGTTCTCAGGACCCAGCTCTTCATTTATCTTTGTTGCTTTTATTAATTTTTCTGAAACAATAAGCATTAGTGTATTTCCACAAAAATCTGATATCTTTAAATCTTGTTTTTCTCTGTATAAGGTGAGAGGACCTTCAAGTGTGATCATTGTGATGCTACTTTCAAAAGGAAGGACACATTAAATGTTCATATTCAAGTTGTACATGATGGACATAAGAAATACAAGTGTGATCTCTGTGACAAAGCTTTTGTGACACCCTCAGTCCTGAAGAGTCATAAAAAAGTGAGTATCAGTTCTATCATATTCATTCCTTCTGTGCCCTTAAGGTTGTGACTAAATATAAAATGCTTCTGCATTTCTGGGTTTTTAGTAGAAAGCTGTGACAGGGCTTAACATTCTAAAATGCTTATTGCAATAGTGGGGATATTGGTGGCATGCAGAATCTGCAGCAGGTGCATAGTTATATATTGAGTGTAGGTATTCCAGTGTCAGGTGTGTAGCAGGATGGGACCTGCTGTGTTGCTCTTGCCACACTCCTTTCCACTGATCTCTGCAATGGACTTGGGGTAAACTTCAGAAGAAAGGTTGCTCACTAGTTTGGCCTGAGGTAAGATTTATGTTACAGGGAAGAAATGTGAAGAAAATAATTGAATCAAGAACAAATCAGCTGAGAGCTGCCACCAAATACAGATGGTGAGAGTTTGTTGAAAAACATCATGCATATATTGTCTGCCATATAGTATGCACTTCATATATGCATGTATAATTATAATAACAAAGCTGAGTGCAACTAAGTTATTTGGTATAATATTTTCAGCACATGATTATGGTGGCTACTGTGCATTACAACACAAATCTGTATTTAAAATTGAGGAAAAAAACGTAAGGGAGTCTTTCAATGTGTCTCTGACCCTACTGTATCTTACAGGTGTGGGAACTAGCACATGTCTTTGGAGTCTAAATTAAGTTATTGGCAGACAGCAGAGTAGGGAATTCTCTAATGTAATGGACAGCATTGCCTCCTTAGTATGTATTTGATTTTTAATATGTTTTCAGATTGCAAACAATAATGGAACCAACTAGGGAAAAAAGTCTCTTCGGTTTCTTTTATTATCTTTTAAAGGTCTTGATCTTCCATTAAATGTATGTTAATGCATTTGCTGTCTGTCTACAGTCTATTCTAAATGCTGCTTGTCTCACATTTAATGTGCATTAAGTTACTTAGTAATTATATTTGCTAGAAAATAAAGTTTCTTGTGATTGAGTGACATAACTGTATAACCAAGATGTATTTTTCTCAGATACACTCAGTGGAAGATCTTCACCTATACTTTAGAAGAATGAGAATGACACGGGGTTGCCTTGTTTGTAGATTTCTGTACATGTGCTATAAGATGATTGAGACTCAAATAACCTGGTTCATCAATTGTCATTCAGCCAGTGAAATCAGTTGAGTTTTGCTGTAATAGAGAGAGAACTTCATAGGATACTCTTCCTCTCTTCCATTACTTTTAGATTGAGGAGTATTAAAGCATGTTTGTTTTTCAAGCCTGAGTATATTGATCTAAGGAACTCAAAAGTAAGGGGTATACAAAATAAGCTTGCAATTGGTTTCTGATTATGTTCTTGGGGAGCAAGACTTTAGGAAAGCATGACATCTTTCATTAGGCAAACGGAATGGTTTGGGAAAAACAGACTGCTTTTCAGACACACGACCCTTTTCATCCTTATCTATTTGTTTTAATCACTTGAGTAACAGACCTAGCCTATAATACTCATACATTGAGCTCAGATTAACTTTTTGTGAAAGATCTTGCCAAGATGGATCATGAGATCCAAAAATCAAAAATATTACCTGGAATCATTGATGAGCTCTGCATAAATTTTTAAACTTTTATTTCTCAGATTCCTTTCTAAAAAATTCAGTATGACTTACTATTTCATATTAAAAATGGTCATATACCCATATGTATTTGTGTTTTAATGGAAAACAGCTATTGTTTATCATTTATCGCTATTCTTTCTTTGATGTTCCTTCTTAATTGCAGTTGCTATTGCTTTGTGCTGCTGTCAGACTAGGACTGGCTGTAGTGAGCCATGTAGTTGTATTGCTCCTGGAAATCCTTTTTTTCTGTTGTTTGGAATGAATTAAAAGCTGTCTGTCTGGTATCCCCCAATGTTTCTGCTAGAGATATAAGTGATTTCTAAAGAATTTTATCGTAATCAAGAGGGATTTAATGTTCATATCCCTAATGTCAGGGAATGAAAACTATGCAAGTCCGTCCAGTATTGAAATTATATCTCATTTATTCTTCCCTCAGCTGCAGCATAATATGTACTATGTGAGATAAAATTGTTTGTTACATCATAAAAGCCTAATATCACTTCAATGTCTTACATAAAAATAAGAATTAATTTCCTTATCTGAAGAGAGTCGTGCAAAGCTTGAAACTCAAATTGTCAGCTGTACATATAATTTAATGTGTTATCTTTCCTATCCCATTTAAATGACATTAAGACTTAAATGAAGTAATCCAAAATTCTACACTAAAAGAGCAGTCACAGTTGTAAGGAAATGTTATTCAATAGGCTGATAAAACTTCAGTTCAGAATTGGGCATTGAAAGTACAGTGTAAAAAATGATGAGAACCTGTATATGTAACGAGAAGCTGATCTTGCTGTTGACCACACAGATTGGATGGGAGAGTTTGTGATTTTTTATTTTTTTTTTCTATTTTGAAATAATTCTTGTATCAGCAAGGCACTCTAGCCTTAAAAGCTTGATTTGAAAAGAGAAGCTTAGTGTATGATTTAATGTAGTGACAATTACGATATACTTTTTGTGATCAGACTTCTGTAAATGCAGTCTGATTCTAGCATTTATTACAAACTTGATAGGAACCAGTGTGCAATTTGTGTTGACTGAAATCACTGAGAAATGGCACTTTGAAGGATTGTTGTCCGTCATACTTCAGATGAACTGATGGCTGTGTACTATTCGTATGAGGCAGTCAGAAATCACATGCACAAATCTCCATAGAGACTTTTTAAAGCTCCAGTTCAAGTTTGCAAAAGAAAAAGTTATACTAGGTCAGGTAAACTGTTTTCACTACATTGCATAATGTAATAAAATTCTGTGAAATTACAAGCTTTTAAAGATAGACCCATTTATGAAGATTAATTTTATTACATAAGCAAATTATTGTTTATTGTTTTAGAAACCACCATCACAGATATCAAACTGAAAAACAGGTGTCTTGTTCTTGCAATCACGAAAATACACAAAGGAAATTGAGGATTTTTAATAGTAGCTATTTAGGAAATAGTAAATTTAGGAACTGAAAAGCCACTTTATTTTGCCATTAATAATGAGATTTGTTTAGAAATTTTAGAAAAAAGATTGAAAGAACACCTATAGCTAATTCCTTAGAATCTCTGCCTGATGTGATGGTATCAAATATATACTGGAGACAATAGTGGTCAATGTCAATACAGTTAAAATATTCCATATTTCACTTCTTTTAAAACTATGCTGAAGCCTTCATTCTTGTCTTTCCCCACCCCATGCAGACTCACACAGGAGAAAAAGAGAAGATTTGCCCATATTGCGGACAGAAGTTTGCAAGCAATGGAACCCTCAGAGTTCATATTCGAAGCCATACAGGTACAGGGTTGTTTATTGTAATGGACAGAGAAGGCTTTCTAAATATATAACAAGGTTTCTAAGTATGTCTAAAATTTATCTACAAACAGAAATGCAAATTTACAGGTAGGCCTAACACAGCATCTTTTTCAGACATTTTACTTGCTTAATGTGTAAAACCGGATTCTATTCTCAGTTGTAATTATGTATGAGTGTGTGTGTATATACACAAGTTCATCTCTGTGGCTGCTAAGGTGTTTTGAAACTCTGATTCCATATGAATGTAATTTCTGACCTTATCACAACCTGCATGTTACCCAAATGAGAATGTTCTACCTTGAATATGCTTCAACACAAAATTTATTTTCTGTTGCAACATCTGACTCATTCTGCTGATCTCCTAATATTCCTGGGTCTGAATTATGTAACTTATTTTATATTGCCACCCAGATTGTGTTTCCCTATCATGTTATTTAGATATGTAAACACCCTGAAAATAATTTAGTCATGTTGATAGGTTTCATTTTGTGAGCTTATGCTTGCATTCAAATAAGTGCCAGGCAACTGAAAGAGGTTTCTTTGTGATAGTTTGTTTCCGACGTATAATGGTATATATTTACCTTTGGCAGTCAAAGCATCAGTTAGCAAACAGCCTTCCTACGACATTCCATTCACTTCGCGTATGCGAATTTGGTTTGCAGGGAGATGACAGAATTTGTGTTTCTAATTCTTTGGCTTTCTACTATGTTTGGAAAAGTCTTAATCGCTTCAGTCTATCAAGACCACCTGTTAAGATTACAGGTTTTACTAGGTTTTGATATAGTGTGATTTTTGGATTTGACTGCTATAGACAGTAGCAAATTTTTATCCTGGTTCTGCAGTCAGCACAAAAAGCTAAAATTTGCTTTTATTTTTAGTTCTTATTCTTTACGGAATTCCATGTGTGGAACGTTTATCCCTCATAGCAGCTGTGTTAACAGCGTACACATGGAAGCCTATGTATATGCATTCTGCTTAGGTGGTTCACGTATACTGTATAATTATAGATGCAAAAGCCACTGAAGATCAAAGCTGGCAAGACCCAGAATTACAGTGCAGCAGTTCTGTCCATTTCTCCTCTTTATTCTTGTTCTTGCTTCCAAAACTGCACCTTATCAACTCCTTTCAAAGGCCTTCCTGCACAATCTCACCTGTTCTGTCTTTCTCTTCAGTCTTCTGTAAGCTGTGGGTTTCTCTTCTTTTTTTGACTTCCTGAAGATGCAGAGAAGAGGAAGAAAAAACCCCCAACACTCACGGAGCATGTGGTAGGAGGATTTAGAGAACCCCTGAGGACTGTGCTTTTTGGAAGGACAAACCACTTACCCGCCTGGGCTGTACTTTAATGAATCAGGTTGACAGGAGTAAAAGGCAGCAATTCAGTGGTATCGTTAGTCATTCAGCACATCAGTCCAGATTTCTAGGAATATGACTCAATCTCTAATCTGTGTTAACATTTTTCATGAAATTATTTCGCTATTTTAATTATGGATATTTCTTTACCTTGCCATCCCTTGAGGAACTTCATTACCCTTTAATTTTCTGGTATTTTGGCATACTAGACTTTCATGATTTTTTTTCTTTTGTTTCCCAATGCTTCAAGGAATATCAAAATGTTCCTCTAATTCTTCATTAAAATCTCAGGATTCACATTCCAGTTCTTTTTTCAGGCAAGTCCACTTTATTGCATTTACTAGTGTGGTGCTTTTGGTTTTTCTTGTTTCACAGGCCCTTCCATTAAACTTTAGGCATGTTTTCTGTGTACTATCAATGTTATGCATCATTTTGCACAGAGAAGAAAGGCCCTGGTTTTTCAAGTTGATAGTGCCCATGGCTCTTGGGAAAATGCTTTATAGCTGTCCGAGCGAAAATGCTTTTCACACATGTGCTGCTACCAGTTACATTTAATGTTTCAGCTCACTCAAGCAGACTTCCCTAAATTTAGGAGTTAGGCTAAGGTGAGTTTCGTGAAACCACACACCAGAGACCTCTAACCTTGTCTGTAGAGCCTTGCAAAATTTGTAGCCACTATTATATCAGAAACAGTAAACTATGACATTTTGAACTTACCTAAAGTAGAAGGGTACTGAAGATTTCCAGTACATTTGTAAATTAAATATGGTGGGAGAAACTACCTTGCCAGGAGATGATACAGCTTGGAATTACAGGAATACTCAGTGTGAAAACAATTTATGAAAGAATAACACTGCAGAAAGAAGGAAACTTTCCAGGCCTCCTTCTTTACCTAAAAAGCTAGAAGCACTCATTTTAAAGAGAGTTACGAATTCAGGAAAAATGCCATGCTAAGTTAATTCATAATGACCTGTGATAAATGAACTCTGATCCTTTTTTCTTCCAGTCTGTCCTCTATTGTGATGTCATTTACATTTTTGGTGGAGGATTTTGTAATTGTCCTTCGCTGCGAGGAAATTGTCCAACGTTGAGTGGGCCTGAGGAAGCATAGCTTTCTGAGAAATAGCTTACATCATTTCCATAGAAAGTAAGGGTAGTTGGTGAAGGGAATCAGTATTGTCTGCAAACACTACCAATAAAGGTTGAGTACTCACTTGATGGCTTTTTGTAATAAAGTTCACTCCATCATGAAAATTCTTGACAACTTTTCAGAGAATTTCTGAGCAGTAAGAAATTTTCAGTTCATCAAACAGTGGAACCACAAACTTCACATGTTCAGTGATGGATGTTTGGTTTCTAAATGTTGCAGTGTTGAATACTTCATGTTCTTGGTATCTATTAAACTCTGTAGTTTTGAATAAATCAATGCATAACTGTGCCCTCCTTTTTTTCTTTTTTTTTTTTTTTTTTTTTTTTTTTTTTTTTTTTTGTTCAGACTTCAAAGTATCACTTTTCATTCTGAGCTAGAGGTGAAACAACCAGCCACTGTCCATTTTCAAAAGATAATTCATCTTTGTGAATAAGCCTTCAGTTGGGGCTAAGCTTTTGGTGCAACTAAGCGGTGCACCATAAGTGTAAATATTGTGAAGACCTTCATGTCTTAGTGATTACAGCTGATTAGGTTTGAGGTCCTGGTGCAGATGTTTGTGTTATCCCATTTTCAGTGCACGTGGTCAGCTAGACTTTGTTTTATTAGCTACTTTGTATTAAGAGGCTTTGTTCTGTATTTGGAAAATAAAGCCAGGCCAAGTTCTTTTAAAGACAGTTGTGTGTCAGTTTTATCCTTTTTTTATTTATAAAGTTGTCCTTTATGAAAGCCGAGGTTCTTGGGTACCCTCCTGGTGGTGCTTTGGAATTGTATTTTTGATACGTTTAATAATCTATCTACAAAAGGGAAGCTCCATGGGTTTGGGGCTTTTATTTAATACGCAGCATGTGTTCTTAAATATTGTTACTCACAGATATACGCATGCTTCGTCAATAAGCAATTTTCTTCCCTCTTTTATCTTAGAGTAAGACTCTGTAAATGAGCCCTAACAGTACTTGGCCTTTTGCAGAAACTGAGCTGGTTTGGGGTGAGTGAATATGTCTGCATGTGCATGTATAGAGGGAAAGGGTTGATGTTTGCATCTGAACCTAGCGTATTGCTCTGTAATTCATCATTTGGGTTTCCAGCCTTGGCATGACAGAGACAGCGCTCTGTAGGTCAGCTGAAACACTATAGCACATTCTCCCTCTGCTGTATCCTGTTGCTTTATGACTTCTTAGGGTCAGAGGGAGCTGGGGTTAATTCAGCAAAAGAATCTTCTGACTGTGATATAAATTCCTTGACTTGTTCATAAATTGTAAAAGAAATTCTATGGTCTGCTTCTTGAGCTTGAAAACTGAGGGGCCAGGAGGTTAATTACTTCCCCAAAGTTTCAAGCAACTTTCAGTGTTAACAGTTACTGGCTGCAATTTGTGCAGCTTTGTGGTTGTGTTGTACGTAGGTATTTAAATATGTTAATTGCTGTCTCGTGTGTATGTATTTGTGTGTGCCTCTGTAATATGTGTATATACACACATGCATTTTTATCTGTCTGAAATTTGTACTGTTGCTTTACTAATTACTTGTATCCGAATCCCTTCCATCTTTGGGATGTAGCATATCAAGTTGTGGAGCAATGAAATTTGTGGTGAGGTAGTTTATATTTGCAGGTTAATTTATTTTGAATTTAGAGAATTGAGTGTTTTAACTGTAATTCTGTCCCTCTTATGCTATTACCTTACGCTGTTACATAGGGAATGATGAGGGACAACTGATGACCACACATGTCTTATTTTGCTTTCTCTGTCACACTTAATCAAAGTCCTGATAAAAAGTCAGTCAGATATCTATGACTTTACGTGTGTCATAAACGATTTTTGTAAAGATTAGTGTTTTTATTCTATACCATTTAAAAGCCATGGCTTAATGTGGCATTCTTACATGTTATATTCTCTGGTATGTGGAAGAAGTGTCTTTATTTTGTAAGCACAAGTTGTGAAGGTTCTTTGTAAATTTGCTTCCATATACATGAATAGAAGATAATACCAAGAGTTTACATTAAAACAGCAAGAAGCATTCAGACCGTGGACTTCCATATCCTTTATGTCAACACAGTTAAGCTTACCTTTTTAATTTCCACAATTAAAGACTGGTTTCTAAGCTTGTGAAAACAGCTTATCATACTTGTCCCCTCTAACTTTAGGTTCTGATTGCCTTCTTGAGACAATCTTGACTCTCATCCTCTGCTTTGAGAGCCTGATGATACAGTCCAACTTTGCTATTGTAGTCACGCTTCTACAATTTGATTAATTAGGCATGTAAGCATATTTAAAATTATATATAAGGTCCAACTGTGTAAAAATCTAGGTCCAAATTTTGCACTTTCCATTAAAAATTCCTGAGGAACCAAACAAAATAGTAGTTGTGGAGTTATGATTAAAATCTTTGGTTATTAACAATAGTTCAATTGTCTATGAAAGACTTGAAGTATAGTATAACTCTTGTTTATTATGTATATTTATCTGTGTAGAACATATCTCCGAAGTTTTAATAGCTAAACAGACAACTGTTGGTTCATGTACATAAGAAATAATGTACAACCAGGATCCCCATTCACAAGAATCTTCATGCAAATTATCTTATAAGTAATTTATGTTTTCTTACATTAAAAAAAAAAAAGATAAAAGGGAAGCTTGAAGGAACTTCCTCTTGTATCACGATGAAGTATGTGAAAAAATGTATCTGTATATAGTCAGTGAACAGCTTGCAAATGTCTGCAGATAGGTTGTTTCTATTCAATAACTTATAAATGATCTCTCTTTTATCTACCAAATTTAAAAAGGAGCTTGCAGAAGGCCTCAAAGGTAAGGATTCTGCATTTCTAAACCTTTCAGTTTATACATCATTGTCCTATTTATCTCCAGACAACAGTTAAATCTTTGTAAGTACCTGTAAAGTTTCATGCAGCTGTCAGCTTCTTGTTGTCTGCTTCCATGAATGAAGAAATGCTCGTATAAGGGATAGATTATTTGAATGCTAGTGACATCTTTAGATCAAATGAATTTCTGATTGATTAATGCATATACTTTAAAAGATTTGGTTGACCATTGGGTTCACTGAAGTCATAGATGTTAATGCTCCATTCACAGGGAAACCAAATTGCTTAATTCCACTGATAGATGCACAAAATGAAACTGTTTTAGTCTTTAAAGTGTGTCGGGGGGTTTTGTGACTAAAATCTTAATACCACTGTAGAACTGAAGAGAGTTTGTAAGTAAGTAATCGTAGTTATTTTGTGCTTTACTGTACAGATTCAGATAGCCTTCTTATTTTGTAGGGTCCTTTACTAGTCTTTATAATTCATTTAGTTACCAATAGCTAAAACCTCAATTATATAATGGTAATTTTTATGGACCAGATAGGACAAACATTTTGACTATTGGTCTTAACTACAGGAAATCTGAATTCTCTGAATAAACCCAAAATTTTTTAGAAAACAAAGCTTCTCAGCTGTGAAAATACCATTTCCCTACCCTGAAGAATAAGACATCAATAAGTACTTACATGGAAGAGTATTAATAGAAAAAAAAAATGGTTAAAGCAGTCTGGTTTTCTCTTATTTTGAAAAGAATAGCATTTGAGGCTGTTTTGTTTTTTTTTTTTCTTTTTAAATCTGTGGCCATTTTAGTGAATGGGAAATGCACTTGGTTGACTTCCATAAAAGCAGTTCTGGTTCTCCCTTATGCCTGGAAAATACTCAAGTATTGGAGCTTGCTTGAAAGCATTCACAAATACACGGGCTTAGTGTTGTTAATTATTGGTAAAGAAAAAAGAAAAAACAAAACCCAGAAATACTTACTCTCTTGTCTTCAGAGTCTGCCAAGTTTGAATGTTGGTTAAAATGAGGAATGCATAAGTACTATCTCTAATTGACCCATGCCTGCATACTGTTTTTCCATTTCTCTCGGGCAACAGGACTGTTCATAGAACAGCCAAAGAGGAAGAGGTATCCTTTTCCTTATCTGACCATGAGCGTAGAATTACACATATATTTGGTGTTTGTAAGTCTTGTCTCAGCTGACCTCCACAAGTATTTTATCTTTCAAATCACAAAGTTGTTTGGTTCTTGGCATGAGAAAGCTACTCCGTGTGGGTACTTCTGTACCTTCTAAAGTGCTAAATTTTGAGTGTTTAATGGTTGACAATTAGGCCAGAATTTTGCGTAGGCCAGATCACTGTTTTCATTGTCTGGTCCAGATTAAGACTAGCCCAGGTGTCATAAAGAGAGCAGCTAGCTGCTGGATTTGGCCAAGCTTCTTGATTACTCTGTTATTTTCCCTTTGTAGAATCCTTGATAATAATTATAAATATGCTTGAGACCTAGTGTATTAAATGCTTTTGAAAATGCTACTTGGTATCTAGAAAACTGCCACCTCTATATAAGAGGAAATTTATTATTTTGAAGAAGTGTCTTCTCAAGGGCCATTTGACATGCTGTATAGCATCAAGGTGGTAAAATTTACGAATGTGTTCTTAAAGTGGGAATATTCAGTCTTCCTTCAAGAATTGGTTTTCTGGAATATTCTAATTTAAATTCTGTTGAAATCACTTGGTTCCTTGAATTCCTATTTAACTTAATTCCTAATGAAGTTCTTTTCATGTGGGATAAATTCAGGTCTGTGTATCTTAGGTTTCTTTGTGTGTGTGTACATATTTGTATAGTGCATTCACTGAATTCTGTACAGGTTTCTTTGTGTGTGTACATATTTGTACAGTGCATTCACTGAATTCTGTACAGGTTTGTGTGTGTGTACATATTTGTATAGTGCATTCACTGAATTCTGTACAGTTAAGGACGCAAACTTCCTTTTTAATTCGGTGGGAACACCATATACAGGGCAACAGCAGCTGAGGATAAATGTGTAAAGCTGTCAAGTGCTCTATGTGAACAGATAATGTTCTAAAGCATATGTCACAGATTATAATTTTGTTATATCCGTTAACCTTTTGCCCATCCTTACTTGCTGTTGGGTGCTGTCATCACCCCAGATTATCTCTGTCTAAAAAAAAAACCTTCTTGCAATTCCCTTTCTGGGCTGCCCTGTTGATCATCTGGTGTGGAGTGTTGCATGTGTGATCCAGATGGCCCCCTTGCCTCCAAATTCCTCCCCAGGTGAACTGCCTTCTTTCCACCATGGCAGGGCGATGGTGGAATCTCCCTTCTTCCCCTCTCCCCTGCACCAGTCTTAAGTCAGGCCTTTAAAACCGGTTGTACTGTACCATAGCTGTTCTGAAAATTGGAATTTTGAAATAATACACTCAGATACTTTTTTTTTTTTTTAAGATGTTATTTTCTAATCCTTATTATAAGTAGTTCAACATCTGACCAGGAGCTACATTTAGAAGTTGGTAAATGGTCTGTGGGACCACATTGCCATGATTATTTGTTAATTTTTTTTAAAAAACAAAGAAAACAATTCCTTTTAAGTTACATACCCTGCACATGATCTGATGTTCAGTGCACTCTGTCGTAAGTCTTTTTCTGATGTTTGTGAGTGTTGACCTTTACTAGTGGTGCTTAATACCCTGACTGACCAAGCATAGACGTATTAGAAAGTAGAAAAAAGCCTCATAATTTTGCTGCAAAATTCAAATTCTTCATTCCTTAATACAGCAGTTTAGTTCCAATAAAGACAGAAAGACATGGAATTCATATGTGAAGGCTAACATACATCCCTGCGAACTGTATGGAAGTGACCAAGCGAGCTGCGTGGCAACAAGGACAGTAAATATGACTCCAAATGTAACAGAATTAAATAGAAGTAATGCCCAGATACGGTTTTGAAAGAACTCTGTGAGGCTGCTTCCAAAACTGAATGTAGTAGTTCATCAAATGCATACTTTAGCATGCTGTTGACCATCTTCTCTGTGCCTGTTTCTTTTTTGGTTTGCTCATCTTTTCAGGCAGTTTTGTTACAGTCCATTCAAATTATGACTATTTCTGTGTTGCATGTTTCATTTGTCTCATTTGATGGGAATGTATTTGTTACCTGTAGAGTACATACTTGGTTGATCTTACTTGAGGTCATTGTTTCAAAGAAATCACTAGCATTGGTGTTTATATCAGATTTCTGCCTGATTTTGTAATTAGGTTTTTTTGTGGTTAAACTGACTACAGGATATGCAAAATACAGTGTGAAAATAGCAACACATATGACTAATTTGAATTATTGTGTCTCAAAGTCCTTATTAAATGTCTAGTTGTAGCCACTAAAATCTTGAAGAACTAATCTGTATTTGCTTTTGTTTCTTAATTGTTTTGCTCCCAGGGTATCTGAGTTTGGGAAATCTGGGTGCTAAACTCACTGTAAATACTGCCTTACAGTATCTTTGATTGCAAATGTCTTATAGGAAACTGTCCATTCTGAGTTGAACTGGAATGGAAGGATCTGGTGCTTGACTTTTTATGCTACATTAAGGTCCAGTAGGTATTTTGATCTCAAGCTAGAGATGTACATATTTGAGGGGAAAAAAAAAAAGATATCAATTCTATCATGACATGTTTTCGGATCCAAATCCCGTATGGTTTACAATCATGGAATTGTTTTTTGTAATCCTTGTATTAGGGTTAAATTTATTTTTATTACGTTAAAAGCTTTGGTTTTGTTCATACAAAACCTCGAAGTAGCATGTCTAGACTTTGAATTATATTAAATCCACTGCAGTTTATCCAAGGATTATTTATTTGGAGTTATTTGTACAGAAGTGCCACTAATGTGTTGAGCAGTTTGTTTTTGGACAGCAGGGACATGACAGTCAGCTGTAACTTGAGGGTAAACATAGCATTTATTATGTCTGTCTGTCTTGAATGTTTTGCTGTTTTATTGATAGCAGTTGTTCTTAGTTATTGTTGCATTCACAACATTACTTCTGGGCATGTTGACTGGACAGGCTGTCACAGTATGATGTATTTAATGTGCCTACTGGATTTTGATACTGTACTAAAGTAGAAAGCCTAGTGAAATGTTTTAGTGAAAAGTGCAGATCATAGTCTCACTTGTGGTTTAATGGCAGAGTTGCAAACAACTTCTTTCAGATATTTTCCAAATGTGAAGTATTAGGATTAAGGCTTGGTAGTGTATTTGGAAGTTAAAAGATTTTTTTTTTTTTCCCCCACATTTTCCGTATTTTTTTATGTAAAACAAAAAAATCCCCAACCAACAACCAACCACTCTCACTTTGTGAAATAATACATTTGAAAACTTACTCTATATTGAATGTAATGAAAAGATGTTTTAGTAAAAAAACAGTGTACTGATTCACTTCAGTATGATACCCTTGGTAAGGATTTATCATTGCCTCCAAACATAAAAGATATTTCTATATTTTATATATATTTATATATAAAAATACATTTGTGTAAGAATGCAGAGTGCAAATCACATAACTATTAACATCAAAAGACTTCTAAGGTTAAGTTATATCTTAGTATAACTTTATCGCACAGTGAAACTCTATCTCAGAAGCATGCTTCTAGCAGTAAATCCAAGAAGAAATTGTAGTTTATTATAGGGGAAATAGCTTGCTTTCATTTTGATGCTTAGCAACTCCTTTTTGTGAGGACAAGAAACAGAGATACATGACTTGCAATACCACTTCATTTGCTTGTCTTAGTCATTCTCACTTTTAATCTCCTCATAACAGATCCATCCCTTTTCTGATCAGAGAAGTTTTACATCTGGAAATCTCCAAGTATTTATTGTGCTTGATCTGAAGCTTGGTTTAATATTCCAATGCTTATAATTGATTTTTGGTGGTCTTTGCTTGATTGCAGACAAATGTGAAAGCATTGATGGGTAATGTCACCTTCCCAGGAGCTTTTGTCACATCATGCTTGCTCTTCAGTTTTTCTTAGTGACAATTCTAACCTTTTGCAAACCACAAAACCCTCTCGTTTGTGGACACTTGCAGTAGTTCTGTACAAAACATTGCACTTAGCAAACCTTCGTGTGTGGGAGGAATATATTTAGTATTCATTATTTCAAATCTATTTTTTCTCTGTTGTCATCTTATGCCATTTGCATATTGCAGTATTAGAGAAAGGATCCACTGCTCCTATTTATCTTAGAGGACTTAAAGTGGAATAGACTGTGTAAGGCTTCTCTTGGGGAACAGCTGCTTCCCCAGTAGTCTCACGGATTAATCTGATACTGGGATCATTCTTATGAGCTACTGACTGGTAGCATGAACGATGTTTGCCTAGTCTAGCTCTGAAGCAAGGAGGGAAGATAATTTTTACCAGAGATAGAGAAGTTAGTAAGTAGGATTGTAATAATGCCAAAATCTGCTGTCCATAAATTCAGACATCTAATCTGAATTAGTTGCCTAGGCTCCTCATACAGTAAATAGAGAAAAAGATGCATTGACAGAGGGCTGTTCATTCAGTTCTCAGGCAACAAAGTCAGGCCCTTTCCAGAGAGTGATTCATCCTCTTTCTTGTATCCTTAATTTCACTGGGATTCAGAACAAGCAGTTAAATTTAGACATCATATTTTCACATGGCTGATGTCAAGTGATGGAAATCTTACTCTTGTTCACAGATCAAATAATCTTAAAATACAAGTATTTTTGTACTAAAAAACTATATCTGTATATTTCTTATACAGTGACACAAACTCATCTTTTGACTGCTTATAGGAAGAGTAAGACATTTACTGTGAGAAACATGGCTGTTGCAAGCATAGATTTACTTTGTGGCCCACAGATATTTTTGTTAAATCCTAAAACTCTTTGACGCAGAAGATATGTTACACATTTAGAAGATGTGTGTGCACAGGGGAAACAGTTGCTTATGTAAGCGCGGGGACACTTGTATACATTTTGGGCATCCAGGCTACAAAGATTACGGGCAATCATCAATGACGCAAGTGCATGAGAAATTGTTTATATATAATTTAGAAAAATAGGATGCCACCAAGCATCGATGTCAAGTCAGAGCTTGCAGTCTGTGTTATGTAGTAAACCTGGCTTTTTGGAACAGCAGAGATTATTGAAAATTTACAGGACATAACAGCTGCTTAAAGCCAGACTTTTTTCAGGTGTAGCATGTTGATACGAAGTCATACTGTTGCCCTCTACTGGCATCTGCTGAAAGCTCTTAAGGCCTTGTCAAGTACCATGGTCTCCATGGTTAATTTCTGAAGGACGCTATTAATCCATTTCAGACAAATGCCAAACCATCATTGGAAAGCAAAAGTCTTCTCTTTAAAAAGATTTGGGGATGGGGGAGAGAGGGAGGAGGGGTATAACTCCTACCTGTCAATGCTCATCTGCTTGCAAACTGCTGAAAGCAGTTCAAAAGCCCTAAAACATAAAAATGTCGGCTGAATTAATTGAATATTTGAGTACTGACAACTGTTGGAGTGCTTGAATTTCGGAGGCATGTATTAAAGACATCAAGGCTCATGAGAGAGAGAGAGTATCATATTTCAAACTGCTCAATGAAAATACAGCTATAACACAGCAATTGTCATCATCCTAAAGAAAAAAGTCAAATTCACGCACTTGTGCTTTCTGAGAGATGGCAGAATACAAGAGAGAAAAATATTTGTATATCACAAGTACTTTGTTACACAGTTTTTTGCTGCTGTCATTAAACAGTAATAAAAGACTGAAAAGAACAGGACAGTCTATCTACTAAATAGTAGGGGTTTTATCTCTTTAAATAACCATCTAATCTCAGCTGCCCTCAAATCTGTACATCAGCTGATCAGCTCTACTGTATTTGCAGTCAGTCCTTCTGAAGAGTGTTTTCTGTAAACTGTCTCCATTACATACTTTTTGTGATCCTGTGACATCTTGCTCCCAACAAGGAAAACATCCAGTGTCTTTTTTCTGAGCAATCATGGAGGAACGCCTCCTGCAGAGGAAATATGAGAAGAGTGAGGCTTCCTTTCTCCAAGTCAAGATGAATATGTTACTCATATTCATACTGTTATTAGGGACCACGGAGCTTTAAATGCTTATCTCTGTTATTGCTACTCTCTCACACTCTGATCTCTGGCATATCAATGAAATATGTCTGATTTTTATTTTTTTTAAACTGTAAAATGTAATTAATCTTACTTACCTAATTTCCAGGATTGAGTATGAGTGTTAATAATTGTTTGATATTTGAACTATGTTAAATCTCACTGTACATGCAAAGATTCTTCTGTGAGCAGAAAGCTATGCATTGACTTAGAATAGACTTGGCTTAAGTTATATTTTCAAATAAAGGTTTGTTACACCTTCAGCATTATGATTGTGCAGAAACAATTCCATTTTTTTAATAGAAAAGTACTTATTGTATCTTAATTTGTTGAACTGCGTTTTTGTACTAGAGAAAACCTAATATTTGCTGTCAAAGGGTTGTGTACACGAAGAGGCAGCAATTGACTCAGATTCCAGTGAATTGCCTAAAGAGTTAAAAATTAAAATGCCCTTGGGGAATTACAAAGCTGTGTCACTTCTTCCAAATTATGGAGCTAGCTTAGAAACTCTTCACTCTTTGATTCTGAATAGCCCAGTATCCACATTACACTAATGTGAGTTTGGGAAAATCGATGCTAAATGACACTAGTTTAATGGAGCATTAAACTAAATACTGGGATGCTGCAAGGGAGATGCTAAGATTCTTTTGCTTCCATTTCAATCGTAAATTGTAACACAATTTGCAAATAAATTGATTAACTAGCTTCTAAAATTTAGTTCAGATACAGCATTAAAAAAGAGTAGATTTTATATTTCACTGGGATTCTGGGACCCAGAGGGCTCTAAAAATGGCCAGATGTGAAATAGAAGAAATAGTTGGGAGCAGTTAATGCCTAACCATAAAAGTGACCACGAATAAGTCACTGTAGAATGTGGTTTGGGTAAGGGTGGTTGGTGTTTTCATCTTTTTTTTTCTTTCTTTTTTTTTTTTCTCCAAGGGTCTCCATGTTATATATTGCTAGAACAAAACCAAGCAGCAAAGAGTAATGTTTTGATCTAGCCCTGCATCCTGCTCAGGTGGACCTTTATTTGTAATTTTCTTAATGCTTAGATCTTTTCTTGTTTCAACTGAGAGTGAAGTAAAGGCCAGGAAGAAAAAAAAAAAGTACTTTTGTTTGACAAATAATTGTGCTACAAGGATATATTTAAGGAAATATTTATGGATTCTAATGCTTTTCTTGTTTTCAGGTGAGCGTCCTTACCAGTGTCCTTACTGTGACAAAGCTTTCAGCAAGAATGATGGATTGAAGATGCATATTCGCACCCATACAAGGGTAAGTGTAGCTTAGTTTTTATGGTTACTTGAGGATTGTCTAGGAATCATGTGGCAAAAAGTAATTCCTGTTTGTGTAGGCATTAGGCTATACTAACCAAGATATTTTATACTTATCAAAATAAGAGGCCAAGATTTAAGTCATTAACTGTTAAATTCTAATTATCACTCCCTTACTGACCTTCTATTTTTTGTGTTTGATTTCTCATGCGTTGAAATAATAGTGGTACTAACTACTTCAAGTAACCCGTGCTTATTTATAGGTATAAATTAATGTTTGTGATTGTTTACTGAGTAAATAATTCTGTAAATGCTTCACTATTCTTGAAACTTCGATATCCAGTGCTTTGATTCTTACTGTCTCCTTAAAATCCAGTCACTGTGAGCTTTTATATAGAGACTGTATTTTACTAACTGATGACAATTATTAAGCTCCAAAATTACTTTATTTAACTGAAGGCAAAATAAAAGGCAAATTGCAGATATCTCCAAGATTATTTTTGAACCTAGAGTCTCAGTTAGCACAAAGGTCCTCTGTTTTAGGGAAAAGCCTTGTCATATGTGTGTATTTTCTGGAGGACAAAGACGAGATCTTGATCCCACTCAGCCAGCAAAGAGATGGAGACCTGTCCTCAAACAGCCAGATATGAATTCCCAGATATGAAATCCCAGCTGAAGTTGAGCTGATCTAGCATTATATATACTACCTGTCTCTGGTCTCTCCATCCACCATAAGAAAACAAGCAAAAAGTTAGAAGTAAACTGTAGGTTTTACTGGTAATCACTTGGGAACTGTTACTGCTTACAGAAGTCAAGGCAGCCTTGAGGCCAAACCAAGAAAGTTGTATATCTATTAGGAAATAGGGAGGGCGATAATTAAATTCGTAGTCTCCATATGCAAATCTGCGTACAGAATAGCTTTCTAAATAAGTAAAGATAAGATCACAACTGTTTAATTTTCTGCCATTCTACCTAAGTCTTGAGGGTATTAACTGGAGGTCCTAGATAAAGTTTTAGCTCGTGTACCCCAAACTTTAGTTTAGAAGTTATCAGTAGTTTGTGCAGTGCTTTCTGGTGGTTCACTGGGAGCAGGCTAGCCCCATGTTGTTAGTTGTTTCTCCTTCTTTCCAGCTTTTAAATCATTTTAAGAAGTGCTATAAAATCTTTTCTGTTGTTACTGTCCCATATTACTTCTTTTGCACCAGGGGAAATTTCATTACCATATATGTTCTACATGGCTGTGAGTGGGAGGAGCAGTAAACAAGACCAGCTCTGAAAATAGTGTCAATTTTAATTTTTTCCTGATTTGTCATACAGTTTGAGTAAAAACAACAAGCTCTGCAGCCTCTGGAGAAAAGCGGTAGGGGAAAAAAAGAGTAAGAATAGACCGTTAGAGCCTGTAATGATGTATCTCCGTTGACTATAATGTTATACACCAAGTGATGATTTCTTCCAAAATGCATGGTCGTGAGGTTAGAGAACTTTATAAACATTATCTTCATTGTTTAAAAGCTGTAAATTAACTGATAGCAGTTATTAAGAGCAGGATTGCATATTCTGTGGTCCTAGAAAATGCAGTACTTCAGTGGAGGAAAGCTGTGTAATTTTTCTTGATAATTGTATTTTTTTGATAGTTGCATACATTAGTTAAGTTTACTACACAGTACATATAATAAAATGCTCAGATATGTTAACAATAAAAAATAATTTTGAAGTAGAGATTTTTAATGGCACAGAATGGAAAACTTAGTCTGCTTTCTTGGGATGTTTCTTGCTCATAGCTACACTCTGAAAAATAGTTCTGTGCCTTAGTAGAGAATTTGCTATTTTATTTTTGTTTGGCTGCTTGCTACTACCTTTTCTATGTAACTTGTTGCTTACATATATTCTTGTACATCATCATATTTTGTCTCTGTTATATGTAAGCAAAAAAAAAAAAATCTTTGGAATTTGCAGGCTAGCTCCAAAATGCTTCTATAAAATTGGATTAAAAGAAAAACTGAGGACTTTATTGTTGAAAAAGGAGGAAAAAGAAAGAAGTAGTGTGAGAGAAGAAAAAAATCTAGAAAAATATTATACAGGAAACAAACAAAAAAACCCCTCTCAGTAGAGAAAACAGCTCTTTAATATGTAGGTTATGTAATTACTTCCTGAGGTGTTCTCCCTCTTCCTTTTTCCTACCATTTCATTCTCAAGCAGGTGCATGCTACTTGGTGGAGAAAAAGGTGGGAACTCTCCAGTACTCTTGCTCATTTAGTCAGATTCTCTCCTTACTCTGTTTTGTAGAAGTGATTAAGGGTTGTGGATATTAGGATGGTTTACTTTATGAGGTTGATAGCCTAGAATATTTGTAAGTAATACTGATAGTTGAATTTCCAGCTTTGAGCATTTCAGATCTTTAGATTTCTTTGAGCATTTGTGGATCTTTAGAGCAATATAAGCTGAACCAAAAATTCTGAGCTAATGACGTCTAAGTCCTTTTTGAAGCAAAGGCACGCAGTCACATTTTAGCACCTCTCTGGTGTTCTTTATAGTCATGGTCAAATTCTTCACTCTGGAAACCAGAGACTGTGTATGCTAACAAGTAGTACAATGCAGTAGTAGGTATGTAGTAGGTCCTCAGTTGGTGCTGAGGACCTGATGTTTATCTTGTATATGTTTCAAGGATTTTACTGCAGATTATGTGTAGTCTGGTCCTTTGGACTGAATACACAATAGTGCTCCCTGGAATGCATTAAACCTTCTGGTTTCATTTTGTCCAAAAGGAATCCAGGTCGTGCAGTCCAAAACATTTTGGAAGTGTGCACCAAAGTACAGTAACAGGAAATTTGGGAAGTGTGCTTTAAAAGCACACACCTGATCTGAATATAAACACTTAAGGAGATGTGTTCTAACTGTACTATGTAAGAATTTTCCAGTGAAGAAAGATTATACCTATGCAGAAATAGCTTGAAACTCCTCAGCATGATACTAATTCACTACAACTTATTCTGTGATCCTAGGCCATTTAAACAAAGACAAAACCAAAGATTAGCAAATAAAAAAGGTAGTGAGTTTGCCAATGTTTGTTTTCTAAGAACAGGAAAAGTCATACTTTGAAATTTCTCTCTTCAGGCATCTGATGTGTTAATTTTTGAAAAGATTGTAAGGATGTTGGCTATTGCTTTTCTTACCCTTTCCTACACTACACATACATTTTGTTTTGAAATTTATTCTTGCATGCAAAATATTAATCAAAGAATAAATAAAAAAATGTATAAAACCAGGAGGTATTTTTGTATCAACTAAGCCTAGCAATGTGGAAATAAATGCAATCATAGCACCCTTCCTTAAGGTCTGTTCTTGTAAATATAATGTAAAAGAGTCTGGTCTTTTGGCCAGAAGAATTGTGAATTAGCTTAAAAGTAATGACATTCAACAAGGAAAATGTCATTGTAAAGATTAAATCTAGATATATTTTACCACTGGGATTAAATGCCAAACCTGATCCTGTGGATCAGGGAAGGCTGCTGGAAAAATCATTGTAGAAAGTTGATTAGGGTCTGGCAGCTGCTAAACTGAATACAGCCTGGGTGGCCACAGGTGTCAGCTCAAACTCTGGAGTAAACAGAGAAGGTAAGCCAAACCCCTTACCGACAATGTAAGGAGAAGAAAATACCAACCACCTAATACTAAAATGTCACCTGAGTACTGATTGTTTCTATGAAAGTAGACATGTTTGGTTTATGGTTGTGTTTCGGGTTTTTTTTTCTCCTTAAGAAGAAGACATAGTACAGCCTAAGAAAAAATTAATGAGGAACTCATTAAGTTCTTGATAAAATGAATTTCCTCAAAGCTGATTAATATCAGCTGATTAATCTTTAAGTGTGTTTAAAAGAGCACCTCATGTTCAGAGATTGTACCGTAAGAAATACAGGAAATTAGGCATATTTTTGTAACTGTGCAAGTAACTTAATTTGTCCACACTTGAAATGTTTGCCAGTGTGTACACACACACACGGATGTATATACACACACATATATATATATGGTGCATGGAACTGATCAATAGATTGCAGTTGATGTTACATAGCTTCTGGATGCTTAAGCTATCAGTACTCACAGTATTTGTCTCCTATTCTTTCTTGTTCATTTCACGCTGGGCAGCTTGGATACTGTTAGCAGTGTAGCCTCAAAATTGCAAGGATTGGTGTGATCTAGTGGCCTGAGTATCTGATATGATTTGAAGTCAACTCTTGAACTCTTTAATCTCACAGTTAATTTGTTAGTGGTGGCTGAGAGTATTAGTCTGAAGCTTTTATGAATATGTCTACCTGGGCTGCTGTTGTTTAAGTGGCTTCAATGTAAAGATATCTTTAGAAGCTAAGGACGCAAGGCCTGACAGAGTATGTGTGAGAGTTAGCCAACCTTGAGTTAATTTTGAGTTGTATTTAGGAATTTCATGGGAATAGGTATAAGTCATGATAAGTATAGAAGCTAGGCAGCCTCCCGTTGAGGTTTTCTCTTCAAGTCAGTGTTTCAGCGTGCTGCTGAGACAGTACAAGAAAACCATCCTCATCCAGGTCCTGAGTTATATCTTTCCAAGGCACTCATTTGGAACTTAACAAAAAAGAATAGAGAGGGTTGTGTAAACCCAGAGGAATATTAAAATAATAATAAATAAAAAAAAAAGAGCAAGAACAATATTAACAATTGTGGCATAATTTTACTTGTTCTGTATTTCCCAGGAAATGTTTGGGCTTAAAGTTTTTAAAAACGTCATGTGTTCTAGCATGCCATGCTATTGCCAAAAAAAAAAAAAAAAAGAACATTGGGTATTATAGTCTTCTATGCACATGACTGTGTGTAATGAAATAATATGAGGTGTTGATTGAATTTTGAATTTTTTTCAGTATTAGGTTTTCTCTGTATTTCCTTATTGGTAAGACACAAGTGAGTACACAAACATCTGTCTGAGGATGATGACTTTGCCAGTGCTGTTGTTTCCTTGCCTGTGGAATCTGTGTTTGTATACAGAACATAGAAGGTTTGAATCCCACTCCACCTATATTTTCACACTCTTTTTTTTTAATGTAGTGTTGACTGATGATTGTCTTTTCCTTGTAGAGTGAAAATGTATTTTTTTGTTTTTTTAATGATAGTTCTTTTTCCAAGAGAAGATCAGCATCTATTGAATTTTCATCACAGCTGATTAAATAAACCCTCCTTCACTATATCTTAGGGGAAGAAATTACTCAGCAGTTTAAAAAAAACAAAGAAACAAAATCTGTACAGATTGTAGGTGGCAAATAGGCAGAAATACTGTGGAAAATGGGAAGTTAATGATATACTAAAGTCCAACTAATTGCATATACAAGAGCTTTTGAATAAATACACCTTTTTTTTCTTCTGGCAGGCATTTCAGTGAAGATTCATGTTTTTATTTTCATTATAAATTTTATTGCCAGAATTTCAGATTTTTTTTTTTTTTTCAAAACCCCCAAAACTGAATTGAGATGTTTTTAACAAAAACATCAGTAACTTCTAATAAAAGTGACTTTTTTGTTTAAATTTGCCAAAACTATTTCACAATAGTTTTCTGTGCCTGCTCTTGTTATTGGAAATATTTTTTGAAGGAATTTATTTCTCAGCTGAGGACATGCGTACTTGTAAAGTGATTGTTTATTGAGTTTTAATCATTATTCAATCTACTACTTCCATAGAGTTGTAAATTTTCATCAGCTTTTGTCTTCCTGTGTCAGTATTACTTTAGTAATGTAATGCAAGTTTCATAGTTGAAGTAGGCGTCTGTGGGTGAGCCACTTGCTGTAACTCCTAAAAACCTTTCAGTTACTAAGAGAGCGTCTTGTTAGTTCTTGCACATTTTTTACACTTAAATACAAAACTGGACTCCATTACCTCACACCATCTGTGATCTTAAGTGACTTAGCCTCTCTCTCAATGGGGGATGTGTTGCTAGTGGTGATGACCTAGCAGAAAGTATCACTGATGGTTTTTTCCTGACATTAATCAGCTTGGTTGGGTGGGTTTTTTTAGGGCTGAAATGTAACTAAACATCAGCTACATAAGCCACTCTTGTTTCAGAAGGCACGTACTGCACTATACCTCAATTTCCAGCCCTTTGATTAAGATGAAAGCTGATCTTTTAAAAAGAATTGAGCAATACGTTGCATGTCACTGTTTCATTGATAGTGAAACTACCCATGACTCTTCTTAAATGTAGAAAAAGCCTGTGCCATGAAGGGGAATTTGCTGAGGCTCAAAGGTCTATTACCACAGCTGCTGTCTAACGGGTTTTCTTGTAAAGAAAATTCACTTGGCCTGGCCCTCAGCATGGTCTGGGCACAATCTGTGAGGAGTTTCTAGACCAAGCAGAAAGATCCGTCTGATTCTCTAGGACTTCTGTTACTCGTTCATCGCTGTTCTGCTTAACTTTTGGTAGAAGTTTGCTGTTAGTGAGGCCGTAAGTAGGTTGCAGGTTGCTTATGGGTATGCATCGTGAACCTCATGTTAGGCTGCCTTGGCTCAGAGTCTTTTACAGGCCCCTGAGATCATGCTTTTCAGGCTCTTGTAGACCTGAACCTTCAGTTCACATTCCAGTGGGGAGTTTAGCAGGATGGTATCTGTTCTGGTCACCATCTTTGATACATGCCATGTACAACTGGCTGACGAGCTCTTGAGTGTCGTTTGAGGGACGCATCAGCGTTAATAATTAGTAATAATTGAAACAGTGTTACTGGTATTAGGAAAAGGTTTAAAACACACAAAGCAAAGAGTTTATGTGAAATATGCAGGTGTCTTGAATGTAACCTCACTCCCTCAATGCCTAAGGTACCCTTTAGATAAGGCTTCCTGAAGTCTGTATTTGCCACTGTCCTCCTGATTGGTAAGCAGATACCACCACTATCATCTTCTGCATTTTCAGGTTGGTAAAGCTATAGGATTTTCCGGATTCTGTTTGAAAGGTCAGCTCTTGGTAGCTGCAAGCCTGACCAGTATATTTTAATGTAATGGCTGGTCATGTTTGTTCATTCAAGGCCACTTTTTTCCATCCTTGCTGATTTTTTCAAAACAATTTTTTTTACCAACCTAATGTTCAAGTGATAACGCAAATACATGTAGCAGCAAATGATATTTATTAAGAGCAATAAGCTCATGTTATAGTTCTACATTCAGATTAGAAAATTTATTTGGAGATACTCCTACCAAGGTCATTCATGTTTTACCTGTGTAATCACTTTTACCAGTTTTACAGAAACAACCACATGCACTAGTACTAAGCTGATATACATAATGTATTTATATTTCTTAAGGGAGATAGTCAACTGCAGCAGCAGTTAGCAGTTCAAATATTCTGCATTTAAGTATTTCCATCTGCTGTGGTTGCAGGATACTCTGTACACATGTTCTCTCAATCTGTTAAAGGTGGTGTCAGATGGCCTTGAGAATTTGTCGTGTTCTGATGTCTTTCTAATGTGAAGCACAATTTTCATAGAATCCAAGGTAGTCATTTATGAGTGGGTATCCACAGACAGATGAAGTGTGCATTGCAGGCACTACTTTATTTGCCATAGTTGTTAAAATGTTTAATTCCTCTCAGTTTTAATGTAGTGAAGTAAAAATTTGGTATCAGAGACAGGAGCTTCTAAATTAGCATACCGGTCTTACAGCAAAGCACCTTCCAGAATAGCAAGTCCCATTTGGGCTCTCCTTGGCCTTTCTTTGTCCAGAGGCAGGAAGGTTATGTTCCTGATCTACATATTTCTGTTTATACCTGGTGTACTTAAAAATATAATCTTAAATCACTTCAGTATCAGCTACATCCTGTCTCTCACTCTCCCTGCTCCCTTCCTCATTTATATCATCAATAAAAGAAAACACATGTAATCCTTTGGCTTTGCTGCCACCATAGCCATGGCCTGGCAGATGCTTTTTGAACAGAGTAGATTTATAGTACTAGCAGTTGCTCACTCCTCTGAAGTCAGACTTGTATGATTTTCCCAATGACCTCCTGTTTTGTTGACAGTTAGCAGGTTTTTCCCTTTGCTTGATGTTTTAAATTTGTCCAGCTTTCTTCTAATCTCATTGTTGGTCCCTGTTGTCCTTTTGTGGTGGCATTAACTTTCTTTCAGACTTACTGCTGTGGTTTTTATCTATTTTCTTTCTGTACAGGTTTAGAGCAGTAGTGGTTATGCCAAGCCAACATCATCTTTTCTATGTTACAAATGTTGCTTTCTCCAAGTATTGTGCAATGGAAAATTGATATGAGGGGAAGGAGGGGGAGAGAGAAAAGAAAAACTACAGAATGTTTTGGCAAAATTGGTCTCTGAGAATAATGTAATCTTCAAAACCAACAAAAATCCTTTTTCTCTGGATAGAACCTTATGACCAAGTTTTGCTCTGGACAGCACTACTGGTTTTACTGAAAAGGACACAAATGTGAATGAAGGACAGCTTAGCTTAGGGCAGAGGGGGCTGGTGTGAATCAGAATTGTCTGCTGAAGTCACTGGAATATACAGATGTAAGGAATCTAAAATTAGATCAAAGACAGCTTTGTATGTGTTTCATGCACTGCATATGTGAATTTGAATACTAATGCCAAGGGGATGGTTAGATGTCCCCTTTTTTGCCATAGAGAATAATACAAATAGCCAAACATAACCTTGAGAAAGCTACTACAGCCTGGGTTCATGACTTCAGCTTCTCAGAGTTTATCATGGCTCTTTCTCCAGAATGGAATCCTGAAGTCCATTTAACTCTGAAATGTGTAAGATAATCAAGTTAACTCTTCAGATACCTGAAGAACAAGATGATAAAAAGGGAGCAAGTACATCTGGTACAGTTTGCAATAATGGATGTTTTCATAGGTGTTTAAGACGTACACATCATGTACTTTACTTTGCACTTTGTCGAACAACCTACACAGAAAAAGGCTGTTTTCAGAGAACTCACAGAAAATGTGGTTTATGTTAACCACAATGCAAAACTAATTAAGGGAGTGTTGCAGAAACCTGCTTATCTTATGGCTTATTCATACATTTCCTTAAAAATTACAGACTTGCTCCATGAAGTCTTTAGTCAGTCTAGCAAAATTCCCTGTGATGTGAAGTTTTTGGTCTAGATGACAATTTTTTTAAGATCAGCTCAGATCTTTTGTAGGTAATTTGTTATATTTTATTCTATAGTGAAGAATCGTGGAAATTATGAAATGAAGCTAATGATGAAAAAACACAAAGATGATAAACGTGCAAGGAGAATCTTGGAAGAAAAGCTCATTAGTGGCTTCCCTGTAGGGCAGTTTGATTATATGCAGCTGGGCACCATGTACTCAGACTGTGTCAGTAGAAAAACTTATCTTGCATCATACTGAAATATACTTTATTTATCTTGTGATTTACTCATATCTGAAATTGGAATAGCTGGAGAAATGCTTTTCCCTGTGTACATATCTTATGACCTGGTCTTGGTGAACTAGAGGATTCCTGCCACTGTAAGTTGGGGCATTTCTGTCTATGACACTGCCTTTTCTCAGAAACCTCATGGGAGGGTACTCCAAAATGAAGAACCCAGTCTTTGTCCCCCCATATCTCTGGACCTGCAAAGAGCTGCCCTAAAGAGAGAGCTGAGACATACCCAGGACAATGCTGATTTTTAGTCCATTGTATTACATGTACGGTTTATGCAAAGTACCTGGCAGGATTCAGCAATATCTGGAGACATGATTGTCCTCTACATACTGAGAATAGGAGTTCAGTAACCAGAGAATTTCTTCACTTTGTAGCTTCAACACCTAATCTGAGTTGTTCCTTCTTACTTATCCTTGGATCCCACACTATCTCCCAAAAGACCATTAAGATTACTGCCTATTATTTGTTAAGTCATAGACTTAGCATTTTTATTGCCTGTTGATTTTCAGTCTTTGTTTTCAGTTTAAATTCAGAAAATTTTTTTACTTTGTTACCTAAAATGCCCATCTTTAGAACTTAAGCAATACAGAATTAGGGACCACAGAAAAAAGTAGAATGAGAGTGAAAGAAATAAAATTGTTTGATTCAAAAATAAAGGTGCCTCTAGAGCATCAAAATTTTAATGAGGCAATGTGCAGTGCCATAATACTAACTTTACAGGTAATTGATTTATTTAAATTTTGTTTTCCATACAGTTCTTTTGTAACTTTAGTGGAATAAAGGAGGAATTACACCTTATATAAGTTTGTATATTAAGAAAGAACGTCCAAGAAGAAAATTTTTATATAAGTGGTTTTCCATACATATCTCTTAATTATTTAATTGAGGTCAGTGAGCTTGCAACTTTTATAACATCATATGTTACAGTAGCTGCTAACCAATAGTTCTGATAAAAATACAGATGGCTTGGTTGCCATCTGTACTTCTTTTGAGATTCTGCAACGAATATGTGATTAACCTTCTGTCACCACTTTTCAAAATAAGTTTTTTCTCTACCACAAGGTTTCCTTGTACCCCCTCTTCCTCTCTTCACATCTCCTCTTGCCTACAAACCTGCTAACAAACCTGAGGTTTTTATAGACATCTTACTTGTCTTTATGCTTTAGGCTTTTGTGGAGGATAAAAGAAAGTACATCTGAATTTTATGTTTCTGTACCTTTCGCTTTACGAAAAACAGACTCCCAAAATGGCTGGGTTTGAAAGACTGGAACAGATAATTAATTCATAAGTGGGTGTTGAAGTGGAAACTGTCAGGCCACAGCTTTCCCAGCTTTCACTTAATCATTTGAAAGTCCTTTTCTGTTGTTTTCACTGACTGTAATCCCTTAGAGAGAATATAAAACTTGCGCCATCCAGCATGGAATTCCACTCCTTTAATGACTTAGGCTCTGCATTGACTCACTTTCACTCACTTTCACTCACTGTTGTCATTTCATACAGGAAAAGCCATACCAGTGTTCAGAGTGTAACAAGGCTTTCAGTCAAAAGCGAGGCTTGGATGAGCACATGAGAACCCACACTGGAGAGAAGCCGTTTCAATGTGATGTGAGTTGATTTATCCCTTTGTCTTCTTGACTTCTATGCAGCAGCAGGACTTAATTGCAATGAGACTATGGCCTTGCACCTATTGGCTGTGGCATAAAGTTACACTTCATATGATCTTTGATTGCCTAACTAATGAAAGACCATTCAAGGAATTTATGTATCCTCTTCAGTTGCCAAAAGCGTTGCACACCCTTTTATTTTATGGTTCTGGATCCCTTAAGAGTTGTTTTCACCATTATTAAGGCAATTTGGATGTTGCAAGTTACAAATTCATGCTGGTTGTGTTCCCATATAAATTGTATGACAGATTAATAGTTGGAGATTAGCTTATACAGGAAAAGGTATTTAATTCATTACATGGAATCTGAATGCTTCTGATGTTGTTGAATGACGCAAATATGAATTAAGAAATTCCAATTTCTGTTTAGTGAAATCTGGTCTGATATTTTCAACGTCTGCTCATAGGTTTTGGGGTTTTTTTTCTGTTCAGTGAAGCAATTGCAGATGCTGTGTATGCTTGCAGTGCTGAAATGCAGCATATCATATTACACCTCATAGATCCCTATCAAGTACCTTTCATTCAGCATACCCCATCCTGTATACAACATATCTCACAGCTTTTAGAAGATAGGTGTGGTGGCTGAATGTGCAGAAACTGTTGGAAAATAATGTCATTCAGAATTGTCAAATGCCAGAATTGAAGTTGTTGCTTGAAGATTTAGAGAAGGGCATCAGAATAGGGTATAGAATTAGTATAGGTGCTTTGTTTTGTGATATTAACTCTTAATGAACTAGTCACAGAGGAACCACCAGCTTTAACTTATATCCTGGATGACTCAGTATGAACAGTTGTAAATTTGTTCATATATTTCTAAAATTAGAGGCAAAATTAGAATAATCGCTTGACATGAAAGTCACAAGGGTCTGTTAATTGATCTGGCTTTTAATAAATAACCTGTAACATTTCATTGCGGGTAAAATGTAATTTAATGAAAAATTTCAGCTACAATATTTTGCTGATGTCTACAAGTCAGGAGATTTGCTGTATTCTTTTGGGATAATCTCAGCCTTGCTTTATATAGTACCTTGAGGATTTCTCTAATTCCAAATCATTGTCAATAACTTTTTCAGTTTTCAGATTGTTATACTGTTTATCAGCTGTTGGCTAGCTTGCAGTGTAATTGCAATTTTTCCCACACTGTGGATCCAAGATTCACTGGTTTTGGGTTCACAATGTGCTTTTTCAGACCAGTTTGGGATGATGGTTATATTTGATTCTTTTTACTTTCTTTAATTGAAAGTAGGAGCGGTATAAAAATACACATTCCTGCTTCAACTGTTCCTTCAGCTTTCCTCATTAATTAGGTAGAACTGTATTTTCCCAAATCATAGTGTTTCTAGAAACAGCTGTAATCTGTGTCTAGTCCTAGTCCTTCTCAGAGAATTTTAATGTACATTCATTTAGTGGAGATTTTTTTATACTTTAAATTATTGCTTCAGCACTGGTCTTTTGCCAGCTACACATTGCAGAGATTGCTGACTTTTTGGGGTTTGGCCATAAACAACAGTTGCCTCTACTATTCATTCATACACTCTTCAGTTGCCCAGGTGCCTACCATGGTGTGCTGGTTAATGCACACTTCAACAGCGTTGAAAGTTTTGCTTTCAATAGTTACTCCTTATTTCATCTGGACTCCACTTCGGTGGATGCTGGGGACATAGTGAATGTCACCCAGAGCAGACCATTCCTCCAGAGCTATCTCGCCTGTTGCATGTTACCAGATGGTTCAGCAGAAGTTACAGGAAAATGAGTAGTGGACAGTTACAGAAAAATGTACCTACGGGAGACATTTATTGTTGGCTCCCCAAAACTAAAGATTGCTTTTTACGCTCAAACATTCTTGCCTACAATTTTTTGTCCTGCTAAAGAGCGCTGTAGAAGTTCTTACTATTTTTCTTATAATGCCTTGAGTGGTAATTTATGGCAACAACTTCCACAAATTCTTAACTGTGGAAAGAGATTGAGGGGAGAGGAGAGTGTGTTGAGTTACTGCAATGAAATTTCAGTAACTGTCTTTTAGTTCTTTCATTAACAAAAAGGGTTAATAGCTATTCTGTTCATTGCTTTCTGTACAAGTGCCATGTTCCTCCTTAGTCAACTTCTCTGAAATTGTTTCTCTTTCCAACACTTTGCATGATGACTTCTCATGTTCATAATAATTTTTGTTACTATTTTCTGGATTTTTTTCCCCATTTCCATTGTATGTTTTAAGGGGTGAAGGCATGCCCTTACTCGATAAAGTAATTGGAAAAGTCTGTAAGTCCAATGCCAAGACATAATAAGAATCCTTTAAAGTAGAAAACCAGGCTGGCTGTGTTTTCAATGATTAATGCATATTCATAATTGTAATCATACATGAAGCCACACTGAAAAGTTTTAAGAGGATTGACGCATTTGGTCTTGTTTCCTACCTGGCATTAGAAGCAGTCATAGAAACTATTCAGCTCTTTCTTCTAAATAACATACTAACATTTGCTGTCAGAACTTTCTTTGTTTCTTAGTACCATTAGCATTTACAAACAGGAATTGCCTTCAGTGCTAAACAACTGAAGAAAGAAAACTTCTGGCTATTTAAAAATTGTGTATTTTAGGGGCTCGAGAGTAGACTTTGCTTGACAACGCACCTCTCCCAACCCAATATAAACTATTACATACCAATTTTTTTAGACTGCATTTTTGCTTTAAATATAATTTTCTTCCAGAATTAGAAATAAAAGCCATGTCTTCTCTTCCACTCTCACTCTTCTCTCAGGTATATGGAACAGACATTACAGGGCAGAATTGGGCTACATGTAAAAGTAATCCTTGTACCCTGTTCAATGAAGATGCTACAGTTTGTTTATGTGGCTATTTCTGTGTCTTATCAGTCCACAAAAGCATTTTCAGAACTTACCGTTAATGACTCAAATCTCTCCCATCCCACTGATAGTGAGATGAATATTCCCATTTTAAGGTGAAAATTCTAGTATATATCACATGGGAAAGTGAAAATAACTGAAGTATGGAAATACAAAACATATTTTTTTCCTAATATATTAGATATCTGTCCTCTGAAGACCAGCCTGTTTTTTACTGGAAGGCCAATTGAACTTCAGTTGCCTCAGAGACAACAGATTATTCTTTGGGGGTAGAAAGGTCAGGTACTGCTGGTCCTGGTTTCTTTCCTCTACAGTATTTCCCTCCACTCTGCCTTTAGTTGACCCTACACTTACTTTCAAATGTCAGTCTTTTCCATCCTCCCTACTTTATCAAAACTTTGATCATTTTTAAGAGATTGATTAGAGTTCAAGTGCACACTAGCAAGCATGGCTGTAAATCTATAAAATGTCAGTCTTGCTTATAAAATTGAAATGCAAAGCAAACACTTTAAAAAAACCTGGAAAAAACCCTGAAAAACTCCTATGCATAAGTACAGCACAAGATTTATCGTATCTTTAAGTAATGATTATGTGTGTTATATGTTTTTTTGGGTTTGGGGTTTTTTTTTTGTTGGGTGGTGTTTTTTTTTTTTTTTTTTGTTATTTGTTTGGTTTTGGGTTTTTTTTTTTTTAAGTTAGGTAGTAGAACATGCTAGAGCCTTGAAGGAGCAGCAGGACACATTATACTAGTTGTTACATGAGCATGATAAATGAGAAAAAAAAGTACTTTAAGACTGTGTTATAAGCTGGTTACTTTAAAAATGGAGTATGTAACATGCATAGAACACATACATATCTTGTATGTGTGTATATCCTTGATCAGCTTCCAAGAAACATGTTGTGTTTACAAGTATATGATACTTCTAACATGTTGAGACTTGTTAGCAAGCATGATGGTTATGATTAGATAAATGTTTTGAGGTCACTTTGTGTCCTCTGTCGAAGAGGAATAGAAAATGATATTTCGCAAAAGCAGTATTAAGACCTGACCAGGGGATGCTGTAAGTGACGTTCACTGTCACATAACAAAAGGGTGACTGTTGCTTCGGTCTGAAAGACATAATTATACACCGAGGGGAAAAAGTTGGAGAGTTACAGTTGCTGTATAAAAGTCCTCGGTATTACATCATGTCATAAATTCAAAAATGTTCCATTGCAACAGCACATGCAGTGTTCTTGTCTGGGGAAAAATTATTTTCAGTACCAATCTTGCCCTCAGCAGTTGCCCTTTTTATGGTCATTGTATGGTTTTGCCTTAATTGGCATAAAATACATACACTGCACGTCAAGATTATCTACTTGGATAGTCAGCTCTATTTGTCTGTCTCTGTTTCAAAAGGAAGCAGTAATCATTCAGCATTTTCATTGCTAGTTTGATATCAATATGAATTTAAAATTTTGTTTTTCTGAAGAGGGATTGTTCTGGTTTCCTCTGCATGGAAGACATTTTTGGAAGGTTCTAGAACCTGGAATTCCAAGATTGCAACCCTATAGATGTTCAGCCTTATTTAATTATATGACTCCTGCCTATTTCACGTGTCAAATCAGGAGCATACTTTCTAATTTTTTTTTTCTTTCTGGGAAATTCATGCATACAATAATATGTACCTGAATGGAAGGTGAATATGACCACATAACTGCATGATTTCAATTGACTTGTCTTGCCTTGCAGATTCTTAACTTTTCATTCTAATTTCTCTTGATTGAACTTGTTCTTAACCTTTCATTTTGACTTCAGTACAGGAATTTTTATAAGAAGTGATGGTTTTAGATGGCAGAGTCCCTCATCCCTCTATCCATTTATTCAAATGGCAGAATGAACTGGACTGCTTGGAGAACAGTGGAGGAAGAGAAGCAGCACACCAGATGATATAGGGAAGGAATTGCACCTTCATTTGCAAGATGTCTTCTGTTTTCTTGGCCAGGCAGAGGAAGACTGGAACAATCTTCTATAATAATTATGAACCTTTCTTGCAGTCTTCAGAGCCTCTTGTTTCTCACTCCTCCCTCCTTGTAACTGAGAGATTTGAACTTAATTTTTAGGAACCTGCAGATGTCATTCTGGAGATCAGGAACGAAATACTTCTTTTGAGGTCGAATTGACAGAGGCTTGTGATGTTTTGTCATAATTTTTGTTGCATCCCAGATAGAGTAAGAGGTTTAAAACAAAACAAAACAAAAAAAACAAACCAAAAAACAACCCTGCAGTGTAACTGGGACACCTTGGTGTGTTGATATTTTAAAGACTGAGTCCTTTTTCCTCTTCCCCCCCACACGCCCCCACCCTGCTGTGCCTGTGGTACCATTGTCAATGTACAACATTGAAAGATACCAGACAGAATAATAATCTTTAAAGTGCTCTCTGAAGGAGTTATTCTTCCAAAGACCAGCTCATTTATTATCATTTATTGCAGGTATGGGTGGCTGTGGCCCAGTGATGTAACATAAGGAGCTTTATATGTGCTTGAAGTTTTAAGACTACTTTTGTCTTTGTCTTCTCTTCACTGCTTTAGGTTTGTGATCTGTCCTTCAGCCTGAAGAAAATGCTGATCCGACACAAGCTGACTCACAACCCCAATCGACCGATGGCAGAATGCCAGCTTTGCCACAAGAAGTTTACAAGAAATGACTACCTCAAAGTGCACATGGAAAATGTACATGGAGAAACTGACAGCTAATTATGGTGTGGGTGAGAAGAATGGACCTCATGTTCCAAAGTGCTCCATTTGTACTTGTACAAACTCCAGACTTCTCACCTGACTAGTAAGCATAGTCAGGAGAAACAACTGTAATGTGTTCACATGTTATTTTTACCACTTTTTTTTTAATATACTAGTAGGATAAAAACCAAAGACAGACATTCACCTGAAGTAAAACATAGCTTGAAAATAAAAAGATGAAGATTAAAGAACTTTGGGAAAATGATACCCTCACTAAAAAAAAAAAAAGAAAAGATAAATGCCAAAAAAAAAAGCTTTAAGCAAACTTCACCTCTCAGTTACAGCCTTAGAAACTTAGATATTGGTGGCGTTACCTGGAAATCCTGGACATTTGGAACTGAACTTGTGGCTGTCTGCAACTCTGTTTCTGTATCTAAGCTTTAAGGCTCCATTAAAATTCTTTAATTTGAAACCATTTGTCATTCTGATTGACTGCTGATTGCATCCAGGCGTATTTTATTCAGATCTTACTTCTGCATTTTGTTGTAACGTGATTTTATCTCATTTTATTTACAGCTTTTGCATTTCTAGATGAAACTCATTAACTTGAATTGGTTCTTGAGATGCCAAAACGTATGGGTACCGAAACTGTGAAATCTGTCTTGTTAAGTATTTCTGTATGAGCGTTGAGGAGGCTGTATTTCTTCTGGTTACTTGAAACAAGACTGAAGTGAAAACTTGGAGCAATTTAGTTTACGTACTGTATTCATACTCATCATTGTGACTGGCAAGGCAAGTGGAAAGACATCTTAACAGAGTGGCTTGAGCAGCTACAGTTGCCTAATTAACATGCATTTGATTTTCTGGTGAAAAGCTGGTTCCCAGAGTGTTTCTTCCTGCTGATTCAGATCCCCTGGTTTTCTTCATCCCATTTAACTACCTTTGTTTTCTTAATTCTGTTAATGAGTACTGGGAAAAATACTGCTTTACAACTAAGTAACAATCAAATTCTTCACCTTATCTGATTGAGTTGTTTACTGCAGTAAAACTCTTGAAAAGAGTTCCCACAGGTCCTCCTGTACCACAGCTAGATAACCAAGAAATTTTTATCTACAAGGACAGTAAAACTGTAACCTCAGAGGGTGATTGCATGTGAAATTCCCAAGTTATCAACAGTTAATATTAAGGCTCTGTCATTAGTAAACTGTTCATATTCATTTTGGACCTGACAGTGTTTTGTAAAATGAACTTGCACTGGCTCATCTTGCTTCTAGTTTTCATGGGAAAAGAATTCAGCTTCTTTCTGAATTGCAGCAGGGACCATTATGCTGAAATGAACAGCATAATTCTTTATCTCACAGTAGACTCTCTACTCAAATCTGTTAATCACATGGTAGATTTTCTACTTGGAAGAACAAAAAAGAAAGAGCAATAGTAGTGTTGCTAGTGATGGAAATAGCTAGCCATAGAAGATGTTGATATATTTAGTGATTAACACTTCCTTCCTTCCTTCTCTGCTAACAGTTTGGATCCCATTCTTTTGCATGGACATCTTTATGTTACATGTTGAGTTTTGAGACCGAGCACTGGATCCCAATAGTAATCTTTTCCAAAGCCATCACTGTTCTTCAGAAAATAAGCAGAAGGCACTTCATGTTTTTCTCAGAAGAAGGCATGCCACTAATAGGGGTAATTATAATTACAGAGTCTATATCAAGGGTCTTAGCTTTTTCTAGGAAGCCTCCTGTTTTGCTGTGAGACAGTTTGTCCTCAACCTCCTTTCTTTTCTTTTGGAAGCCTAGAATGCTCCATGACATCAAGCTTAACAAGTTTACAGGTATCCTTCTCATTTACAAGGAAGTTGTACACTCAAGTTTACAGATTACCTTTCTTAACAAAACCAAGTCACTTACTGTTAGCAATTCTAACATTTTTATCAGGGACAAGCAAGAAGAGCTGCTGTTCCAGCATTATGCAAAACTTAAAAGTGATGTCTGCCCATTTATTTCAAAGGTCCTTGGCTCAAGTTACATATGACTAGTTAGGCTTGAATGAGCCAGCTGCAAGGTTTCTGCAAGTGAAGGGGTAACCTTCAGCTGTATCTGCAGATTTAAAACTTGAATCTAGTGTCCTCAAGGCTGATCTGAATTGAAAAAATAATAAAGCATAGTAAAGCAACAGACATATGGTCCAGACCGTAAGGTAATTATGTAAAATAGGCCACAGCAGTTACACTGATGTAAATTCATATGTGGAGGATCCTGGAGAAGAACTGCATATGGAGAACCCACTTTCATATAATGTTGTTCTGTAATGTATCGGTTCAGCATGGAACAAGTGACTTAGGTGTTACACCAATGTGTGACAGAAAAGCGTATCACTACATGTATGTGTTATGTAATTTTGTGTTCTAGCCTCTATGGTGTTTTGTAATAACCTTTATTCTCTTTTTAATTAAATATTGAACTTATTTTCCTATAGTTTTAGTAGTTTTTTGCAGTATGAATTTTGAAGGCAAATTGCATGGTTGACGTTTCAGTAAGACTTAACTTTTATTGCATTCATTTTGCCTGTTGAAATGCATATACTTAATTGTTTCTAAATTGTTTAAAATTCCTGCAGATTTTGAAGGAGAAGTGTAATTATGAGTATTTCACTTGTTTGTGACAACCACCTATGTGTAAAAGCATACTAAGTCTTCTTCATATCCTTTTTGTTTCCTGAGAGGTATGTGAAACTTTGAGTCCTTGCCAGTTCCATACAAATAATTTGTTTATTAGTTTTGAGTAAAAAGTACTTCCTCTCCTTATTTGGAGAGCTTTCATTAGAGAGTTTCAGACTTGTATATTTCTAGGTCCAGAGAACTCTAACTTATTGCTATAGTTATTATAAAAATTAATGTAATTTAAGTGCTCAGGTAGCAAAATCAATCAATACCATATACTGAGATGTCTGATGATGTTTTACCTATATGTTTTTAATTATCTGCAAGGAGAATTAGGTTGGTGACTTTTTTTTTTTTTGACGTGTCTGGGTTGGGACAACATTGCAAGGGTGACTTTCTTTTTTGTTTGCCTTTTGGACATCAATAAAATCAAGAATTTAGTAATATAAAAATTGAGATTACAATTTCTTATATTTTTCTTCCTTTCCTTTTTCTATTTGGTCATTGCAAACTGAGACAGCAGAAGAAAAAAATAAAATTAAACAAACTCCCAAAAAGAGGAAAAAAAAATTGAAAGTTAAGATTTTCTGAACAGTTTTTAAGAGACAATGCTATTAAAACACAAAGAAGAAAATCCTTTTTTTTGGGGGGGGAGGGGGGAGATAATATATTTTATGTATTTTGCATAGGGTTTTTGCCAGAGATCTTTGCTGCAAAGTTGTGTTACATGTTCAGGATTAATAACTGTATTTAAGAAAAATACCTAGTTGCTGAAAGTCAGTACATGAAAAGGAGAATGTACTTTTTTGTTTTTAATTGTTGCTGGATAAAATAGAATATACATATTTAGATTAACCATGCTGTAAGTAATCAATAGCAGAAGTTAACTATAACTGAAGCTTTGATCTTGTCAATGGCTTCAATTAGAACAATGGATAGAGAGGATCAATGTGCAAGTGAAAGACCTTCATAGGAAACAGCAGAAGTAGATGCAGGAGGTTGAAGCCACTCCAGGTGATGACTCTTCAGTTGTGTCCTCCAGGAACAGACTCAGCAGCTGCAGGTGTTTCCATGGCAGGAACTGCCCTGTTCTTTCCATGAGGTGTTCGACTTTCTCGCAGTTGGAGGTAATGTGATTCAGATTACTGAATTCATGGTGGTGAACTGTATAATTGAGTTTATATGCAATGCAGAATTACCATTATGCAATACATTTCTATTTGGTCATAGCTTTCTTAAACAAGCAATCAAGTGCTAAAACAAAATTAAAGTAAAAAACCAAACCAACAAACCCTTCTCCTTTGAATAGAAATTTCCATTCATAGTCTACCACTTGGTATTGCCTTTGGAAAAGATGGAGAACATTTCTTTCAGATGATTTTGAGAAATGAGAAACTGAAACCTGTTGGTTTAAAGATAATTGTTAATTTTTTAGTATGTGTGTGTACACGTTTGTTTGCTTTACTGTCTACTGTATCAAACTGACAGAATTAATCATTAGTTAAAATACTGACTTTGCCATGGTAGATTGTGCCATGCAGAATAACACGAAAAGCTATATTCCTGAAATAACATGTAGTCACTGCAATTTTAGAAGACTCTGATTTCACACACACACCCCCACTACATTGTATAATTTCCTACAGATCGTAACATTCAATTTGTTCTCTTTATTTTTCCATTACAGTTGACCCCTCTTGGAGAGAACTCCCTCTGATGTTAGTAATAGCAGCAATCTTGCTAGTTCCTTTTGTTTTCCATTCTGATTAGATGTATGGCCAAAGACTGATACAAATCATTAATATGACCACATTAGCAAGTGTGAAGGATCTTTATATTTCAGTTTTGTCTATATGATTGTTAAGGATTTGATGCATCCTTTAGTTTATGCTAGCAAGGCCTAGTTAGAATTCAGACAAAGGAGGAAATAGTGTAAGTTACCACGCGTGCTGGGCTTTCTATGTCGTTACATTTAAACATAGAAGCATAGTATAGTCAAAGCAGTTTCTATGTTCTGTGAGTTAATTTGTGAGGTTGTTATAAGGATGTGTTTCTGGTCTGTGTTTAAACTGCAACATTTAATGCTCTACGTTTTTGTCAATATGTACCAATACTGTTACTCTTCAAAGACCTCTGACTATAGTTTATTTTAATTTTTCAGTTTAAAAGACATAGCATAACTGTCCCTCTAAAGCATCACTTTTAGAAGTGGAGGAGCTCAGTGTGCTGTTGTCAGTGTATGACCAGGTTATAATAAAACATTTTAAGTTCAGTTACATACTTGCTGCACAAAAGTATAGGGATACTCTTCACTGTGAGATTTGAAATCTGCCTGTTTGGTTTTTGAGGCTAGTGATTGCTCAGAATATGATAGCAGTTACAGCTGCAAAGCTGTATGCTTGAATGTGTTTGAATTCTGACAGCTTATTTTTGTCTCTTGCACATACTGTGGCACATCAAGAAGATGGAGTAATTTAAAGAAGTGCAGTAAGAGCTGAAATGTTGTCACTGATAAACAGTTTTCTTGACCTGGAAAATTATTTGTTGAACATGTCAACCTGGGCCTACTAGTCTTAATTTCATTTAATTGTTATTGTCTATTTTTTTAGTTTATTTTATCTCCCATCCCCATTCCCTTGTAAACCGGTAATGGGAACAAGGGCAGACAGTATATTGGCAAACGCAGTGTTTGCAAAGCATGTGCTGCTATGTTGTGTCACTTTCACTGGGCCCTATTTGTTATGTTCAAGTAGCACATGCCTTTTGAGTTTGCTAACCTCAGCTACCTCTCATGTTACAACAGGAGTGCGATCAGAGGCTGTGCATGACATGTAAACTGTCATCACCCTCCAGTGATGAAAGAAACCAGGAGGAAACAACTGCCCACGTCACAAGTGGAGGAGAGAGGTGATGGTCCATTTGTCTCTGTGGACTCCAGCTGAGGTAGGCAACAAAATATTCTTGGATCTCCATCACTGCATGTGTCCTGGGCCTGATCACCACAGAAAAATCTAGCTAGTAAGATGGACGAACAAAACCAAAGCTACTTAGTGTTTCACTTATCAGTAGAAATATATGCAGTAATATGTGTTGATGCCTGCCTTGAAAGTGGTGGTAAGTGCTTTGTAGCTTAAAAACAAATCCCCTTTGACTTGAATGTGCAGCCGGAGTGGGCAAGTGGTGTGTAATTGAAAAGCATGTTTGTTTTAAAGGGGAACTTTCACCACTTTTATTGAAATACTGGTTAACACAGTCATTCTGCACTGACTATGTAATGATCACTTGTACCTGAGTTGGTTCTCACTGGTCTCATTTTTTGTGTGACCTGAGTGGAATAGGATTTTGAGAAACTATTTAAGCAATGTATCTTAGAAATGTACATGAGATGCATTGTACATACAAACCAAAACTGTTTAATTCAAGTAAATAATTTAGATGCCTACCACCTTTCTACTGTATGCAACTGAAATCTCAGATGGGATGTTTTTGAAGGAAGAAAACAAAACATCCTGGTATTGGTCTGTAAGACCATGAGGTCCTTCCAACAACTAGCCCAAAGAAGACCTTGAGTAAGGCATTATTCTTCAATTTAATAAAGAGAAAAGTAGTAAGAGTTGCCACCTGGGTTTTTGAAACAGTATCATCTCACAAGTGTTTCACAGACATATGCATAAACTGTTATATAGGTCAGATACATAGAAGACAGTCTAGCCTGAAAAGGTGAGATCACAGTTTTGTAGAGCTCTGAAGCCTGATTCTGTGTGTGCTCCTGGAAACCAGTGGAATTTAATTAAATTTTGGAATTTGATTGCATTCTTAAGGATTTTCTTGACAGGATGCCCTGGTAGGCAGGAGCTCAGTTCTGTACAAATACAAGCATAGGTGGAAACCAGTTGCTCTTTGAGTCTATAGAGTTGTTTCAGTGCAAGTGAGAAGATAAAGATAAAACAAATCAAACCTCGCTGAGAAGACATTTTAATAGAGCCATGGCTTTTGAGACCTATTCACTTTCTGGAACAAGCATGAGGCCCAGGATAGAAGATATCTGAGGACCTCTGAAGTGTGTGGGTATTATATTCCAGGATCTGCTTGTTGACTGTCTGCCACTTGGACAAACTGCTATAATCTCTGTTTTTCTCTCTCTCATCACTGCTTTTTTCCTGATTAGCCTCTGAGCTCTTAAAGACAAGATATTTTTCTTCTGCTTATACAGCCACTTGCACTTGCCTTTGCGTAGTCACTGTACTGAATGTAGTAGTAATAATAGAAGCATTGCTTGATAATTACTGACAGGGTAGTAGAACTTGATGGGAAACCTAGTATTTGAGGACTGTGAACTTAATGCGGCTACAAATAACCAGAAAATGTTCCCATTTTAATTTGATAATTCTTTTGTTTAAAAAAAATAATAAAATAGAACAACAGTCAGACAGAACTGTAGCCTTTTATTAATATGCCATGTCCTTTCTATGTAAGATTAATTTCCCATGAGAGATACACATCCTGCATCATAAGAAATATATAGTTAGCTATGATGTTTCAGCTGTTGAGCAATGCAGTTAACTTTAACAGCTGTACTTCAAATATCATTGATCATGTGTTCAAGCTATAAAATCCCTGAAGTAAGGAAAGTGTCTCTCAGCATGTTTGTACAGCAGCTAGCATCAGCTAGCTAGTAGTAGTAGATCTAGCAAGTAGTAAACTGTGAATAACTGGTTCACTATTTTCTCATTCCATTTGTTACATGGTGAAGCAACCATGTTATTTTCTGAACAATAATAGAAGAGAGTTTGTTTTCATTTCTGTGTTTCTTTGAGAAGGGCACTCAGCAAAAAAGAACCATTAATAAAAGTTATTTTGGGTTTGTGGTGGTGGTGGTTTGTTGTTGTTTTTTTGTTTTTTGTTTTTTTTGTTATCCTTCAACAAGGAAAAGACTGCAAGCCCTTAAACCCACAAGTTTATTTCCAATTTAACAGCTGTCAAACAGAACTGGGGGGAAGTGCTACAACAGGTAATGTTGCTGCTGAATTGAAAACCTTCACTGCAGCATTATCCAGGTTAACTCTTTGATACTAATATTGTCATCATTTTCTGTGGCATGCCTCAGACTTTAAAATATTCTTTAACAAACTTTATCTGCCAAATTCAAGTTAGATCATAAATCCACTTCCCAAGTAAAGAGGCACCAAAGTTACTTCACAGTTAGCTTTTTTCTAAATGTTTTAAAGTCCGTTTGTCTGGTATATGTTGACTTTTTTAACATAGCTTGTGTATACTGTGGTAGAACTCAGAAGGATTCTTCTCTACATTATCTTCTACATCTGTATGCAATTTGTTCAGTTTTGTAGTAGGTAGACTGGGGATTGAATCTGCTGAGATGAAATAATAAAAGCCCTTTGGGCATGGAAGGAAAAAATTGTGATTACAGATCTCACTTTTGCTTTGTTTTCTTCCTTTATCACTTAGAATTAAATTACTGAAAACTTTGAATAATAAAACTAAGATGAATTTAATCAAATTCAATCTAGAAAATGCAAGAGGAGGATGCATTATTAAATTAAAACGACACTAATCTTTAGAAAAAGATAAGATGCATGTGGTTTGTGTTTGTTTATTGGAGCTTGCTGTTTCTAACAAGGGCTATTTGCTCCCTTTCTGGTTTTGAGCACAGAGTTTAGTTTGATAACTAAATCGTATCAGATGACACTGACAGCTTATGTAGAGGACATTTTCTACTGTTTTGCTTTTACAGAAAGAAAAGGTTGTTGAACTACTCAGTTATTATGGGCAAAGGGTGCCAAGGCCTGAGCTTTCATATCCTTCTTGTGATTTGAACAGCCTTGAGTCACATAAGAACAGCTTCTGTTAAATCTTTCCTGTACTTTTGATTTCTCTGTGTGTCTGAGAGAAAATCCTGCAGTTGTTTTTAGTGACCTGGCCTAACAATTTTTCTCAAATGAGTGCAATAGAAAGTTTCTTCTGCTTTGAGGGTAGTTGTCAGTAAGCCAAGCAGGTGAGGCTATCCTTTTCTAAACTATCTCCTCACCCAGGTTCAAAATACTTGTGTGTGACGCAGGGGCTAGGCTTAGCTCTTCAATATTAGACCGTAAGATCAACAAGCTGTCTCTTAGAGCTACGGATGAGACCAGCTGTACTGACCTGCAAAAGAAAGCTTCTGTAAATTCTTCTGCCCACTCCTTTACCGTGCAGCAAGGATGGCTGGAAGCAGTGATTTCTTCTCCTTGCTTTGACACTTTTCATCAGCTTAGCAGTTATAGCAAGATAAGTAAGGTTGGAATATGACCTCAGAATTCAAATGAGGATTGGAGTGGAAAAAAGCTATGAAATCAATGATTTGGACTTTGGTTTTGTTTTCCTGTTTCTAAAAATCAGTCTGTAGAAAGCAGGCTTTCTGTGCCACCACAAAACTGGATGTCATTCAGCTAATCGCTCGAGAGATGGTAGAGGGGCTGCCTGTTGGTTAAGAGTTAGCTGTTCTCAGTCAGATTGAAAAACTACTATGTTTGGTATGCAAGTTTAATGGTTTCTTTTTAAACTTAAATAATTAACAGCCCATCAGAAGGAAAATAACGAAATGTTGGTTTTCCCTGGTATAAATTAGTGTACTTTCTTTGTACCAGAATATCTTTCTGCTCTATATTTGTGATCTACTCTTTCAACTGAGGTTGTCTAAGTTTTTTAAAAATTGACAAGTATTACAAAGAATCATCCTACTTAAATTTCAGTCTAGTAGCTATTAGCCATAAACATGGTTCTATTTTCTGAGTCATATTAATATAAGGGCTTTATTATATATATATATTAGTGTATATCTCTTTTAGGATTAGCTCATGATTTGATGGCTTTATAAAAAACTAACACCAGAAGATGGTATTTTCCCAAACAATTAGTTTCCATTTAAATGTTACAAGGCAAGATTTTTCCAGAAATAGAAAATAGTCAGACTGTGGAGTCTTTAGTCATGATTGTAAATTGTTACTCCAGAGCATAGTCCTGATCAGTGTATCAAATTATTAGTTAGGTGAATACATTTATTAAACCTAAGAAAGCTTAACATGTATGTGTTTCCTAGCAGACTTCTTTCATAATTGCTGGTAACTTCCCTTGTGAATATAGAGGCCCAGTCAGTAGTCAATTCTGTAATTGCAAGTTTCCTATGATTAATTGTGCTGTTTCCTAAATTAGAGTCCAGCAAGGTCTGCTTAGGATATGGGCTACTGTCATGTCCAGAAGGATGTTGTTCATTTTAGCCATAATTCATATCTCTATCAATAGAGGATAAAATAATTTGCTTCAAAATATATTTTCAGAAAGATAAAAACAAATTATGAAGGCACTTAGTCTAAAAGAATTTAGAACAACATAGTCACTTGTGCACTCAAAATGACTGTGGCATTTGCCTTTGCTTTTTCTAAAAGCAGATCCTGGCTGGATAAAGTAACTGTTTTTACCGTCTCTTTTTCTGCTCAGTATCCCTCATGACATATTTTGAGAAAACGCAGACATAAAGAACAACATTTTGTAGAAACCAAGAAAAATAGAACACAGATGAATCCTTCAGTCTATGTTCCATTTCAGACTTACCTTAGGTGAATCCACAGCTGCTGTAGATTTTAGCAATATATGGTCTGAGAAAACTGAAAATGTTTTCTTGTTCTCATCTCATACTTCCTTAATTTTGCTTTGGGAAGTTGATTTATACTGGTGTAAGAAAAATAAATTACTACAGTCGATACATATGCAAGTGTATGGTTATGGAGTTCACTGTTTACAATAGTCACACGCAATATATTTAAGTTAAAAAGTTTACATATGAATGCATGCACATAGATCAAAATGCGTACACAGTAAGAAAGGGATGTTATGAATATGACTTCAGTTTTACCTAATGACCGAACAAGACAAATCAGGTCCACCTTTATATTGAAAAGGATGAAGACCTGTTCTGTGTATTAGGCCGTGAACAGTCTGTCTCTGCCATGTGTCCGTAAGGAAAAACTGGCTTTACAGTTGCAAAGAAGGCCTTTCATTGAACAACCTGTTAATGAAACACAGGATAGGGCTTCCATGTCTGCAGACTAACAGAAGCATCCCTGTGTATGAATAGACTCCTCCCAAGTGTGAGTTACACATCTAATTTATATTGACCCCATGGCTTGGATTCCCAGAGTAGCGACATTGGAGTCCTTAGTCTAATAGAGAAGAGTGAAAAATGAAAACAAATTTTTCATCTTCTAGATAATAGTAACATTAGCAGAGAGGCTGCAGTGAGCAGGTTTCTCTCATCTCTAATTGTGTCCTTACTTGGGCAGAGAACTGGATTTAGAGTAGAGAATCCCTAATCAGGTAGGTGCTTACCTGCATTCAAATGAAGTGCCTAATCATTCTTCTGACTGTATACTGAATACAAGAGCCAACTTCCCTCTTGCACTTTGTTTTTGTATATGTTCCGTGTGTTTTACAAAATGGATCTTGGCATCTAATTTGATACTGTAGGTTCTGCTGGGTGAATGAATGTCTGGGATGTCTGTTTATGACTGTAGCCCCAAATACTTGAATGTCTTTTGAAGATTAGTTTTAGGCTTCCAAGTCAGGACAATTTTGTCCCATCAGCAAACAGCCTGAGATACTGTATGTGAGAAACCAAACTCTACAGTTGCAGTTCTATTTCAGTTGGGCTAGCTGTTGTACAAACCAATCATATCACCACCAAGCTGAGGATGCAGGCTTCCTCTGCGTGTTTTTAAAAGTCGTATCATTGGCAGTGATTAGTGACTTTCTGTCTGAAATCAGTGAACAAATATGAAAGACTAAATTGTGGTCATTTTGAGGTGTGGAACCAAAGCAGGCCAGTTTCAGAACAAATGAAGAATTGTCTGAACCTGGTTAATAGGATTCATATTTTTACCGTATGACAAGGTTATATGTTTAAGTATATGCAGTCAGGAATCTAGTGCAATTATGATTCTCATTTCCCCTAGTGAATGGTCAAATTCTCCTGTAAAAGTAAAACACCAAACCCACATGTATTCGAGAACACCAGGGTCTTGAGCTTCTTTTTATCTGGTGTCTATGTGTATCTCTCTTACATTCACCTGTTTACCTATGCTTCTGCCCTCTTGTGGATTTTAAATGTATTAAGTACTGTAGATTTACATTTTCTAGGTTTTAAGACTACAGGTTTTTGTAATGATCTTAGGACTAATTTGCATTATCTAGGAAAAAAACCCAGCAGTGCTGCTGCATTTCTTCCAAGAGCATTGTTTGACTAAAAGAATTGTTCTAGCTAGCTTCTGGTTTGAGAAGTTCTTTTCTTCTCTTTTAAACTGTATTTATCAAACTGGCATAGCTGCCACATCTTTTACATGTTGTTCTCATTTCTCATCCCTCTACTGTCACACAATTGCTCTTCACATTTGACTGTCTCAGGAAACCACGAATTGAAAGATAATGACAAGGCATATGAAACACCACTGATTTATTCAAAGCTTTGGGAACTTTTCTAAGGTCATAAGGTGAACAGATTGGAGCCTTCTACAGCATAACACTTTGCCAATACTACCTATAATTTCTATCTAATATGTTACTGTTTGTGCAGAAGTAGTAAATTGCTTCAAAGCTGGAGGCCAAGGATCACTCCCAGTGGTGAATACATGCAGGATGATTAGTGTATGTAAACCTGCAAGGTAGAATATGGTAAATAATGCATAAAAAAGGGCAATCCAGGCCAAGATACTCAAATTACATGTACATTCTGTGGTTTTCTGAGTCATTGAAATTATTTGTCATTTTCATTGTGCTTCTGGGTTTTAAGCCAATGCGGTTTTGAATTTTGCTAAAGAACTAAGAGAAAGATAAGTGTTATGTTCATAGTGTGCAGCTGAGAACAGGAAAAACTCAGCTCATGTAAAACGACCTATCAGACAGTATCATTGTGGCAATACAATGCTCAATGCAAAATAATTTAGATAGCCTCTTTGCTTATCTTGTAAAATATAACAGTGAAATGAGAAATAAATAGCATGGGGTCAAAGTCAGCAATTAAAAAATAAGTGTGAAAAGTAAATTCTTGGAGAGAAATTTGAAATAGGTTGCTGGTTTTATAGAAGGAAGGAGGTATTCTAGCACCAGGGAGCATTCTGGAGGAGCAGTCTCAAGGGCTTTATAACAAAATGGAGGTAAAGACAAAAGCCAGGCTAATCTTGCTTTTTTCCTCTTCTGTTTTCTACCACTGCTGCTGTCAGCAGCTCAACTAGCGCAGCAGCCAGCGATACCAGAAAACTATCTCTGGCAAGAGCTGGCATCAATTGGACTATTTTATTGGAATGCTCTTCTGGATGCACACAAACTGGAAAAATTCAACGTGTGTCTGGTAGAAGCCATGAAAATTTGGACAAAAGGCCATAGCGGAAATGTCCCTAAGGCATCGTGGGGTGTGAGTGGGTGACCATGGGGTTGTGTTGTCTGCGTGTTGCGTGTGGATAGTGACGTGTGCCACTTGTTCAGGCCCAGGCTCACACTGCCCAGGGTGCTGATGGCACCCGAGAGGTGTGGACAACCTCAGCACCACGAAAGTGAGGACCTGCCTTCTGGGACTAGTAAACCCCCAGATAAAGGACAGATCTCTTGAAACCAAGATTTGTTCTGGTCGTACAAAGGCATGGGATGAGTAATTGTAAGAGAACTTACTGACAGTATCGATGCTGTGATAACCTCCATGCAGGCATGATATATAGCCATCAAAAAAGCATGGTTATCTGCATTTTGGCCTGAATGTCCCATGATCTTAATCTTATTCCTCTGTGCTTACTTTTGCATCATTTGCATGATGTTGCAGAGTAATTTTTCTATTTATTTTTGAGAAAGTAGCAAAAATATTGGAAGCATGAAAATTAATTTATTGTTGGTAACTAAGCTTTTATCATGCAGTGTTGCTGCCTTGCATAGACCTGGGTCCTAATCTCTGTAACTTCTCAGGTCAAAATTTGTTTGTCTTGGTTTTTTCTTTGCGCTTTTTTTTATGGTGTCTGTGGTTATTTTCATGCCTGCAGTATGACAGCAGAGATATTAGAAGTCGCTTTGGTGAACGTGGAGGTAGCAGCTTGCTACTATGAGTAATGAAACAACAGATAGAAACTGAGAGAGACAGAGGCATTGGAGTAAGCTTATTCTATTTCTTTGGCAGAGATCACATAGACCACAGCTTCTGGACCCAGGAAGATGCTGCTGTTATGCTGTGACGTGTATGGAAATGGAAGTAAAATTTCATTAGTTTTATATGAAATTATTTGTATTTGACATTACAGACCATTCACATCTCTTGAAACTGTGAACTCAATTTTGACTGGTAAGGCTGGTGGTCATCTTCTCTGTGCTTCTGTTTCTTCTCTATTCAGCACCAGAATTCTGAGGTGAAGGAGCACAAAGCTGATGAGAAGGCTCTGTTTCTATAAAAGTACTTGCAGGTTGAAGAGGGACTTGTTATTGAGAGGATTTAATTTATCACAGCTAATAATGGAGCAGTGACTCTCCCAGTGGGAAACTTTAAACGCCTGACAATGTTGTTAGGGGGAATGCATGATGTGGAATATTCAGTTTGCTAAAAGATCATCTCATTTTCCCTTTTTCTCCCCTGCATTATTTCATTGACACAGGAATAGAAAATAAGACTTTTCAGGACAAGTGTAATTGATCATCCAGCTCACTCAAAAGGACTCTGGTTCATGCTTGGAGAGAATGTTCCAGAGCTGTGGGGAAACTGCAGGAGGATATACAGGGGTTTTAATGTTTGGCCTGGACTATCACTTGCTTCTGCTAACTAAAGGGTAAGCAAAGAAAGTATGTTGAAATGTAGCTCCTTTGAAAGAAAAAGAAGATGATTGTAGTGTAAATATTTGCTGAGTGCTTCAGATGGTCAGAAAGGCAGGAAGTGTGGAAAGGCAAGTATAATTCCCACCTAAGTGCAATACTGTCCTTCACAGCATCTTCTGAAATGGATCTTGTGGCCCTAAGGAGATGAATTCTAAAAAAGGATGGGTTTTGGGGGCTGAACATGAAGATTTCAGATATTTTACCTTTTCTCCAGCAAGGAGAGAAGTGTATTTTAAAAGAACAAAAATTGGAGTCTCAAAATGGCACCATTTCTGAGTAGAAGCTCTCACAAAGATGACAGGTATCACAAGACATATAAAATATTGGGATGGCTGTCAAGGCTAGAATGGAAATAACATTTGTTTAATTACTTCTTTCTTTAAAGCACATTCATCTCTACACATGAAAACATACATATTGAATGGTCTTTTGATGATTAAACCTTTATTATAGTTAAAACCCTAAGGTTTTGCTGTATCATATGCTGTCCTGCTGTGCTGCTCTTCAGTACATGTATGGGGTTTTTTACTCGCTACCTAGCACATACATGCGTGTATGTGTTCACTAAGACTCCAAGGAAACATTTAAATGCATGCTGGACTTCTGTGAAAGTCCATAGGAATCAGGTGTGTTTTAGAAAATAAGGAAGAGGCATTCAAATAGCATCTTAAATAGGAAAGTAAGGATGTGAGGAACTGAAACTTAAGGCTATTTTTGACATACTTATTCTTGCTAAGTAACGATTTACTTTGTAAATGTCTTGGGGGTTTTCGTAAAGTGCTACTTATTCTGAATTAGTGATAAAAACTTTTCCACATATTTAAGTACTGACAACAAATTCCCTTATTCTGCCAACATAACATTCTTATTTTGCTGAAGAAAGCGTAAAGTCTGTTGCTCCTTTTTGCATCTCAACTTTCAATTCTACTAAATCTTTCAGTCATTTCTCTTTACATCTTTATTTTCAACACATTTAGGTAATCGGTAAGGTTTTAAGTTGTTTTAGCTTGGGTCCATTGTGAGACATTAATATAGCTTTGACAAGGTACATGGTGTGGAACGTTTTGGTCTATAACACCAATAAAAACAGATGGGGGAGCAGAGCCGTGTATGACGTAAGGCACGCAAAAATGTGGATCTCGCCAATTAATCATGGCACACTGCTGACAAATAAGTGACAGTAATTGATGCAGCCCTTTGAGAGACAATCTGGAACTACTGCAACCTGTGAAAGCTCATTCATTTCTTTTCCTTTGCTAAGTTAGTGGTGAATAACAGCCCCACTTAATTGCTGCCCAGTGTTGCTTTATAAGGTAACAGTGTCAGTGACGAGCCGGGAAGTGAAAGAGTCCAGCAGTTAGAGCACTATCTGGCTAAGTCTTGTCTGTGTTCTATTTCTGCAAACTATTGATGTTTTCTTTTCAGTATATTGGCACATTAATCTGAAGTGCATTTAAATATCTAAATGTGTTCTGTTAGATTTTCTGCTTGACAGTCTAATTATCAAAATGTTTTCATTATTTATATGCATCTTACGCTCTTAGGCTGTAGTGTCAGGATTTCTAAGATGCCCAGTAGCTTCCAGCAATGAATTGTGTGCACTCTGACTAGATCTAACTTGCCCTCTGTGCTTTGTTTTAGGGGAACTTGTCTGACGCAGAGTAAAGCCAGAAGGTCTTACGGCTGTAAGAAAATGTCTAACTGTTTTAATAGGCAGTATGCCAGACCAAGGCAACATATATTCAAACCACTGTCTGCTACTAAGGTCCCGTTTGCTGAATATTCCTTTTTTTTGACAGCAGGGAGAGAAATCAAGGTTCAGTCCAGAATACTAGAACAAAGAGATATTGCTGTTGAATTTTCTCTCTAGGCAGTGGTTGCTTCCATCGCATTGAGCAAAATTTCCTTCCAGAGCAACAATAGCCTGCCTTGGTTATTACTGGAGCGAGGCCAAAATATTTCACTTCAGTGCAATAATATTTTTATAGCAAAAGAGCTGCTGAATAGAGCCTGCTAGGCCTATCGTATTTGTTGGCAGGGCCACCTCTTACCCAGTCATGCTTCAGATCTGCTGCCATTTCCTTGTAATTATCAGGCTGGGTAAGATAGTATTCAAATCCCTGTTACTCCTGACTAAGCTCTCTGATGGTTTCCTTTTTCACTTTCTTACCTCTTTTCTGCTGCAGTAGAACAGGTGTCCCCAGCTCTGAGAAAAGGAGGTAGCCTGATAGGGGTGGCATAAAAAGCTGTGTGGGAAGATGGGCGAGTAGGAAGAAGGAGTGTTGAGGACTTCCAGCTCATTGCTCTGGTTGTTTCATTAAACAGAATGGCAGCTAGCTGGGCGGTAACGCTGGATAAAGGAACTGGCATAATGACAGGCCACTGTGGTCTATAGGAAAGAGGAAGTTTTCACCAGTTTTCATGTGAGATTCTGCTGGCACTTCAGAAAGAAGGAATAATTGCTCCCATTTTATGGATGTGGGAACTGAAGCATAAGGCAGTTAACTGCCCTATTTGCTGATAATCCAAACACTTGCATTTTCCATTGACCTGAACAAGAGCTGCAGAAACTTATGACCTCAGTGAACCAAGCTGGTTACATCTGATTTGCCAACCTCTGTAGTGATTCAGCAGCAGAGCAGAATGGAGGTCTAGGTATAGATGTAAGGAGGGGAAAAGAGGAAAGCTGCTAATGAGTCACGTGTTTCCTTACACTAAAATCTATTGCAGTGGCACTGGCAATTTAGATCATCCTAGCTAAGCACTGCAGTTCCTCTGTGGCTGCAAATGACTTATGTGAAGAGCTGGAGAGAACTGGAAATGCTGCACAGTGCTGAGAAATGCAGATATTGTCACCTGCACATGAAGTGACCTGGGAAGAAAGGCAACTCCCAAATTGTCAGAGGGGACTGCACCTACCTCCAGTCTAATTCTCCAGAGCCCTGCAACACATCAGAGAATAAAGCGTATTTCACACAAGTATAAATGAGCGTGCAGTGAGAGGTTGCCTGTACCAACCTGACCATTTGCATCTTTGTCACCAGGTTTGTGGCCAGGTCTCAGAGCTACTGAGATCACAGCAGTATTTCTGGACACTTGACAAGTTGTCAACATCAGTGAAAATACCTTATAGATTCAGCCCCTCCTGCAAGTTCTTTCCAGGTGATATACCAATCTCTTGTTATGGACAAGGACTTCATAATAAATGTCCATTACTTAAAACACTTCACAATTTTGTGCTGACACTGCCATCAATCCATAAGCACTATCATTTTTTGTTCAGTCTGAAGGGTTTTGAAGCATGGGTATGCAAGAGAGGAGCAGTCATGGGCCTTTGCAGCCTTGAAAATCTTAAATCATTCTGCTGAATAGTGGGCTTATAGTTTTGGCATACCCACAAATAAACCTGTACTAAAAGCAGCAATGTACACAATTGCATATCTGCAAATGTCTACAGAGATGGTTTGCTCAATGCAGTGTTGTGGGGATTGGTCAGTGGTAATTCCCATCTGGCTGACAGTGTAGGAAATGTAGATAATCTCTTTTGGACAGACTACAAACTTTTCTGGATTTAGCTTCAAATTGGTAGAGAGCATTATAAAGACATGAGGTCTTTTAGCATGCATCATATGATCTAAGTACAAAACTCCATGAACCATGCTTTATTTTTCCATGCAACTAATCATCCAGCCTTTTCTTCTGGAAACATTCTAAATGATGCTTTACTTCCTTTTGTGAAATCTCCAACTCCTGATTTATTTTTTTTTGCCCCACCTTGTTGAG